>CM002479.1:10627134-10663269 GCA_000325765.3 Leersia perrieri
CCTGCAAGCTGCCACCACGCTGCCGCCGTCGCGACGCCATGAGCAGCCGCAGCCCGCAACCGTCACCAATGACGGCCCCAACTCTTCCACCGCCGTAGTTTCGCCAGATCTCGCCGGGGGACGGAGAGCCCCCGCCGCCGCCCCCGACAGATCCCCAAGCCGCCCGGAGAGGAAGGGCGCAGCCTCGCCTCCGCTGTCCTTGCGACCACTTGGCTTTGCCGGCGGCCGCTCGGGCGGTGGCGAGGCGGAGAGATGATGGAGTCGGAGGGGTGAACTGGCGGCGCCGTCGCCTCTCGTGTCGCCCTTCGGGGGAGGGCGACGTGAGAGTTTTTTAAAGGTTAGACAATGGAAAGAAATCCAACGTCAATTTAAGTAAGAGAGAAATATGAGCGTGTCAGGATTTAAACACAAGACCTCAGGGTTGGAATCGCATACCCTTGCCACTGCACTAGCAAGTGCATCTCCACAAAATTTTGACCGAGATTCTGTTTTGTTTGGTTTGCGTTCGGGTAGGTGTTTTGTTTGATCTGTATGTTTGTCTGCGATTGAGGAGCAGGAGTAATATTGCCTGCAACTTTTGTGATTTGTACGGCCGCTTGTACAGTTTCTACTATCAGTTCAATGAGAGGATGTTAGGGAGGTAAATGGAGTTTTTTTTATTGCTTGCAAGTAGTTTGATATTAATTGCACAGTTTTACTTTTTCATTTTGTGCAACTCAGTAGCTGACCATATCATCATGTCTACAGCAGTCTTTTTTAAGCCAATGTATTGTATATAGGTGGAATCAGGCATCATCATATCATATAAAATCTATAGCTTTTGCAGTGCTAACCTGAGCTGCATCATATCATATAAAATAGAGTTAGTCATGAACTTGCAAATTATGCTAGAATTCATGACTGTCTAGAGATAATTTTTGTAACCTCATCTCACGTTTGGTGATGGAGGATTGTGCTCCTGTTTAATAAATTCCTGTTTCCCCGAAAAAAAATACCTGAGCTGCCCGATACTGTTTAACACTGTTTTCCATCACGTTGCCTGCCAGCCGTTAGATCCTTTTGTTCATGCAATCCAGCCGTTCATTCTAGCCTACCTACCACCCGATTTTTTTCATAGAAATCGGGGAGCAGATGGATTCCTTCGCATCTACTCCATCGCCACTGACCCGATCGATTCCCCATCCCCTCCTGCGATTTTCTTCGCGTCATCCGCCTCTGCTTGCGCAGCCATCGTCGTCGGGCCTCTCTCCTCCGGGTCACCGCCGCCGTCGGGCCTGTGATGTGATCTCCTCCCTGTCGCTTTCCCTGCGCCATCCGTCTTCTCCATAATGCCACCGCAGGCCACCTCCACCCACACACACTCTTTCTCTCTCTCAAACGAGCTTGCGTTTTCTCTCTCCTTCCCGGTTGCTAAGCCATGGAGGAGGAGGCAGTGTGTACATGGCCACATGGGGTTGCCGGATCCAGCAAATGGAATGCCGGGGCCGCTGGAGTGGGGTGGGGGGCAAGGCCGCCGGCTAGCTCCGTCTTTCGCTCAATGCCGATCTGTTCTGTTCTCCCCGTGCAGATTACTTGCTAATACTGTTTGATTTGTTGTTGCAGAAGTACAAGGAAACTATGTTGCATACCTTCAGTTGCTCACCGTAAATCGTTCGACAAGGTAATAATTATTCCTCTTAACAAACATGATTTCTTGCCTCTTCAGTACAAGGTGTTTGATTCTTCTTGCCTAACCATGTCGATCAATGCACCAGCAAAAAGTGAGTTACCTAATCTACTACAGTGGTGATTTCTTGCCTCTTCAGTTAGTTACATGAGGATTTTGCCTTTGTATAATACAGATTTAGGTGAAAGAAAAATCATCAATAAAACTGCTTCTAGAGAGATTCCGATGTATAATAACATCCTTCTGTTTTTTTGCTTCAATTAAAATTTTCTTTGGATTTAGCTTTCAGTTCATTTCATGGTTTAAAGCAATGGCGATTTGGATATATATGCAAGGCAAATTGTGAGTGTTGTAGTGCTTCTATTTATATGTTCTTATACAGAATTGGATTATTTGGATCTTTCTAATTGGATCAAACCGATTTTTTTCATGGGCAGGTACTCTTTGGAATTAAGAGCAATTGTTGTTGAATGATGCTTTTGTGATTTGTCCTCCGTTGCTTTGGTGATTGTCCAGGTAACTCAATCCAGATACTATCTAAATGGTTTCAATCCATGTTGGTAGTCTCCAACAGGAGTAGACCTTATCCATTAGATTCAGTTTTCTCCTGGTTGATGCCAAATCATTAAAATTAAGTGTTCTTATGACTGAAAATGATGCATTGACCAATATTTTTAATCTATTAGAGTTATTAACATCTTGGTCTTTTGAGTAAATCAATGACTTTTAATTTTTTTATAGGGAGTCATTCATGATTGGCTGGCCCTACCGTATATCAGGTACTGTTATCAACATAATTCCTTTCATCATAATTTTCTTTATTTCCACATCAAGTTAATTTTGGTCACTATCAGTATATCTATTGTTTTTGCTTAGCAGGAAGTTCGATGTTCCTATGGCCTTACGGCATCTGAAACATGATAGCTACATATGCGCATGCCGTAGTTGCCATTAACTGAAATCATATTAAATTACCATGATATTCATCGCTCGTGAGCTGCAACACATTTTTATTTAAAGAAAGCAGCATGTTTCATAGTTTTCTACTTTGCTTTTAGTATCAACGAAATATTTTACATATAAAATTCACCTGCTTGCACATCCCTCAAGATTTTCTGTGAACATCTTTTAACCTGTCCTTCAAATTGTTTTCAATTTTTGGATTGGATGCCTAATGTTTTTGCTGCAGCTCATTTCAAAATTAAAATTAGGGCCTGAATGTTTTTTAATGTATGCAAGGTTTGGTTATTGATAGGCACCGTATGTGACATTCTCTAATATATATATGGACTTAGGATGTGATGGTTGGGTAGTGTTCTTGCATATACAATGGTTTCCTTCATTAGGCTTTCTGATTTATGTTGGGGCATTATTTAATTGATTATTCAATCGTATTTTCTGTTTGCCATGCTAAAGAATCATTTCTTGATCATACAATTATCAGTTCTGGCATCCATATTTACAATTATTTCTCTCTACAACTAAGAAGGCGAGAGAATAAGCTGGGCAATGTACTGATATATTTGCCCACACTCCAAGTTACGTTTACCTAATTAGGTATATATATCAATTTACATTTGTCTGTATTTCATGCAATCCGTTAGTTCTCAGGAGCCATATTCCATGATGTTCCATCACTGAGTCTTTTTTACATTGTGATTTATAGCTCAGGCTGTTTTCATCGGAAAGCAGATATGCTCAGACTAAAGCGGCAACCAAGGGAGTATGGAGGCTATATGTGTATGTATGACTACAATATGCCTGTTTTTCTGGCATTTGCAGTTAAAGGCAATGTTTGGTCTAAGTGAAAACGACTGCACTCTTATTTTTTCTAGCTTGATAATATAAATGGAAATATTCAATGGATCTCATTGCTTCTATATTGCTATATTTCTCTCTGTTTAATATTATTGGGCGTGTTTGCATGTGATTGATGCTGTAGTGGCTACGGGTGTAGCAGTTGAAGACCATTGTGTTCTTGACCACCCGCAGCGAAGCGCGGGGGTCTCACCTAGTTTCCACATAATTTTAGATATAGATAGATGGAATCAGACACCACACACAAACATTTTTCCACTTTGTAGTATGGTTAAACCAATTTTGTGGGAGCTAGTACTTGAGGATGGTTAGATACGAAAAAAGTTGAAAATATATTTTTTGTTTTTTAGTGTTTTTAAAAATAAAATTCAAAAAATATCGTAATTACGAGCCGATACGGATGAGTCATCTGTAACGGGGGATTCACTCGTTACTGATGATTCACTCGTTACTGATGGTTTTTCACATCAGTAACCCATTGTTCGTAACGAGACCAATGCTCGTTACAAATGGGGGTTTAGACCCGTAACTGATGAGGGATTCTCCATAGTGATTCTTTCGAAGCAGTGGATGTTATCGAATGCAGGAAAGAGAAAGGAATTTTATCGGACTCGTGGGCACTCGTGGGTCCATGAATTTGTGGAAAAGGAATTTTGTAGCCAAATATTAGCTGATGTTGGAAATCTAATCAATTTTCGATGTAATTTAATCCAAAAATTCGATAAAGAAATAATCAACATCATGATGCAACAAAATAGGAAATGATCTTGCATAAAACTAAATTTGTTCAGCACAAAAAAGAACGCAATAACACCTATCATGTTCATGATTAAAGTGGGAAGATCATACCCAGAGTAGAATGTAGACGAACTACTTGATCCGCCATGGTTGCTTCCCCCGTTGCCATCTCCATTGCCTCCTCCGTTGACCCCTGGTGCACCCGATCTATCTCCACTCCCATTGCCGTTGTTGTTGACGTTCACCTCATTCGTCACCATGAAGAAGACTTTGAGCAATCGCGCGGAAGCGCTCCCCAAAAACTATATCGTCTGTCTACCCGTACATGTACTCGTGACGCAGCGTTAGTTCCGGAGGCCTGCTCGTTCCAAGATCTTGTGTACGCAAGAGCTTAGAATCAAGGATGAAGAAATTGCAATGCAAAAGCATGAACTCGCCAAACACTTTAGAAGTTAATACCTCTAATATCAGCCTGCCACGGACATTCCGGTAAGATCAACGGATAGTCCGATAGTTCTACCGGATACTCCGGTCACCGGACAGTCCACCGGATACTCCGGTAGCACCTCACCGGACAGTTTGGTAAAAATCAGTATCCAACAGAGAATTTTTACCGGATGTTCCGGTGACTTTACCGAACATTCCGGTGAAGGAAGACTCATCTTCTTGGCTTATAATTTATATTTTTATGTGCATTTAAAGTTTTATTATTATATTTAAATGGGTTCAATCCTAATTAAATCCAACAACTGATGACTACGATACACACGGTTGTACTCCAGCGCACATGCTACGTGTTTGTCATGCACCGTCATAGAAAATTTACAAACAACAAAACTGGCTAAAATGATTATAAAATCGGTAGAGTTTTGGGACATTCCAACATATTTCAGGCCCACGCAACATATTTCCTAGCCTAGCTACACCCTTCCATTTTTAACTTAAGCCATCTCAGAATATAGAAAAATGCCGCTATCTCAGTAGTGACTTTAGGTTACTCCCAGAACTTTACAGGAATTGGAAAGAGGAAATTAAAGAGCAAGAACACGTCAGGGATAATTCTCCACGAATGCACACGAATTTCATAATGTCAGAATTTTTTGCACTAATTGGGAAGGTCGGGAATTTCACACGACTATCGTAGGAATGTTTTTTTTTTTTGATAAAAGGCCAACTGTCGTAGCAATGTTGTCTGACCATCCAATTTCCAACCACTGTATTTGTATTCTAATTAAATATGTTCATCCATTTTGGAAGTGAAATTATGGAATCGGTCATTGTATTCTAAACAGGCTTGCTTTACTAGTTGAGCTAAACATGCCGACAAATTCATGTCATTTTCAATCCGGCCATAATGCTAATCAGCTGGTGCCTGCCTGATGTCACCATTGCCGGAAGGCAAAAGTTGGACGAATTGCTTAATGTGGCAAAGAAAAAATATATCATACATGCAAACCATTTAGTTTGCATATATGCTAATTGCCTAATTTGATGTTCACGAGTTAAAATCATATATAGAAGCCAATAATTTTCTCCCATGCAAGAAGTCAATTAAAATTTTAAAGATACAAAAAGATTATAAATCATTAGAGTTTAAACAATTCTGATGAAACATGACATTACTATTAACGGTGTCTCCAGCGATACACCCGTGCAAGGATTCTCTCGTGCCACGTTTGGCAAGAATGACGCAGGTTGCATACACGCTTTAGCACAAAATCAATCCGTGCCCATGTGGCGCAGCGGGAGTGACGACGGCCAGCACCATGTTGGCTTCCAATTAACGACCATATATGGCTTCTCCTTAGGAATAAAACACAACCTCACTGGTAATTTACACCCATGATGGCTCACATATATAGTACGGGGTTAATTGGGTGGGGATTAATGCCGGACCAAAATAGTATGGACAAACAAAACAAAACATTTTCTCTCTATCAAAAGGATATTAGGTCAAAGAAAACTTCGAGGACAATTTTCCATAATTATCTGGATGTCGGAATCTTTGGCTGTAATTAGGATGGTCTTATATATTGGAAATTCCACACGAGTATAGAAGCAATGTCCTGCAAGACCGTCGGATTCCCGACCGTCATGTTTGGATTCTACTTGAATATGTTTGTTCGCCCATTTTGGTAGTGAAATTTGTGAAATAATCAATCATTATATTCTAAACAGGCTTGCTCTACCAACAAAGCCAACCACGGCAAACATTTCGTGTCCTCTTCAATGCATAATGCTGATCCAGCTGGTGCCTGATCCCTGATGTCACCATTGCTGGCCAGAAGACAAAAGTTGGAAGGATTGCTTTACGTGGAAAAAAGAATAGAGCATAAAGTTGTAAACCATGTAATTTGCATGCATAATAATTCGATATAAACTTAAATTATGATTTATTATTGAAGTTCACACGTATTAAAATCATATAGAGGCAATCTAACTTTCTTCCCATCCAAACAAAAATTTGTTATGTACTAGTACTATTAAGCTACCAATCGATTAAAAAAAAAATCTCAAGAGTACAACTGTAGAAGCAAATCAGACCAAACATGCTAATACTAGTATTAACGGTGTCTCGCGCCACATTTGGCCAGCTTGGCGCAGGTGGGCGTGTCGAAGAATCGTACATCACCCACGTGGGCATGTAGATGCAGGGAAGTGGCAACGGCGCAAGTGCAGTGAGCGTGTCGATGATTAACACGTGAGTACGGCCGGCACCATGATGGCCTCCAAATTAACACGTCCATGGATCGATGGTTCGTCCTTGAAGAATTAAACACGGTGATTTGGGCCAAATGTTGTGGCTCGTATACTTAGGTAGGTGGGGGGCTGATGCACGACGAAAATAGTAGTAGTAACATGCTACTGTTGATAACATGTTAGTACGATTTTTTAAATTGTTTTGGGAACAAATTACATCTTCTTTTCAACAAATGAGTAATAGGAGTAGCATTTGTTCAATCATGGTTGTGGGAAAAGGGTAGCTGGTGACGATTTCGTAGCTGGTTGGTGACTACGGGTGATACGGTTGCATTCTTAAGTCGACCTAAAAGACCAGTATGTATTTCATGCTTGTGAGTTGGGCTATAATCGATTCACCTTTGGCTGATGTATTCCAGGGGATGGGAGGGATGTGTTCTCACGTTGATGCTGAAAATGTCATCAAAATAAGTGATAGCGATGGCTTTGGCTGGTCATTAAATACCCAATCAGCCAATCAATGACAAACTTGGTTAGAAGACAAAGCAGTATGCTGATGTGTGGGCTGTGGTGAGGAGTAAGAAGACGAATACAACAAAAGCGATGCATTTCTGTCCGATCATATGTATGTGAAAAGTGCGATTTGAAAGCGACAAACATCATGTTGATTTTGTAGCGCATGGCTACAATACACACGGTTCTATTTTTGGCTCCACCCAGTGGACCTTCAATCCCTCATTTGCTTCATAATCAAGCAGGCTCAAACAATGAGATAGGAGTATTCATCAATTCGGTGTTCAACATTCTGCTTTCCCATTCCTAATCCTTCCTTCACATTCCCTAATTCAAAACTATTCATTGCTCCCAGAGATCAAGAAATCCTCCAATTCATCAATCTCCACTACCCAAAGCGAAAGGGAGGGAAGTGGATGAGAGGTAGTACTACATAAAAGCCAGCTAAAATCCAAAACTCCAAAAAGGAAACCCAGAATTCAAACCAACAAAAAGTGGCAAAAAATCCCACACACTTTCCACAATCCCCACACACACACCAAGCCAAGGGGCAAGCAGAAACCCACAGTACCATGCCAGCCACAGCCAACAGCCATCCATACATCCCCCTGTGTCTGTCTGTGCGTGCAGCCTTGACCAGAACCGGGCCAGACCAGATCACTTTCCTTCTGGTCCCTGTCGGGTCGGTCCCCTCCTCGTCTCATTCTCTTCTCCCCCTCTGTCTCTCCGCCGCACCGGAGTTGAACCGGTCCGGTTCAGGCTCGACCGGTTCATTTCCACTCCCCACTTCCTTTTTTTCGCTGCGCCCGCCTATATAGGGAGATCCGGCCCGGCCGGTCCAGCCGCCTCGTTTCGCCGTCCGCTTCCGCCGCCCTCGCGCACGTGTGAGAGCGAGAGGAGTGAGAGATTGAGAGATAAATTGAGACGCCTCGCCGCAGCCAAACCCTACTCCGCGTCCTCCTCGCCGTCGTCGTCGTCGTCGTCGTCGCCGGCCTCCGCATCCGCCGCCTCGTCCAGCAGCAGCAGGTAGGCGCCGACCCCGACCTCCTCCGCGTCTTCCTTCTCAAGCCGCGCGAATGCGGTGAGGGAGCCGAGGCTTGGGGGCGTGGCGTCGTCGCGGCGGCGAGGGATCCGGTGGGGAGGGTGTGGGTAGGTGGGTGTGCGAGGTGGTAATGGCGGAGACGGGGGCGCATGCAGGGGAGGCGCGAGGCCCGAGGCGGCGAGGCGATGTCGCGTGCTTTCTGCGGCCTTTTGGTTTTCTCCGCCGAGGCGCAGATGCTACTAGTTCGTCGTAGTAGCCTTTTTGGGTGCATTTTTTTCTGTGTTTGTGTAGAGGGGGGAAATAGATTCGTCTCGTGACCACTGGATTTTGTGATTTTGTTTCAGGCGTTGTTCGTGTGCGCACGGGTTTCCGCGTGATGAGGGTCTCCTCGGCGTCGAGTACGCCGCGGGCGTTCGCCGCCGCCGCCGCGTGGGCGGTGGTTCTGCTCGTCGCCCTCCTCTCCGACGTCGCCGCCGCCGCCGCCAACTCCGACGACGCAGGTGATGCACCGTGCAAAACCACCCCCTCTCCGTTATGTGTGCTACTGCTTGCTTTTTTCACGCATGATTCGCCGGTTTTTTTCTGGAGATATTTCTGAGAAATCGTGCTCCTTTCGAAGCCAGATCTCTCGGCGTTTTGGTTCCCCTTCGATGAGATCATCTAATCCGCTTTGATTTTCTCTTCCTTGGTTTTGAGAGGATAAAATCCATGGATGCTCCCGTTCGTAGGCGTTTGATTCCATTTCGACGAGATCCTCCTCAATTTTGCTTTTACTCGTTTCTGCATGAATACAATCCATGGAGATATCGCACGAGCGCCATGATTTTTCCCCCAAATTTTGCATCACTAGTAGCACCAACGATTAATCGTCGCAACGATGAAGAAATCATTCCCCATTCGTGAGGTTCTGGAAGTTTTCATTGCTACTGTTCATCGTGTTCAAGTTCAAGCCTCCACGTACGCCTGCTCCTTCCTTTCCAAGATTGGGATACGAACAAGGAGAGGGCTGCGCGCTGGGCCCCACCCACCCATTCCATTCCCTTCCCATGGGATTCGAAATGTTTTGTTGGTTGGTTGTTTGGTTGCTTCGTTCGTTTTCGCTGTTCTCCCACTGTACGTGCAGCCTTCCGCGTGGTTGGTTTTGTTTGTCGCGTGGTTTCAAGTTTTGGGCTTTCTCTGTCGCCGACGGGTGGGGTCGCGATGGGTTGGTCCCACATGTCTGTCATGGGCGGGGTCGTCTAACCGTGTGCCGTTTTGTTTGCAGGTCTCTCGCCGATTCCGCCGCCGCCGCTCGCCGCGGCGATTCCTCCGACCACCGCGTCGCCTCCCGCCGCCGTCCTCCCCCGCACCGCGTCGCCTCCCGCCGCCGTCCTCCCCCGCAAGATCCTCCGTCCGCTAGGTAAAACCAAGCCATCCCCGATTCCCCTCTCGCTTCCTCGCTCGCCGTCCGATTGACCGATCGGACGGTGAAAAATTGCCTCCTTCCTCGCCTTGGGCCCACCGGCCGGCGCTTTCTCCGACCATCCTCTGCGTGCGCAGCCGCAGCGGCTGTACGGGAGAGGCTGACACGTGGGCCCAAGCAGAGACGTCCTTGTTTTGTCCGCCGTGGCAAAATGAGTCCATTGATTCCGTCCCCATCCTCACATTCCATTCTGTCGTATTAGACCATGACATGTGGGCCCGTCTGCCGTTTCAGTTTTCCGTCGCTGACATGTGGGCTCACTCCTTTGTGCAGGCGCGGACGTCGTCTCCCCCAGCTCCGGCGACAGCGGCGGCGGCGGAGTACGGACGCACAGGATCGACGACGGTTGCGCGGGCGCGGACGACATCGCGATCTACCAGGGCACGGCGGCGCCGCTGCCGAGCGGGGTGCCGGCGTACACGGTGGACGTGATGAACCGGTGCGCCGCCGGCGACGAGTGCGCGATCGCCGGGATCCACGTGCGGTGCGGGTGGTTCAGCTCGGTGAGCCTGGTGGACCCGCGCGTGTTCCGGCGGCTGGGCCACGACGACTGCCTCCTCAACGACGGCCGCCCCCTCCTCGCCGGCGAGACCGTCTCCTTCGAGTACTCCAATTCCTTCCCCTACAAGCTCTCCGTCGCCATCGCCACCTGCGTCTCCCCCACCGCCGCCATCGCCGCCACCGCTGCCCCATAGCCGCCGTGTGGTGAAAAAGTGAAAATAAAGAAAAGCAAAAGGGAACAGTAATGTCTCTTTTTTTGACCCCATAAAAATTCCATCACACAAACAGCTCACTAATGTCCAGGAGAAGACTTGCTAGGCCACAATCCAGGATGTATGAATCCATCAGTATACTGTACTAGCCTTGTACTAGTAGTATAGCATGCTTATGCTGCAGTCAGGCAGACCAAAGTGTAATTAACCAGTTTTTTCTCTCTTGGCGCGGATGGACAAACCGAGACAAATTTTTGTCACTTGTGTTACTAGTTCTAGTACTGTTCTTGCTTTGTGGTGGTGGTGGTTGTAGCACCAGAATGAATCGGCTCACGTGTAAGTACATCTGTTGCATGCATGGAGTGCTAGGCCGGTGACAGCTCGTCGGAACTGGAATTAATTGCACTTTTGGGGGGCTCAAACAGATTCTTCTCTTCTCTCCATCTCCCATGGCTGCTCAGGTCTGGGTCAAGTTAAAAACTGTAGACATGTCCTTCCTTCACCTCAGCTTGTTGCTTCTGCTACGTTTGCAGGTGCTACTGTTCCTTGCAGCAGCATGCATGCCCTCTTTCTCCTTTTGGCTCAAGCTTTTGCCTCTACTGTGCTGATCCCCTCTTGGGCAGTGAGGACCAGTTCCATGTCATGTGGATGGCAATGGCAACACCGCCTCCTTGCACTGCATTGCATTGCTGTGCCCACCGTGCGGCTCGTGTGTGGTTGATGGGTGAATCATGCCGCTGCAATCCATCAAAAAATCATGCCGCTGCAATGCTGGCAATCTGTGTGATTCTGGCAATGGGTGGCGTGTATACGGCGGGGGGCTTTTCTGCAAGGCTGTGGGTGGTCTTTTGTGCAAAAGGGCCGTGGTGCGTCCTCTGCGTGTGAGCGGGTGACAGATATGTGATGGATGCGACGCGATGGGGCTTTGTGCCTTGCCTGCCTGCCTGCTCTGCTCTGGCATTAAATCGAGAGGAGAGGGGGAGTGTTTATGTGATGCGATGTGATGCCGGTGCCCTCTTTTCTTGGGATGTGAAGGGCGTAGTAGTAGTAGCAGCAGCCTCATGTACATAGGGAGTTCTTCATGATACTACTAGGATTGTTGGTTGTTGATGTAGGGGCCCAAGAGATGGGTTACACGTGTATGGCATTCACTGTTACGGGTTCTTTACCTCTGCACAGTGAAGTAGGAGTATAGAAGAAGACTACTGGTGTGAGATGTGAGTTCAGATACTGGCATACGAATTGAATTGAAGTTCAGATGCTGGCATATGAATTGAATCTAGGAGAGCAAAATTCATTCTAGTAACGGGGTCCGGGCACAGACGTAGTGAATGCGATGTGGGGCGTTCGTGAAACTTTGCCAAATCAGCCGACGCATTGAAGCATGTGAGCGCCATTGAACACCGGCACAATACCACTTGGAGCGAGGTAGTAACAGTGCTGGCTGGTACAGTATAGCAGCAGCAGTACTAGAAATCCTCAACGGGGCCCGGCCGGGTGAGGCGGTCAACAGATTAGCGACCGGTAGCCCGATCTGATCGAGTGATCGGACGGCCTAGAATGGATGGAAGGATGAAAGCCCCGAATTGTTGGCGCAGCGTAGCGATCGCGGCGGAGTAGCATGTCGCTGGACACCCGTTCCGGAAGAAGAAGCCATTCCTCTACTACTACTACAGTTGAGGTGGTCTCCTCTCCATCGATTCTACAGTGACTACATGCGACCATCGATTCTACAGTGATTACATGCGACAGCCACATCTCTCTTGCCGTCCTCTTGTCCTCTCTCTCTATATACCTAGGTGTATGTGTAGCTGAGCGGCACGCATGCAGCAGCAGAGGAGGATCCGCGGATCCGGATCTATTGCTGCCGCTGCAGCACACGGACCGAAACGGGAAGCGAGGGAGGAGAAGAGAGAGGAGCTGGGGAGGGAGGAGTCGGAGTCAGGGCCAGAGTTGCAGTGAGTGGATGGATGGGACAGGCGGGGTTGACACTTTGACGGATGAGGGGCGCGATGATCCGGGCGGAGATCGATGCCGGCCGGACGGGCCGGGAGCGTCGATTCGTTCTCGCCGGGCCGTGTCCGCGTGTGTGTACGTGCGTGACGCCTCTGACCGACCTCGGGGCCCGCGCCGCCAGCTCTCCGTGGCCGCGGCGCACGCATGCAGCACGGCGAGTTAAATTCCACCGTGTACTCGCTGGAACGTGGATGTTTGCAGTTACAGAAGAGTGACTTGGGTTATTGACGAGTGGGCCCGAAAGGTTACACGCCCACACGTCAGTGAAAGAGTTCCTCTGTAGTAACTATACAGGATCAGCTTCCGTACTCGCTGGCTCGCTAGCGCTAGGCTCTTGATCGAGGTGTAGGGGGGAGGAGGTGAGAGCCACTCACCAGTGAGGCCACTGCAGGCGGACGGAACCTTAGCTTTTAAGTTCTTTTGGAAGACTTATTTTATGGCTAGACCATCTCAAAAAACTTATTCGTGTGTGGTCCTGTGGCATGGTGACGAACCGCATGTCACTGTTGTCACGCAAATTGTAAATGATAAGTACAACGACAGTAACATCATTGGCGCCAAGAACCTATTTATAAAAAATATTTATAAATAGATCCTTCGGGGACTTATTTTCAAAAATAGTATTTACAAATAGATCATTGGTGCCATGAATCTATTTGTAAAATTATTTTTATATAAATAAGTCCATGGAGAACTTATATGTAAAAATTTTATTTATAAATAGGTTATCGGCATAAATGTTGTTGGCGTCGTGGTACTTAACTTTTACGATTTTTGCGGTCACATTGGTATGGCGCCGTGAAAAGTTACGTACCCTGAATCTGAGTGCATTTGAATCCAATCCGGGGAGGAGTCCGAGCGCATTTAAATCCAACTAAAGCAATCCAAATCAGTGCCCAACCCATTTAATTTAAATAAATCCAATCCACTAGCAGGCTTAATCAAGGCCGGAATCCAGCATCACACATAGTTGCAGTCGCAGATCGACAAGCTAGGGATGCTACCGTTGCACAGTTTCTCCCAAAATCTCTGGCTAATAGAAGCTCCAACAAACAATCTATATTCTGCCCTAGCTTCTGGCAGGGTAAAGAATTTCGGAATGAAATTTCCGAAATTTCGGTCAGTACTGATACAAAATACAATTTCGACAGTTTCAGTTAAAATTGGTAAAAAAAATCAAAATCTCCAAATTTAATTGGATATGGCTTATATTATGCATTATTTTTCGACATTGCTAGCTCCAATAAGCTATTAGGATCTACTCCTATGAAAAACAGATAAAATTCATTCAATTTATGTTTAAAATTTAAAATCTGTTTGAATATTTCATCCGAAATTTCCAAAATAAAACCAAAATTTCTGAAATTTTGCAATTTCGTTGACCCCGAGACAGGTGAAACTTGCCCATCTTGCAAAGGTAGCTGCAATCCATGATGTGGCTAAATGCCTATGATATTAGTTGCAATCACAAGGAACGTTTAGAACAACCTCAATCTTTCTATTGAGAAAAAAACAAAAAATTTAAAGCAGAATCCATAAGATTTTTGAAAGTAGTTTATACACAACTGGATAATAAAATTTTATGTAACTCGTTAAGATGCATGTGCAAGTGCGCGCGGGCTACCTTCCCCATTGATGGAATATTCCTTGCTATGTCCAACCCATTTTTTCCAGTTTCCCAAACCAACACATGAAAAAAATATAATGGTTCTATCCCAACCCATGAAAACCCTACAATCAAAAACATAGTTTCATGAGCAAGCTAGATTACCATGAAATTTTCTAACAAGCCTACTCCTAGTCCAAATGAAACCCCGGGGTTTTGCGTATCTTTGTGTTGCATGATTTTATGTGTAGCTTTTCTAGCTTATTACTTCATTCGTTTTAAAATACAGTAGATTTGACTTCTAGAACAATATATCTGGACATGCCCTACTCCTGTATCCATACGTATTGTTCTAGGATGGATGCTCCTGGATTGTTATACTGTGGAAAGGAGGTAGTACTCCAATACTCCTAAGGACAGAAAAAGAGGTACCATCTGCTCTGAAACCGGCCAGTCAAAAATAGGGCTTTGTGCAATTATGGCCTAGTTTAAATCCCAAAAAGTTTTGCCTAAAAAATTGCATTGAATCTTTCAATACAATATCTGAAGCATTAAATATAGATTAAACAAAATATCTGCATAGTTCGTCTGAAAATCGCCTGACGAATCTTTTGAACCTAATTAGTCTATGATTAGCTATAAATGCTATAGTAAGCCATATGTGCTAACGACGGTTTTATTGAGCTTAATAAATTTATCTCACGGTTTCCACCTGAGTTATAAAATTAGTTTATTTATTCATATCCAAAAACCCCTTTCGATATTCGATCAAACATCCGATATAACACATAAAAATTTTATTTTCGCAGGCTATAAAGGGGCCTATCTCTCTCAATGGAGAAAATGTCGAAAAGATGCAATATCCCTCTCAATCACCTCAGTCAGTCACATCAGCAAGCGTTATAGAGTAGTAGTGGGAGTGGCATCAGTTTGGCAACCATTGCCCTGCAAGTTTTTGTATAGGAGCGCTACTTCGGGCTAGCAGCATGTATGCTTTCTCTGAAGCCTGAACAAGTGATCTTCTCAATATCTTTTGCACAGACACACATTCCATTGTTGTGAGATGCAAACATTCTGCCTCTACATTCTGAGATATGCTTGCGTCTGTAAATGACATTGGCTGTGTTAGAGGTTGCATGTTTGGATCCAGCACTTTTTTTTTTTTAAGTTCGTGTCCTATCGGATGTTTGCATGTCAATTAGAAGTATTAAATATAGACTGATAATAAAACTAATTGTATAAATAAAGGCTAATTCGCGAGACAATTTTTTTAAGCCTAATTAATCCATGATTAGCAAATGTTTACTGTAGCATCACATTCGCTAATCATGGGCTAATTAGGCTCAATAGATTCGTCTCGCGAAATAGTCCAAAATATGGGGTGGTTTTATTAATAGTCTATATTTAATACTTCTAATTAGTATCCAAACATCCGATGTGTCAGGGACTAAAAAAAGGTCCTTGTATTCAAACAGGGTCTTAGTTCCAAAGAAAAATTTGGCCAAAAATATCACATCAATATTTGGACACATATTTTAAGTATTAAACGTAGACTAATAACAAAACAAATTACATATTCCGACCGTACAGTGCGAGATAAATCTTTTGAGCCTAATTAACCTGTTATTAACACATGTTGGTTACTGAGGCTAATCATGGCGTAATTAGGCTCAAAAGATTCGTCTTGTGATTTACAGTCGAACAGTGCAATTGTTTTTTTGTCCATATTTAATACTTCAAATATGTGTCCAAACATTTGATGTGACAGAAAAGTTGGAAGTTTGAAGTACTCCCTCCGTCTCAAAATATAGCTACCTTGGACTGGATGAAACATTTTCTAGTCTAATGTATCTAGACTGAGGTTCTATCCAGATACATTGGACTAGAAAATATCTTATCTAGTCAAAAATAGCTATATTTTAAAACGGAGGAAGTAGGGAACTAAACATGGCCATTGTTTCAATTATATGGAATAATTTACTCATTTTATAACCGTAGTGCTCCTACTCCACAGAAGTAGAAGTAGGAGTAGTATACTAGTCATACAGAGTACACTGAGTACTACTCCCGTTGTCACTAAATATAAATATAAAGGATTTTAACTATTTGTTTGTAATGTTTAATCATTCGTGTTATTTAAAATTTTAATGTAAATATTAAAAATAATAATTTGAGATTAAAATACTTTTAATAATAAATTAAATTATAAATAAGATAGATAATATTTCTGTCGATGCGTGTGCTCGACACGTAGGGATCCCGGGGACCCTTTTTGTTCAGCACAGGGGTGCGGTGTACTAAGCCCTGAGCTACGGGCAAGAAGAAGGTGGGCATGAAGAAAAAACAAACTAAGCACACATGACACAGAGATTTATATAGGTTCGGGCCGCCGGGTAAGCGTAATACCCTATTTCTGTTCTTGTTGTTGATATGGTGGATGAGAGTTACAAGGATTGGGAGGGGTTGGAGCGAATGACTAAGGTGCTCTGCAGCGTGAGTCTAGACTTATGATCTTTTAGAAATGAACCAACTTCCTCTACAATAGACTTGGGCCTCCTTTTATAGTGCAATGGGACTCCACAGTAGTCCTACATTATTCACTCCACACCTCGCCGGGGGTGGTTCATGCTCTGTCTTATCGGAGGTCTTCTCCTATACCTGCTCCTGTTGCCACGTCGTGGGAGTTTTTGGGAATAACGGGCGATGATGCCGTCATTTTACTGATACGAGAAGGGTCAACCACCTACTCCAACAGGGGCCCACTTGTTGGCGACTCTCCAACGGGTATAAGGGTGACACATTCCCCTAGCTTCTCACTCTCTCTCTTCCACGCAGCCGTCCGTCGCATTTAATGTGACGGTGACCGGCTAAGGGGAGGGGCGTGGGTGGCCTGACGGTTCAGTCAGCTCGCGGTCGCCGGTGAAGACTTTGCTCTCCTTCCGTCCCATGCAAAAGGTGATGATGATGAGAACTGATAGGCGCGCCTCACTTCGCATTAAATACAATGGGGGCAGTGCGTGAACACTATTATCACGTTGAGTTGAGTAGTTGGCGGTTAGGCTCGCCCCTCTCACAGGAGAGGTGCGGGATGGCGCGGCCAGGGTCCGGGTGCTCCCGAACCCTTTTCCTGGAGGAATAACGGCCTCCGGGTAGCCCTCGGGCCTGTCCCCCTTGGGGTGGCCACGTGGCCGCCCGTGGCCCGAACTTTTCAGGACGATCCAAGTAATTTCCTATTGTGCGCTATTTATACGAATGCGTTTCTTCCTTCATGCGTCGCATCCTCTATATACTCCCAGGCCCATATCACCGACAATTTCTATTTTTTAATTATACATTACCAATAAATAGTTAAAATCTCTACTCCCTCCATCCCTAAATCTAAGGGAATTTGACTATTTGTTTGCAACATTAACCACCTGTCTTATTAAAAATTATTGCAAATATTAAAAATGATATGTTATGATTAAAGTACAGTAAATCATAAATAAAATAAATAATACTTTTAAAATTTTTTAAATAAGACAAATGGTTAAAGTTAGAAAAAATTTAAAATGCCTTAGATTTGAGGAGGAAGGTAGTAGATGACGGTTCTGGCTTAGGCCATGTTTAGTTCCAAAAATTTTTGGAACTGAATATCACATCAGATGTTTGACCAGATGTCGGGAGGGGTTTTTGACACGAATGAAAAATCTAATTTCACGGCTAGCCTGGAAACCACCGGACAAATTTTTTGAGTCTAATTAATCTGTCATTAGCACATATGCATTACTGTAGCACTTATAGCTAATTATGACGTAATTAGGCTTAAAACATTCGTCTCGTCGTTTACAACCCAACTGTACAATTAGTTTTATTTTTTATCTATATTTAATGCTCCATGCATGAGTTTAAAGATTTGAGATGATGTTTTTGGGAAAGAAAAAATTTGGAACTAAACAGGGCCTTAACCTCCGTTACTCTGGCAATGGGATCTGGATGACGTTAAGCTGAGCGAGCGTATGATGATTGTTAATGTGACCGGAGTAGCAGTGGAAGCAACCTTTACCCACTGGCCGGGGTTGGACAAGAAGAATGCGTAAAGCAGAGTGAATCTAGTCAGCTCAGTTGTCTTTCATCTGTCAAAAAGCTACTAATCAACTGTCGTCACACAATTACGAAAGCTAAACTTGTCTTCACAAACACCAGCAATGGCTGTTAAAAGATACACCAAACTTTCTATACTCCGTAAAATACACCAAACTATCTTATGCCAAGAAATTTTTTTACTGTTTGACCCTTCTAGAAAACTTATTTTACAAATAAATCTATAAAAAACTATAGCCAAAATTAGATCATAAGGTCAGCGCCATACCATATGACGCTGAAGGTGAACTCTAGCGTCAGATCCAAGGCTGTGTGGCGCAGACAGATCGAAGCGAGTAGTTGTTAAAGCAAGTATAATAGCGAGCTAGTATATGCTAGCTATATACTTACGTGGAGGAGAGGGACAAATAAAAAAAAGAGTGAGCTCTTATCTAACAGTCTCAGTCTGCTTTGCACGTGTTCCTATAGGCATTCAATGTATAGAGAGTGTGAGAGAGAAATTACAGCCAATCTTATAGCCTATCTACTATACAAATAAGCTCTAAATAGTCTTATAGCCAACAAATGAGCTATATTATTAGCCTTACTCTTAGTATCGCGGATCATTTATCTCATTTATTTGGAAAATATGAAAATCAGTGATACGTATGCGATACGTATCAGTATCCCTGCCCGTATCTGATACGGATATGCTAGTTTGGAGACATATTCAAGCAACATAAGTAGTACCACCTCCGTCCCAAAATACTTGTCGTTTTGAGTTTTTATTTTGTGACATTTGACCAATAGTCTTATTTAAAAGTTATGGAATTATTAATTATTAAATATGTGTTTGCTTTATTATTAAAATTATTTTAGGTGTGTCTAATCCTTTTTTATATTTGTAATAATTTTTTAAATAAAGACAGATGTTCAAACGTTACAAAACTAAAACCCAAAACGACAAGTATTTTGGGACGGAGGGAATAAGTAGCTAACGGTACGCGGAGGTGTTTGTCAGGCCAGTCAGGAGATAGAATGCAACATGACAAAAGAAGACAATAATATATAACAACAGTGAATAGAAAAAATACCACCACAAACCATCTTTAAACTACAGTTTTTGCTAATGTGGAAGTTTTAGAGTAAGCATTGAGCTACACAATTGGACTTAACTCTTACACAGCACATATTTTGGTACTCCTTGATTCTTTATGTTTATTATTGGCTCGTATAGTTGTGGAAGGAGGGAGTATCCGAGTATAGTACTTACTGTTAGGACTACATTCATTGACTATATAATATATTGGCAATTTTTATGACTAGAATTCCAAGTTAGTATTTCTCTGTACGTACCAGATTATAAGAAATTTATAATATAAAGTACATGTATACAAGAAACTCTAGGATTCAAACGATTAATACCGTACCCATGTTATCTTAAATAGGCTTTGCAAGCATGTAACCTGAAGTATGAGTTTAAATCTTTTGTTGAGAATCATAAGGGTCTGCCTATTTTATGATGGATATTTTATTTGAGTTTATTCTGTAAAAAAATAAAGCCTTCTTATATTTTGAGACAGGCTAGAGGGGAGTCACAACTAATGAGTGATATCTGATTTTGATGAACAATTGACATCGCCATCTCTATGAATTACTAACCCGTTGAGCGTGAAATAACACATTACACATAACATGAAGTGAAGTTGACATGAACCGCCCTTCTTTCCACGAGAACAAAAGTTGCAGCAGTGGACTAAGTGTGTGTTTAGTTCCCAAGTTTTTTTTTTCGAACTTTTAATTTTTTCATCACATCAACCTATCATACATACACAACCTTTCAATCACATCATTTTAATTTTACAACCAAACTTTTAAAAACAACCAAACTAGTTTAACAAGGCCTAAAGTAACAAACAAGCCATGCGTGCGTGTGTGCGTCGCATGCTCCATTTTGCATTCATGCATGCGTCTTCCATCGCGTCACTTTCCGGAATCCGAAATATGCTAATTGCTGGGGTCGTCGACCTCATGGATTGACGACCAGTTAATTAACACCGTACTGGCCCTGTGCAGCTTTGGGGGAACAAGGTAACCTGGACATGGCCTTGCATGCTGCTGTTGATGACTAAACTAAGATTGCTTAATTTTATTTAATTAGTTTGGTAATTAGTGAAGAGATGAACAAATCACACGGTCCATGGCTGAAATCCCAACTGCTCCAACAATTGCATGCATATGCATGCTAATACGGAGTACTTTGAATAGATGTGTTTGTTAGGAATTTCCCAACAGATCAGCCGGCAAGAAATAAACTACAAAACGCAGAAAAACACTGTAGACGATCCAGCATGCGAAGTCTTTTTTATGCTTCTCCAAAACTTGCAGCATTTTCTGGTTCCTTCTCCATATTTAGAGACATAAACTTACAACGCAAAAAAAAAAAAAAACAGCCTACACCGATTCTTACCTCATGCCATAAGCCACGTCCATCCCCACGGTCACGTTGCTGGTCTCATTCATGGCGGGAGATAAGGGCAGCCACGAGCTATCCCCAGACGCCCTCAAACACTACTTATTACGCGGCATCCACACAACCTGGGTGATCACGCATATAGATTAAATCAAAGTGCTAAAAAAAGTCTAACTTAGTAAAATTTAGGCACACAAGTTTATTCTAACAAATCCCCCATAGATTGGTAAAATCCCTCATAAGTTAAGTGCCTAACCGATTGAAATCGTACTAATCTAGGGAAAGCTTTGTTAGAATAAACTTGTGTGCCTAAATTTAGCTTAGTTACATTTTCTTTTAGCACCTGATTTGGTCTACATACAAGAGCACCTAGATGCCTTGCAATGGGAGTTTGTTTGAGGGAATCCGAGGCTAGCTCGTGGCTGCACAATCTCTCGTAACGAGACAAACGACGTGTGCTGTGCAGATGGACGTGGTTTCTGGGATGAGGTAAGAATCGGTGTAAGCTGTTACTTATTGTTGTAATCTTCTTCTTTGAGTAAGGAAGGAAACCAGAAAACGCTGCAAGTTTTGGAGCAGCACATATCGATGGGCATGCAAGAACTCAACTACAATACGCCACACGAACACTGCAGACGATCGGGCACGCGAATGAAATTTTGTGCTGCTCCAAAACTTGCAGTGTTCATTGGTTTCTTCTCGTTACTTAAAGACAAAGCTCACAGCCAAAAATAGCAGCCAAGACCTATTCTTCTGCCGTGCCTGAAGCCACGATCATCCCCGCGGTGCTCGTCGCTCGTCTCGGTCATGGCGAGAGAAGCGGGCAATCACGGTCTTGCGCATCCACACAATCTGGGCCCTCATGCACGTAGATCAAATCAAAGTACTGAAAAAACTCTAACTTGGCTAAATTTGGACACACAAGTTTATTCTAACAGGTTTTTGGATAGATGATTCCTGTAGTACAAGAACACTCTGCTTTTGCCCGTTCTCTATGTGAAGCCCTGCCAGCATTTTTGTCATAGGGATGACCGTGAAAAATTAATGATAAGTCAAACTTTTTAATCTTCGGCCATAAATTTCTATTAGCTCACACTAGTTGCCAACCCGTGCGTTGCATGGGCCATTATTTAATCATATATTGTAGAATATTCTGGTTTTTGAAATTTCATTGAATTTACACCAAGTATGTTTTAGAAGTTCCAAAGACAATGTTTCTTATTTACAATTACAGGAATCAAATTATGTCTCACAGATAGAATTCACCCTCACACATCTTCTAATACTTCCTACTTCTTTAGTGTAATAATTTTACAAATTAGGAGTTAATAAGTACATATATTACTCACATTGGAGTCTAGTTTTGCTTCTTCCATAATTGAATTGTGAAATATGGATTTAGGAAGTAACTTTGATCTCGGTTTGGAGTCTCAAATATAATTTTTAGTAGTTTAACAATTTCATAATAAATAATTCACATATGCCATATGAGTATTTGCATATTACAAATGTGTATTTCGCTTTTTTGTGATTCATTGACCTTATGGAAAATAATATATATGATATGAATTAGTCATATATGTAATAAAGTTGTTCCCTCAAAAAATATATGTAATAAAGTTAAAAAGTATTGGCTTACCTGCCCTGCCGTATGAACATATTCCTTGGACAGCTCGCTTGAACATGTAGATCGGCACCAGAATAGTGTTATTCACCATTTAACTCCTACATAAAAATATTTTGGTATGAACTAAGATCAAAATAAAATAAGGAACCAACATGCAGTAAATCCAATGAAAAAGTTGACGAAATATTACAGGACGCATAAGCAATATCCATATATAGTTTGGCAGAAGCGAGCTATGTATACTGCAGCAGCCCATCGATCAGCATGTGCATTATTTCAGTCAATTAGATGGACGCATGTTGACAACTCTACAGCAGAAACTGTTTTCATCTACACGTAGGCAGGTGAAAAATGAAAATTATAGATTTATAGAGAAACATTGATGGTTCATCACTACCGATCAGGATGAAGTGCATGCGCATGCAGTCCAAATTGCCAATCAGGAAGAAGATACCTTTTGAGATTAATGGTGACTGGAGCAGCTTGCCGGCGGCGAGGTGTCACGTGCCGCGCCTTGGCATGTTTCGCATCTGTTATCTTTCGACTCGACAGGAAGGTAGGATCCTTCCTATTTGTTCTCTCGTTTGGAAGGTCTGTTCGGTATTTGCGAGAGGATAAGATACGTGTATGTGCCGCAGATGGGCTCCAAAATTGGGCCCTAACATAAACAAAGAGTAGATCGTGTAATCAACGGTTACAATAATATAATAAAAAAATTGACGGCCAGATCTTTCTGGTTAATGTGAGAGCTCCTAGAAAGTGTCCAATTAGTATAGATATAGATAGTTTAACAGTTAATATTTTAGATTCATTAGGATAATAATTCACATTGTATAATTCACATATAGTTAGATAACACACTTCTAAAAATTAACGGTCAAATACAAATATGTTTGATTTTGACAACCCTATAACAATAAATAATTTGAAATGGAGATACTCCGTAGCTACTTGGGTCGTAGAGACTTTCTACAGTTTATGTTCTAGTTAAGTACAGTACATTTTCATAAGTACATCGTAGTTTCACCTCATGCGTAATACGAGTAGATTATTTGGAAAAGTATGAGGCGAGATACTCTTTTTATTGTTGGACAGGAAGTTAATGTAATGTTCTACCAGGGCATGTCCAATGATAAATTTATGCCGTAAGTAAGAAGTATCATGCAAGATTTTTATCTACGTTAAAGAGAGAGATTAAGGAGAGAGAAAGAAGTTGTATGTTATTTTACAAACGGTTTAAAAGACGGCGGCTGTAAGTAATTTCATCATTGCAACATAACTGTCTCGTACATGTTTATTTTTTAGTGTACAAATTAATCCTATTTTTAAGGACGTACACTTCTATACATATAATGTAACATACACCTTATTGTACACGTTGTCTCTAAATAACGTGGCAAAAAATTACTTACAACGTTGTCTTAACCATTGTATGTGCCCTCATGCTAGCCAGACAGTTAGTTATGTTCTTATTGACAGGGTTGGCTTCATGCATTTTGGGACTTGGATCCGCCTTACTATAAAACAGAGAGGATATGGGCCATTAACTGGGCTGGCAATATCACTGTTTTAAAGACTGGTGAACTCTCACTGAGCATCCAGCAGCTTTTAATCAAATTAAACAATCACCAAAGCAAATCGTTTTCATCCTCGCAAAATAAATGGTTTATATGTTTAATATTTTCTTTAAGTCAACGCACTAGAATTTAAACCCCCGTGTCCATTAACATTACGCATACACATTGGAATTTAAATTTCCAATATGGTTTTAGTGGGTTTAGACATTTGCCGTTACCCTCTTTCCCTTTGAGTGTGCGCTAGGAGAGTAGGAGACGCACTCGCGGGATGTACGGACTAATGTGCGTGCTGATTCTCAAAAAAAGAAAAAAAAAGAAAAAAAAGACTAATGTGCGTGCTTCGGTGAGGAGGGATGAGAAATGGAACGGTGTAGTTATATCAATTTTTAGTTTTGAAACGGAATTCCCTGCTAGTACAAAGAATCTACATAGGTGGGAGTGTACACCCTTCAATTTTTTAAACGTACCACCTAAAATTAATCTTGCATCATAGATGGATAAGTTTGTTCGGCTCTTCAACTGCAATTTGTAAGTCCTGCAAATAAAAAAAATCTTTAATAACACCACCCCCCACCCACCCACCCACACAAAGACACACACAGACACACCACCGCACACACAAAAACTAGATATACAGTCCTAAAAAAGCTAGATAAACAAAAACCCCTAAGCAAGTAGAACCCTCTAATTCCAGTTCAACATGATTTAATATGTACTACATACAATACGACTTTGAAGAAAAGCCACATAAAACTTACTACCTCCGTCCTATAATATAAGCAGTCATCTATCTTAAAATATAGCTAACTTTGCAGTACAGATTAGTAAAAATTGAAGTCCTTAAATTGTTCAATTAGAACATATAATGCCAAGCCCAATAGATGGACTAGGTTCAGCTAAAGTTGATACATCAACTGCATAAATCCGACTGCACGAAATCTGGTCCATCCATATGTTGATCTAACGGCTATGATCTACGGCAACATTTTAAATGTTCGCTACAGTAAAATGAGCTATAGTAACCGCGCGAATCTAAACCATTCATTTCTCATCGGTTGGTTCCAATCCAAGTTATCCAACTGTAAAAGTTACAGTCGATACTGTAGTTCAGCGGATCCGGGTTCACAGACAACATTAGTGGAGAACACATCAAGTTTCAACCTGTTTCTGCTTTCACAATGACAACCATTGGAAGAATATAAGGTTCAATACAAGTTGTGTTTGATATTCTGACTTGTGATTACCAAATGCCAACTTTTATGAACTTTTTTCACAAAAATTTCAGAACACAAGTTGAATAGGGAAACCAAATCCAACAGTACCAAAAGCGGAGAGAGAACAAGCCACTTTAAATTTGCATTTTAACAGCTACAAATTAATCTATTATTCGTTTTTTTAGCACCTAAATTCTACAAATATTTGTATGCAGAGAGCAAATAGACAATTGCACTTTTACATCTAATCACTGAACAACTCAGCAAAAAAGAAAGATAAAAAAACTCATATAATTTAGTACACAATATATATAATATCATTTCCAGCACAAGGAAAAACAAAATGTATTCATTCACTCATGGCTGCTGTTTCGAAGAAGACCAAGTGTCTGGAACTTTGCGAGAATACTTAACAGGCGGAGGCGACGGAGCCGAAGGAGATGGATATGGCGGGAACAGCGGCGGCAATGGCGGGAACGGCCAAGGAAAGGACGGCGGTGGAGGTGGCGGCGGCGGCGGCGGAGACGGCGGCGAGAAGATCGGCGGCAATCGCGGGAACGGGAACGACGGCGACGGCGGCGGTTGCGCCGGTGGCGGCGCCGTCGTCCAAGGCCACGGCGGCAGCGGGAACGGGAACGCCGGCGGCGGCGGCGGCGTGAGGAAGGGGATCGGCGGGAACCACGGCCGCGGCGTGCAGAACGGGATCGGCGGCCACGGCCATGGCGGGCAGTAGAACAGCGACGTGTTCACCGCCGCCGCCGGCGTCTCCCCGCCGCCGCACTTGCCTCCGGCGCCGCCGCCGCCGCCGGCGCCGCCGGGGCGGTAGTAAAGGGAATTGAGATTGTAGAGGCAGGAATTGGATTCCTCGCCGGAGAAGGAGATGTGGCCGACGGTGGTGGTGACGGCCGGCACGTTGCAGAGAGGGGAAGGGTTGTCGACGACGGCGGCGCGGCAGAAGGATTCGGCGGCGGCGGAGGAGACGGCGGTGGCGCATTCGAAGCCGTCGATCGCCGGGATGTCGAGCTGGTAGGCGCCGTAGGTGTTGGTCACCTTCTCCGCCGTGATCTTGATCTCCTCCTTGGAGGCTGATTTGACACTGATCATGCAGTCGATTTTCACCCTGACACCTGATCATCAAGTAAAGAACCAAGCGAAACACACCATCAGATTGTTTGCAGTTTGTATTAGAGTTCAGATTTGATTATCAAATGGTTAGTTTTTGTATAGATAATCGAGGTCCATACAGAAACTGCGAAAAAACAATTGTTATAAGGTTTTGTGATGACAACTTTTGCAGCTGTGCGGATTATATTATATGATGCTCAACTGCTCATCGGTCATCTCTCCAATTTTTTTTCTTGTACTAATTTTAATTGAAAAAGGATAAGAAGGGAGATTTAAGCACGAAACTCCACATGTATTGCCAGGTCAGAATTTGATCGTATGGTTTTTTACAAGTTCCTTGAGGAGGTTCAGTACCTCCCTATGTATTTTGTTTCAGGTCTACTCAGCTTGGACAAGTTATGGGTTGGTTTGTGTGATTAAAATGCGCTGTTGCAGTGTGCAAAGAACCATCATTTTCTGATTGGTTAGCACAATAGTTCGTTTTTATAGGGCCTAACTGTACTTGTTAAATAAGTAAGACTGTAAGACTATCATCATGACTTGAGCAAAATGTGCAGCCTAAGTTCCAAACTTAGCACTATTGAAAACACATGGGTAGTATTATACTGCAACTCTGGCTATTTTGATGGTATATGTGCAAATAGCATGTCACTGGCACCTGATGAGGAATTGAGGATTGCAAGTTGTTTGACGTATGCTTCCTTTAAAATCATTTCAAAAATGTATATAGATGAAAATTCCATAGGTAACAGACACAACACCTAAATAAGAAGCAGAGCTCTCAAAGTTCCTACTGAATGTTAGGGGGGAAATGGGAATTCTGAATACCAGTAAACACATTGTGCCCAAACTTTTTTCCTGAAGGTTTAGGACGAAATTTGTGACAGTAGTTGACTATCAAAATATTTTTCAGAACATCTAAACAGCAAACTCATATCCCGAAATTAATCAGGCAACATCATTATCAAAATAAATCAGGCAGCAGTAAACTGAAGTACAGTACCTGGCAAGAAGTAACTGTGGTTGGAGAAGGAGCTTGATGAGCAGGCGTCACAGAACACCGTGCCCGTCACCGTCAGGTTCACGGCGCCAGCTCCGCCGCCACCGCTGCTTCGAGTAGAGCTCTCACATTGTGCACCGAGGGGAAGAAGAAGAGCAATCAGTATCACCTGCAAGGAAAGAAGAAACAATCTTTGCTTCTTCATGGTGTAGTAGAGGTAGAGCTCCATCTTCAGATAGCTCTTGTGGTGAGCTTCTGAAAGAGCTGAGAAGCTGATAGGCCTCTACTCCTGCTTTATATCCATGGTGAGTGTAGTAGCATGTCCATTTCAGGCTACTCAATCGAGTTTGTGTGAGTGGTAACTACAAGCAGAATGGCCAATGTGCCGAAAATTCGATTGCGCTCGCTGACAAGTGGACCCTATAGACTCCACTTGTGCAATGGAGACCCCGCATGTCGGTCACTGTCAAAGGAAGAATACACCGAAAACCCGGTTGTACGCGTAGCGAAACCATAAACTAGTGGTTGGGAGATGATCAAGAGGAAATGTGTAATTGAGCAGGGTAAGCTGACTCCTGAGGCCAGAAGAAAGGGATTGGGGCCTTGGGGGGACACATCACTCCAATCCAACTCACATGAAACAAGAACATGTGAAGGGCATCTGGACCTTTTGTGCCATTTCTATACCAGTTAACAAGAGGGTACAGAACTCTGAATTTTTTTCAGGGTTCAAGCACACACAACACTTGGTGTCACGGGCTCTACCGACTACCTATGAGAAATAGAAATAATGGCTCCGGTGTTCTGGAAGCATCACCCATTTGGAATGTACCGTGACTACCTTCTCTTGGTCCGACGTAGGCACAGTTGGAAAGGGAGCCAAAGGACATGGAGTTCATGGATAGTTAGCAGATATACCTTGAACCTTGTGAGTTTCAATTGGACACAGGAAGAAGAAGAGGCGGAAGGAGAAAATTTTTGTGGAGATCTTGTGCAGCAAACATTAACTGAATCAAAGTACGAGAGATCCGTGACATTGTCCCTTGTGAAAGATTGGCTCTTGTGGCTGTGAAATCTCAGGGGACGTCAATCCTCCGTAGGCTGCAGAATTTAGGGCGTCAGGTGTTGGGAAACGCTGGATTGTACGGTGATGCATGAAACGGTGGGTTGTACGGTGATGTATTCGGCAAACTCACCCATAGTTTCAGGATTTCAGCTTTGCCAATACCAGAGACAGATGGCATTCAGCTTTGCACTAATTAAACCATTTTACATGAAAATGAAATAAAATTTTTAAGGGAATAAATAATTTAAAATTCACTAAAAAAGAGCCCTGAAATGTCTTCTGCATGTTATTAATTAATGCCAACAAATATCCAGCCAGAGGCCATGCCATGTTGAACAATCATTTACAGTAAGGATGAGATATTTTCAGGTAAAAGTATTGTGTCTTTCTTGTGATCTAGGATCAAATTAATAGATTTATAGGATGGTCCAGCCAGCTCTACGAGAACACAAAATATTCCAACCGAGTATCATAGTCATACATGTGAAAGAAATAAATACAATATATTCACTCTTTGTGGTTCTACAGTATTTAGACAAAACGGAGCTGCGCAGGCCTCACTTTTCCTTATTTTTCGCCAAGCTAGCTGGTGAAGACAGAAGTCTGAAGACACATGATTCACTGTTTCAGGGGACTTAAGTTTTCCAAAAATCTTAATGAAACATTTGAAATTTGAACAAATGTAAATAAAAGAATTTCCAGATAGAAGTAAATGAACCATGGGGACTGGTAGACCTAAATTTTCAGTCCAAAATCGTGAAGCATGGAGCCATGGACACCATCTAACCAAAAGATAACACGAGAATCCCGGTCATATAATATTTGTTCAGATAATGGATAAATCGATACCCAACAATTGCTCGAAGACAACTATATCCAATTATTACAAATAACATGACTAAAAAGGAAAACTTAAAAAATGTGCCGAACGAATAAACCAAGGAGCTTGACATAGACCACACCAACCACATAGAAGAATAAACATTATTGAAAACGGTACTCCATTTGTAAGTCTCCTTCCAAAGTAGGCGATGATTTGTATAATCGTAGTCTCCTAACTCCGGAATGTAACCAATATAAATTCCTTTTTATTATCACACCTTTGTAGTTGGGTACAAAACTGAAGACAATAGGTTATTCTGAAGAGTAACAGCATATAAGATTTCATTGGAGATTTGTTAAAAGTCATATCATTATTAGTAAGCCACAGAACCCAATATAAAACAGATGTCCCGACTATAATAATCATCTACTGCTTCTTTTTTTATCTGTCTGTATCTCTCTTGTTTGCTCTCACCGTATTTTTGTCTTGGCTATGCACTTGTATACATGCATGCAACTTTTAGCAAGGTTTAAATATTTACTCCAAAATATCACATGATAAAAGTTTCAATGAAAAAAATATATTTTATGCACATATTTTGTATTTCGGATTTTGCCTAGTTAATTTGCAAATGTTGCACAACTCATTATTGGTATATGTCAGCAGTTACAACCTGATGCTTCATATGGAATATATTATTGTTTCAATTCAACCAACTCGATGCTTCATATGTGTTGAACATTTCATAAATTGAGGCGAATTATTTTGACAAATGATGAAACATTTTTTATTAAGTGGTGAAAACAAGCCTAATGTTTTATTAAGTGGTGAAAAAAATAAAGGCCTGGAACCAATAGACAACGGTCTAGAAAACCTTTCAGCATATAGTTGGCCCATGGTCTGGGCCGTAGCCCACGACCAGCGGAGGTTAGAAGAGGTTGGTTGGAATCTGTTCAAATTTAGAATTTTTGAGCAAAATTTCCTCAGATTTGGAGATTGGGGAGGAGACGAGGGACGACAGGCACGAGGTAGTAGAGGTGAGTGTGATTTGCTCCGTAAAAAACTTGTTATCTTTCGATCCATATGCGTAAATTCATTCCGTGATACTATAACGTAACCTGCCCTTGTGTGTGAATGGGCACGCCTCGTTAGAGCTACACCCAGCCGCTAACTACGAGAGCTTTGTATACGCAGAGCGGAGCTGAAAACATGGGATTGATCTGAAAGCAGGAAACAAGAGAAGCTAGCAAAATTTTACTCACTATACTAGTACTACAAATTGTGATGCCTATGTAGTACATACAGGATCGTATTACCCTAACCATTGACTGAGTTTAAACTAAATAATAAGACAGATGAAAGGTTAATCGAATCGAACAATTGTTTTACTCTGAACTGACCTCTCTGAAGTAGTATTTGTTCCGTGTACGAGGTTGGATGAGCTATGGCCATCCATATTTTGAGGGATTAGATGTTTTTTTTTGGGGTTGACGGCAGCCATATCCGTTTTTTTTAAGGACAATAAAAATGAATTGGATGATACAATTTATATTTGGTTGGAGGAAGCACGGTGGATGAACAAGTCACCACCACCTCTGCTTTGGCCGCGCGCGGCAGGCCGCCGCTGCCACCTTGCTCCTCTCATTGGCCATCACCACTGCCTCGTTCCTCTCACTGTGCTGTTCACCTCTATTGTGCCCGCTGCCGCTACCTCTCTCCTCTCACCCGCCATTTTAAGACCCACAACAGTCTCGCTCTGGTCGACGCTGCCTCTTGTCCCTCGTGCCGGATCGAGCCATCATCGGTCGCCTTCCTTCGAGCCGGTTGTCGTTCTCTGCACTGCTGATCTCCCTCTAACACTCATGTTGTCATCCACCTCGTCATCAGTCTCCCTCCGCTGCCCATGTTGTCGCTGACCGCATCACCGGTCTCCCTCCGCCGCACGTCTGGTCTTCATCGTGCCAACCGGTTGCCCTCTGCTGCGATAGTCGGTCTCCCTCTCCACCCACCGCGCCATTCATCTCTACTGTGCCGCTGGTAATCAATAAACATGAGAGAAGAGAAAGTGTGTGTGGGCGGGGGTTGACACGATGCGACGCCCACGTCGCTCCATCCACCCAGACAAACACGTCCAGGTAAATTAACCAGAGTAGTCAGACGTGTCCGAATAAATTACCCATAGTAGTCCATCCAACATAATAAGGGTATATTTCCAACCGTCCAATCCTATTTGTACACCCACCAACCAAATACATACAAAAACTAGGCGGCCAGACCCACCCTAAACCAGCCAATCAAAAACGCACACAAGTGTGATCGACTAAAATCAAGAAACTGACTAAATTCACAAAGGTTCCAGATTCTATACACGTGAATGCATGTCGTTAGGATAGTGGAGTATGTCATACCAAAGCTGGTAACTTTTCCCAAATCTCTTCTTCGGAGCCATTGCTTCGAACAGGTAAATTATCTGTTTAAACAGGCAGTCCGATTCCGACGCCTAATCGGAATGCTCGCTCAGTCCCCTTCCGATTCCGATTAGCCCTCCTCCCACTGCTAATCGGACTCGACCAACAATCCCACGCCATATAGCTATCCATCCTTAACCAATTCATGGCGACCCACAAACCAATCGACAGCTCAACACCAAACTTCTCATCGATCGAACCCACGGTAGCCATGAACGATCACCGCTCTCCTCCGGCCACCGTCGCGGAAGCAACCGACGACCCGGCAGGTATAGCCTACTGCGATCTCTTACTGGAGCTATACATCCAATTCAACTCCCCGGAGATGAACCCCCGAAAACCTCCTCCTCCTCCTCCGGCAACGCCCGGCCAGCGTCACCCTCCCGGCCGCCGTCGTCGCGGCGCTCGCCGACTTGGAGGATCTCTTCTCCTCCTCCTCCGATCGGAGCGCGCAGATGATGGCGGCGTACGCGCGGAACACGATCCGGTGGAACCGCGCGTGCCACATGGCGATGCTGCGGCGCGCCACGTCGCAGCGGCTGTCCGTCGACGGCGAGGTGTTTCTCCTCGCCGCCGACATCACCGCGGCGAGGAACAGCGTCGAGGTGGAGAAAGTCATTGTCCAGCGAACGCTGCGGCGGTTGCTCGGCGGCGCCGTCAGCAGCGAGCGGGTGGCGTCGCTCGTCGAGCGGCTGGGCACCGCGCAGATGAAGGAGGCGGATCTGGAGTTGGAGATCGAATCGATGGAGAGAGATTACAGGCAGCTGCTGCTGTATCGCGAGGCTGCCGTGGCGGCGGAGCTCACGGAGATGGCGGCATTGGAGGAGATTCCGCGGCTACCAGCTGCCACAGAAGAAGAATTCCGGCTTGTGTGTGAAGCTGATCGCCGGTTCAGAGAAGACGTTATTGTGCTTATTAAATTTATTTAACGCCGTGGAAATAATTTCTCTGCTTTTGAATTTATAACATTGTTAGCTTTTTACACATAATTATTAATCATTGGTATTATAAATTTATGAAAAGAGAAAGATCACGGACCAGGATCTGTTCCGACGGACCCCCGACCAAGCACGCGCGTGCTCCCGCATCCCCGGCCGACGCGTCTTCACCTCCGCGCGTCGCTCCGCCGCTGCCACTGCCGCCGCAGCCTACCCCGCGAGCAGATCGGGAAGAGTGAGGACGGCGAGTAGGGAGAAGACGACGAGTCGGCGACGCTTCCCCTCCCCTCCCCTCCTCTCCGCCAGTGACTCCCCGCTGGTGATGCCTCCCCTCCCATCCGGATCCCGCGACGGGGTGGCCGGATCTAGTGTTGGCTGTGGCGACGGCGGCACGACGAGCTTGGAGACGGCAACACGGCAAGCTCGACGGCGGTGGCATGACGAGCTCGGCGACGATGGCCAGACGCGGACGCCAGAGATGTAGAAGAAGCACTTTATTGTATTTTAGTGGTACCAAATCCGGTACCCAGGGTACCAGAACTGGGTAACCAGGGTACCAAATCTGGTACCTACCCCTAGGTACTACTTCTAGATCTGGTACCCTGTGTTTTGGATTGCTCCTTGTAGTACTTCTCAGCGGTCGGGTTGTACGCTAACGCTTCATCGGCACCTAATTAATTATATAGGAAGCAAAAGTGAGTTCTAGTGTACTCAGCATGCCATGGGAAAACATGACATGCAAAGGCTCACAAAGAGGGGGCTAAGGTTTATGTTTGCACAAAAGCAGCAGTTTGAGTCATAAAACAAGTTTAGCTTAAATCCTATACATGAGTCAAATTTAGTTATTTAATTAAACATTTAATAAAAAAACATACAGATATGACTCCCACGATTATTCACGAAGTTCAAATAATGTCTCAATTCAACATCGATCAAACTCGTTGTCTCAAACACCCCGGATCACGTAGATCCGTTCTCGACCACGAAGGTTTTCCGTTGGTCATGAACGCCGACTCTCAAAAACACACTCCCCCTCCCATGAAATCTTTTCAAAACATTTGATAAAACAAAACTATGCTAGGAGAATCACCGCACATTTGCCCATATCCGGGGGCACGACTGTTCGAACGGTTATATACTCTGCAGAGGTTGCACGCTTTACCCACACGACACGAAGCTGACACCAACGACCCATCGATCATCGGAAATTCGTGACAATATTTTCCAAAGCAAGCCTACATCTTTCCCATGTTATGTGTCCGGGTTGACTGGTCGCGCAACCAATATCCGGCTATTCGCGCAGCCATCGTCTACTTAGGGCGCATACCAAGGGTACTACAGATCCCGTATCCCCCACGAAGGCCAGATACCGGTGAGCCAAGATCCCGAAGCCCCCTTACGAAAGTAAGGGACCGACGACCTATCGCACACAGCTTCCCCTTACCCCTGGCACGTCCCACAACCACCAAAACATACAGGAAGAACATATACTAGCTAGGTACTAATCCAGGCATGCTTAGGTTGCCCATGTGGTCGCACTGTAACATGATTAGATGGAATCCTTAAAGGAATCGGTCCTTAAAGACTGAACTTAGCCTCGCCACACAGGCCTCCCGGCTAAGCTCTATCATTTTCACAAAACACTTTTATCATTCACAAAGTTTATCTTTGAATAAAAACAAGTTGGTAAAACTGAGTTCCTACCCTCATGGCATTAATGTAAATGCAGCATAGCTAAGCAAAACTACCTCGGAAGTACTACCCATCCAATAGTACTGGCGTAATTTGGTGGGGTTCATCAAAGGGGACAAGTATTCATCCTACCGAATAAGAGTGTGACTAATGGTTAATGGTAGGTCTGCTGGATAAGAATTAACTGGGACCGAATTATATTACGGTGTAAGCTAACATGCACGTTTTGTAAACAACATATTCTTTTAATCAAATATAAGAATACAATATGGTCAAAGATGGCTTACCTGGTGGCAGCAGGGATTTGTTTCCTCCGTACTCGGTGTCAGGGTCCTCCTCGAGATCGGTGACTATGCTTGGAAAAAAACGCTTGATCAGAAAGAGACAAAAACAGAAAAACAAGTCATCATAGTGCCAACAGATAGATCTCAATTTTAAAAAATTTCTGGAACCAGAATGGAATTATTTGGAGCTGTGGACTTGTGGTTTGAAAGATATGAATTTTGGAAGTTTAAATTGAGTTTTGGTAGAAGGAAAAAGGATTCTTGCATTAATCAGAAAAGAAAAGGCAGCAGGGCCAGCTGTCAGAGAGAGAAAGAGAGAGGGCGGGGATTGGTGTGGTGCACCGTGGACATAGTCCACGGGTCCACCAAGAGGGAAAAAGGGGAGTGGGCCCACCGGTCAGTCCCTCACCTCCATCTCTTCTTCCTCCTCCTCTTCTCTCATCGGCTCTTCTCCTTCGCCGGGATCCCGGCGAGGCGGCGGTGGGATGCGACTGCGATGGCGGACTACTGCGGCATGGTGGCGTGGTGGCAGCGAAACAGGATGGGGCTGTGGGCGTGGTGGCGAAGTGGGGAAGAAGGGGGGCTGTTTAATAGGTGCCGGCTGGCCGGGGAGGAGCGGGGCGGGGGCATTTAAGCTAGGCTTCACAAAGTTTGATTCATAGTTTAAAATTTCCATAAAAAGATTTATAGATTTAATAAACCCAGTGCAAAGTGAAACTTCGTTTGATGTACCCTTGTGTAAAATGAAAGTAAACGCTAAACCTGGTACAAAATGAAATTAGATACATTTTACCCGGCGTAAAGTGTAATTTACTATAAAATATCTATAGGTACCGGCTTCATTTAACCGAGACTGATCCACTTCAGGTATGCCAGCCAGGCATTAATGTTCTACGTACTTATCCTCATGAGTTTTCCATCTCTCCCTCATACTCTTTGATCCCCCAACCTCAGCAACAATACATTGGTCCTCCACCAGGGGCAGCCCCTCCCAAGCAACATCGGTGTCCTCCCTCTATCTCGTCACCAGCCACATCTAACAGAGACGGCAGCACCCACTAGTAGAAAACGGAGAAAATATCTACAGCTTTAGTCCCGGACAAAATTAGGACCGGGACTAAATCTTTTTTAGTCCCGATTCGTAATACCAACCGTGACTAAAAACCATTGTCCAGCAAAAAAAAACACATTAGTCTCGATTCAGAAACATGTGAAGCCCTTATTATCTTTTTAGTGTATTCCGGTTGCTTAAACCAACCGAGACTAAAAAATTAGTTTTAGTCCCTGTTAGAATAACCAACTGGGACAGAAACAAATTTCCCCACGAGACCCCTCTCTCCTCTCCTTTTTATTCAGTCTTATCCTCTTTCCTTCCTTATTCTCTTCCTTCTCCTCTTCTACTCTTCTTTCCTTCTCTCTAATCGACCCTTCTCCTCTTGCCTTGTAGGCGTGCGTCGGAGCGGCGGCGGCCAGGGAAGCGGCCGTGGTGACGGTGGCGCGCAGGCGCGCGGC
>CM002479.1:10671561-10706506 GCA_000325765.3 Leersia perrieri
TGTAAGACCTGTGAACTCGCTAAGTTATGCGAACCTTGTTGTCTATTTGTATGTGAGCATTGTGTGCATACGATGACAAGGTTGTGGATGCGTGTACTAGCCACTGATCATGGGACTAGTACTGTGTACGCTCCAGGTATTCGGGAATTCCATTCCCCGGGTGCCGACATCGTTTAGTTTGTGAAATTTTTTTGCGAAAACATCACATCAAACGTTTGACCAGATGTCGGGAGGTGTTTTTGGACATGAATGAAAAAACTAATTTCACGGCTAGCATGTAAACCACATGACGAATCTTTTGAGTCTAATTAATCTGTCATTAACACATGTGGGTTACTGTAGCACTTATGGCTAATCATAACATAATTAGGCTCAAAAAATTTGTCTCGTCGTTTACAGCCCAACTGTGTAATTAGTTTTATTTTTTATCTATATTTAATGCTTCATACAGGAGTTTAAAGATTTGATGTGATGTTTTTGGGTGAGAATTTTTGGGAACTAAACGGGGCCTAAATGGGGCCCACATTTTGACTAACGTAACATGTAAGGCCATGACCAATGCAGGCCACACCAACCTGTGGTCCTGGGGTTTGGAGCGAACTGAGGCCATAAGACCCCTAATGGAGACCACAGGAGAGGGTCCAAAAAGTAGGTTTGAGTCCACAAGTTGAAGCCACAAGTATAGCCCATAACGCTTAAAAGTTGTTGCTCTAGTTCTCCCCGCGATCGGGCTACTGTGGCGTGCATAGGAAATAGTTTCCTCGCCCGGACGTTGGTCCCCACCGCCAACTTAGCTCGCCTCCGACGTGGAGCTTGAGACCACTGCTCCACGTCGGAGGGTTGTACATGGCCTAAGAGGTCTATTATTCACATCTAGAATAGTATATATATTATGTAAAATTTATGCATATACTCCCTCTGTCCGCGTATGTAACGGATGGAAGGGTTCAAATTGTGTACTTTAATCTAAGGGATTTTACAGTGCTAGATGTCCCATCAATCATGCTGTTTCTAAAAATTTTCCCATTATACCCTCAACAATCCCTCCATTCCTTTCCACTCATCATTTACTAAGGGGCATACTAGTCATTTTCACTTATCCTTAATCTTTTCAAAAGATGTTAAAATCCCTAACATATGCGGACGAAGGGAATATGTAATTAACACATTTAAAATACAGTACATACTAATTAAAATATAAATAGTATAATGTATAAAGTTTGGGAGTATAAACTTTAGGCATCTAAAATTTGGATATATAAACTTTAGGTGTTCATATAGTACCAACAAAAAATAAACAAATTAGATAGAGGAATATCATGGTGGAAAAATAAATGGCCATAGAAAATTGTAAAAACTAAAGAAAGAAATCTCCTTAAGAAAAGAAGCATGCAAACTAATAGAAAAAAAATGTCCCCCCAAAAAAAGAAGCATGCAAGCTGCATGCAAACGGAACAGAAAAAGATGTTGCATGCAAACGGAACAAAAAAAAAAAGAGGATGGAAGGACGCAAACGGAGCAGAAAAAGAGAGAGCCGATGCCTTTCCATCTCCCCTCATCCACACGTGAACGCGTACTCTCCTTCATCCCATCCGGATGAGACACGTGGCAGCATGCGGACTAGTCGCAAAGTAGCAGTTTCGGCTACAGCGGCGGCCGGCGACTAGCTCGAGCCGCGAAGGAAGCGCGAGCGGTGACGCGAGTGCCTGTGCCAATAGGTGCGTGGGCTGCGTGCGGGCTTGGCGCGGCGGTGAGCTCGCAGGCAAGCAGACGAGCTCGGGGGAGGCAAATCCGCCGCCGACGAGCTTGAGGATGGCGGATCCACCGCCGGCGAGCTCGAGGGTGGTCGATCTGTCACCAGCGAGCTCGGGGGTGGTGGATCTGCTGCCAGCTGTAGCATCCATTGTTCGGGAGCGCGGCGGTGGCGTCCGGAACCTGGGAGCTCAGCCGGGCAGCGCCCGGTGCGGCGACGAGTTCGGCGTTAGTACGGGAGCAGCGATCACTGGTACAGAACACCTAATCGGAGACGATCGGTAGTACAGAACACCTAATCGGAGACGATCGCTAGTACAGAACACCTAATCGGAGACGCCATGATATGAGTTATTTTCCGCCTAAACATGATTCCAGTGTTAATAACCGCTACCTATAGTCCACCATAGGTAACGGCACAAGAAAAAAACCGTCACTTATACTAGAATAGGTGGCAGTTTATAAAAACAACCGCCATCTATAGTCGCAAAATAAGGTGGCGATTGTTGTACAGAACCGCCACCTATACTATAGGTGACGGTTCCGTATAAAACCGTCACCTATAGTGGGACTCATAGGCTGCCATTCCGACAGTTGGCACCAGGTGGGACCCAATATAGGTGGCGGTTTTTTCCTGCCAACCGCCACATATACTATAGTTGTCGGTTCCGTACTAAGCCGTCACCAACAGTGGACCCCACAGCCTGCCATACAGACAGTTGGCAGCTGGTGGGACCCATTATAGGTGACGGTTTTTTTTCTGCAAACCGCCACTTATGCTTGGGTGAGCTATAGGTGGCGGTTTTTAGGAAGCAACCGCCACCTATAGTCAAGTTATAGGTGGCGGTTTTTCGTAGAACCACCACCTATGAGCTCGTATATATATACCGTTTATCTTCAAGCTCGAGCTAGCCGAGCAAAAATGAGCGGCGCCACTATTTTTGCTCGAGCAAGCAAGTGGGGGAGGTTTTGCCTTTTTTTTTGTCAAATTTGGTTAAAAATACACTTAAGGTTAGTTTTTCAAGTTAGATCTATAATCTCTTACCATTTATGTAGCTAGGTTGATGAAAACATTTGAAGTCTCCATTTGAATCTATAATCACACTCTCCAAATATGTTGTTTTTTGTTTCTATTTTCAACAATATATACTAGCAAGAAATGTACAAGTTTCTCCTCAAATCTCTCTTATTATCACTTTTTATAGAGGTGTTGGAAAAATCAGTAAGTTTATTATCATTTTTCAAATATTTGTTGCAAGAGATTAAACATAGGAGGATGTGATGCTCTTTAGGTTGGATGAAATAGATGTTGAGATATTAAATATAGGGATTAAATATGTTGAATTTATTGTACTCTTTGTCATAGCTCTATTATGTTTTATTTATTTTTGAGATATTAAATATAGGATGTCATAAGTTTTTAGTTAAAATATAAATACATAAATTTTGATATCAATTTATTAAACTATTTGGATTAGAGATTAAATATAGGGATGTCATAAGTGTTCGGATATATATATATATATATTTCGGTATCATTTATTGTACTCTTTGGATTAGCTCTATCATCAATTTATTATATTCTTTGCATTAAAGATTAAGTATAGGGATGTCATAAGTGTTCGGTTATAAAAAAATAGATTAAATATAGGGATGTCATAAGTTAAAAATTAATTGATATTACAAATTAAAGAAAATTTATTGTACTCTTTTGATTAGCTATAAAGGAAAATTTATTGTGCAGGTTAATTATAATGGATAATTGCTGGATGTACACCACAGAGCGTAAGACCATAAAGTATTATCAACGAGAAAGATTTAGATGCGTCCGGGTTGCTGCCACACATCTCCGAAGGCCTAGTTGAGGCGCTATGTGGGCTCATCCACGAGCACGTTGCAGATGAAGACGGTTGCCACCACATAAGCAAATCACCAGATTCATATGCCCCGCTAGCGCAACTGCCTCCAGACAGTCAGTCGCAGAAGTAGCTGACTTACTATTTGATTTGTCTGACCTAAATTTGTGACAGTTTTAATACTTTGTATATCTGTTTTGTGACCTAAACTATTTTTTTCTTAAATAATCTATGACTTTGTATATTTCTGTGACTTCTCTGGATTCTGTGGATTTGTATATTCTTATATACACTTGTATTTCTGTGACTTTGTATATTCTTATATGCACTTGTATTTCTGTGAATTAATTCTATGAATTCTGTGAATTTTGGACTGAAGACTTGTACTATATTTTAAATGTGACAAGTATTTGGTGGAAAACTTTGTGAATTGTGAATGCTGGGCTGAATGATCTTGTGAATTGTGAATGCTGGGGTGAAATTGCTGGGTGAAATTTTCTGCAGGTTTCTGTGAATTTTCTCCAGCTTTCTGCATTTTTTTACTTTGCCTAGTTATATGTGGTGGTTCTAACTATAAACCGCTAGCTATAGTTAAGTTAAGTTATAGGTGGCAGTTCTTAAGGAGAACCGCTTCCTATAATTTAACAGAACCACCACCTATACTTCGCAAAATAGGTAACGGTTATAGGTAACGGTTCTAGAACCGCCACCTAAAGTATACAAAAGGTGACGGTTCTTGAGCCAGAACTGTCACCTATAACTCACTAGTAGGACCCACAGTCGACAAAAAGTGATGTGTACAGGTTAAAGGTGGCGGTTCCTCATGATAATCCGCCACCTATAGTTTCATATAGGTGTCGGTTTTGGCTGGTTATAGGTGGCGGTTATTTAACCGTCACCTATAGTTAGTATAGGTGACACTCGATAGGTGGCGGCTCCCCAAACCGCCACCTATGGCATGTTTAGAGCCGCCACCTATTAGGTGTTCTGCAGTAGTGGATGTCTGGCAGTGGGGCGAGTGGCGACGACACAAATGGTGGTGGCGGCATTCGGCGTCGATGGCCGGCGGCCGATGTCGGTGGGAGCGGCGGTGATCAGGAGCCGACGTGGATGTGGTCATCGGTCTGCGCCCGGTGAGAAGCGGCCTCTCCTCTGTGGTTTTTCCGATGGCATTGATGTTTTTCTTCTCCTCTTTTGTAGAAGATGATGTATCTGATATTCTTGATCAGGTATTAATTTTTGTGAATATGGATATTGGAGCCGGTTGGAAGAATCGGCTCTGGCTCTTTTTTCTTTTTATGGCTCGTGAACCTCTCTTTTTCTATCTCCTCTTTTCTTCCCCCTTCCTAGTGGCGGTTGGATAATCGACATAAATGCCAGTCACTAACTGCCACTAATCCCCTTTTCGATAGTAGTGTCAATGCCTAGAAATTCCTACGTTAATTAGATAAATAAAAAGAAAATGAAAAATCTAGACAAACTATTGTATGGTGTGGGTCTAAAGCAATCCTGTGTTACTATGTTTTCCGATTCAGGGAATAGAAAATAACATGCTATGTTTGGTAATAAATATGGTTATTTGCATAGCATCAGACATGTCCATATCTGACTAAGTCACAAAATCAAGAGATAAACAAAGTTTAAGTAGAGCTGGAATCTGATTGGACAGGAGCTTAAAATGATAATAACCCTTTCTAATACATGCAGATCGATTGGACACGTCGTATGTATATATGCCCTAATAATCCTTGTGCATGATTTAACTTGATGTAGGATATCGTTATGCCTCACGCTAACAGAAGAAATTACAGTATTTTCGTGGATTAGCATTGTTTTAGTTAGAAAAAGAGTGGAATAACCACAGATAGTTAAATGTGTCACAAATAGACTACCACAGCATCAGATGCCATGCATGCATTTTTCTTTTTTGGTTTTTTCGTTGGATTATTACTATTTGATTGTTTAGAACCTCAAGTATGACATGCCTCCCTTTATATAATAGTGAGAGGCATTTTCCGTAGAAGTTTTATACATAGCTATATTTGAAACTCTATGGAGGGGTTGAGTTTTAAAAATCTGAATTAACTTCTACTATAACACATATCAGATGCACTCCTGGTACAACAGCCCTACTGGAACATATACACGTTACTGTACAAGTTATTTCAACATAATCGACCTTACGCATTTTTTTTTGTTGAATGTCTATTGCCCATCTCTCTGCCTTTTGGCTGTTGCAAAGTACTGATCCCATCTGTCCACCGAGGGGATCTTCCACGCAAAACGCGGATCATATATCAAGAAACAGAGTTCTGTAGTCTCCTTGAAGGTGACATGTCGGTGACAGATTACTACCGGTGACTCAAGAGCCTTGCCGATCCTTGCGTGACCATGGCGAGCCGATCTCAGACCGCATCCTCGTCGTCAACCTCATGCGCGGCCTCAGTTCTCGTTTCGCCACCCAGGCAGAGCTGCTTCCTCTTCAGGAGCCGTTTTCGATGTTTGCACGTGCCCGCTCGGCTCTACTCCTGGTAGAAATGCGCCGCCCTGACGCCAGCCAAGGCAACTCGAACTCCACGAACAAGGGCAAAAACGACAAAGGTAAGGGCAAAGGGACACAAACCAGCACCGGCGACTCAGGAACCATCCGAGGCACACACGTGCAATGCGCAGCCCCGATGTGTGCCCGCCTCCCGACACACGTCTCACGTGCGGTCCCGACACCTCTCCTCCTCCGGACGCGGGCGCCACACGTGGCACGACACCTGCATCCCGCGCGACCCTCCCACTCCGCCTGCCTAGACCTCCTACTGGAGGACCATCTCTCCTACTGGGCCGCGCATGTCACCTGCTGTGGAAGTGGCCCCAGAGCAGGCCGTTGCCTCTCCTGCTGGCCCTCGGACTGACAGCTCATCGGCCTCGCCCTGTCTTGTGCTTGTGCCACCGCCTAAGAGCATGGCTAATGATTTCGCCGGACAGTCGGCTGCAACGTGCGCCAGATCACCACGCGATGGTGACGGACCCACTAGTATTTAATGCACAGAAACAAGGCTAAGCCAATAGCAGCGGCCGTAGCGCGTATCCGCCGGCCTCAAGCGGGCGCGTCGCGAGTCGCCCATCCAGTTCTCTCTCTTTGTTTCTCCCTCCTCCGCGTAGACATCAGTCTGCTTATAGCCTATTATAAGTACACTCGATCTGCTGCACGGTCGGTGCCTGGGCCCCATGGCATGACAACACGTGCCAAAGTTGGTACTATTAAAACCATTAACCGGCTTAATCTCTCTGCTTCTTGTTCACCAACTGCGTCTCCCATTTTGGAGACGTACCGCACAGCTCTTTAGGATGGCTCCGGGCTATGCGTGACGAGTACGAGGCCCTCGTCCACAACAAGATGTGGTCTATCGTGCCTTGCCCTCTCAGTGCGAATGCAGTCTCCGGGAAGTGGGTCTACAATCACAAATTTCATGACAACGGCTCCCTCGTCTGTCACATGGCTCGTTGGATTGTTCGCGGCTACTCTCAATAACCCAACATCCAGTATGTCGAGACCTTTAGCCCCATCGTCAAGCCTACTACCATCCTTCTCATCCTCAGCATCGCCTTCAGCAAGTCGTGGCCCATTCACCAACTTGACGTCAAGAATGCCTTCCTCCATGACAACCTCAACGAGACGGTCTACTACCAACAACCATCTAGCTTCATAGACCCCCACCACCCTGACTACCTCCGCTACCTACACAAGTCCCTCTATAGCCTTAAGTAGGATCCTCGCGCGTGGTTTCACAGCTTCGTCACCTACGTCTGTACCATCAGCTTCACCCTGTCCGTCTCCAACACTACGTTGTTCGTCTACAGCAATGGGAGTGACCTCGCCTATCTTCTCCTCTACGTGGACGTCTCTTCTTTGTAAACTATCGGCACACCATCATGATGAGTTCGCCATGACGAACCTCAGCGAGCTCCACCACTTCCTCAGTATATCCATCAAGCATACCACGGATGGACTTCACCTCTCACGGCAGCAATACGCCGTTGATCTTCTTCAGCGGGCTGGCATGGCCGAGTTTCATCCTACGGCTAAGTTGTCCATCACCGACGAAACTCCTCTCCACAACATGGAGGCTACAGAATACCGCAGCCTTGCTGGAGCGCTGTAGTATCTCACCCTCTCCAGGTCGGACCTCGCCTAAGCGGTCCAACAAACGTGCCTTCACATGCATGCTCCTTGGGATGTCCACATGGCCCTGATCAAGCACACTCACTGCTATGTCAAGAGCTTGCTTGACCACAGCCTATTCATCTAGGACTCTCCTGCCACTTCGCTCACGGCCTACACTGACGCTAACTGGGCTGGCTATTCTGACTCACGACATTCCACCTCCGGCTACCGTGTATTCTTCAGCGACAACCTAGTGTCCTAGTCCTCCAAGTGCCAGGTCACAGTCTGTCACGCTCGGAAAAACAACAATTTTTCATAATGTGTGGTGCCTTAATTCCTTGTCCCAGGAGGCAAGGTGCACATTACAAAGTTGATAAATAGCAAAGTACTCAAGCGGAAGCGTAAATAAGTATTTTTATTACATGGGTGACCAAAGGTCCGACACTGCAAAGATAAACAAATAAAAAAATGCGGAAGGCGCGACCAATGACCACAGGCACTCGACGGCAGGCACGAGCTAAACACCGAAGTCTTCACCACCAAAGTACTCTTCATCTGGAGGGGGAAAAATTGAGCAAGACTGAGTACTCCCACAGTACTCAACAAGTCACACCGGCAAATACATGAATATATGTACAAGTCTCAAAGGATAGGTTATTTTGCCGGAAATAAGCAGTTCAGAACCATTTTAATTTTAAGGCAATTTTAATAAATCTACGACCCTATTCTAGTCAATATTAAAATTATCATGGCAACATACCCATGCCGACCGGCCTTAATCCCAGGTTAATCCACTTGAATTTTAGCATCATTAATCCATCAAATTTTAATTAGAGAAATATCTAACTTGGGTACATTGCTCAGCTTCCCCATATCCGAGGGCTCGGCTATTCGAATAGATTTACTCTGATCAGAGGTGTACACTTTCACCACACGACACTACTCCCTCACGTGTACCCACGTGCCGAATACCACCACGGTATCCTAGGCGAGAGCAGTGACACAACCTTTCGCCCCATACTAGGCCTAAATGATTGGACAAACACAAACCCACGTCGCCGGCCAGTTCCCTAGGACAGGGCGACATGGTTCATGCCCCCGGCATATCGACACTCAAACCCAGAGGCCTTCATTTGCCGAGGTATCAACCCAAAACCTGGGTCTCTACCTCATCTGTGTCCTCCCATTTACTTCTAGTACAAAACTACGGGTCATGCGTTGCCCATGCTGCATGTGGTTGTACGGTAGTGCTTTGCAACAGAGGCCCAAAGACCGGTCCTTATGGTGACCGAGGTGCGACTATTCAAACCATGCACCCTGAGTCCCGCCAAAATTATTTTGGGGAATTTTGAATAAGAAGGTGACAGTAACAGGTTCCAACAGTAACCTATCATCTCTAAAAAATATAAAGATTCATCCCCCAGGTCTAATTTATTTGCAAAACACTACACTAACTTATTATGAGCTAGGCTAAGCATAATCCTATAATATTCCAAGTTAGCAAGCATCACGTAAATAATAATGTAGCTAACTGGTTTTGGTTGCCTAGGGTTATATAAACAATAAGGCCATAACAACGAACTGAGCATAGGAATCACTAAAATAAAATTACCATGAACACGGATAATTTTGGAATAAAGCATCATGCATAATTTGAATCAAAATAAATTTTTGCAATTAGGATGACAACATGTTCAATGGAGGTGTGACTTGCCTTGCTCGCTGCAGTAATCTTCGACGTCAACTTCCACGAACAACGGCTCCTCAGGAACGGCGGAGTCTACACAAACAAGCGCAAAATAAAACGGCTTGAAACAAAATAAATCCACATAAGAAGCAAATACAAACACAAAAATAGGTTCTAGTCATTCTCAGGATTTTAATATAATTTGAACAGTTCATTTTGGGATTGAAATGGCCCAAAATGACCATTTAAGCTAATCATGTTTACCGTATGATTTTCTTTTTCGTCCTGTTTGCATTTTCAGATTAAACAGAGAGAGAAAGAGAGAGAACAGAAGAGAGGACTGGAGAGGAGACTCAATCCTCTCTCCACCGTTGACCACAGAAACCGGCCAGCCAGCCGGCAGCTACGCAGGCGACGGTGCGGCGGCGACTTGACTGCGGCGCGGCAGCGACGATGCGGCAGCGGCAGATCAGCAACACGGTGCAGCGGCGAGGCGATGCAGCGGCGGCGACGAAGCGGCAAGGCGATGTACCGGCGAGGCAACGCGGCACGGCGGCAGAGCGGCGGCGGTGGTACTGCTCACGGCGTGGCTGAGGCGGCGGTGTAGCGGCGAGGCGACCTCAGCGGCGTGGCGCAGCGCAGCAGCGACGCAGCGGCAGGGCGGTGGCGGTGATGCACCCGGCGTGGCTGAGGCAGCGTGGTGCGGTGCGGCGGCCTTGGTAGCAGCTGCCGGGGAGGGCATTGGTGCTACTCACCGTGCGACGACGAGGAGGTGGCCGGCGACGTCCCCGACGCCGGCGGGTGAGTTGCCGGAGTAAATCTGGAGGTGACGGTGGGGGAAATTTGGGGAAAAAGGGTGGACAGGCGAAAGGAAGTCCAGGGCATTCTCTGGATGAATTTATAGGACGAGGGAGGGATTGAATCGGCCGGAAATTGCGACCGTTGAGTTCGCCGGAATTGAAGAGAGAGAGTGATTTTTGTGTGGGGAATTAATCCGGCCATTAAGGGTGGATTTAGAGGGGATTAGTGGGGGAGTGGAAGAGGGAGGGGTGGGGAATTGATTTCCCCACTCGGCTGCTCCGACGCCGGCCGGTGGCGGTGGCGCCCGGCGGCCTCCTAGTCGAGGAGGGAGAGGGATGACGGGTGGGGTCCACCTGCCAGTGGCCCTCCCGTCCCTTGGCCTGGCTGGGCCGGCCCAAATCACAGCCTAGCAATAGCCCAAGAGAGAAGAGAGTGAGGGAGAGAAAAGAGAGAAAGAGAGGGAAAGGAATTGGGCTGAAAAAGGCCCAATTCGCAGGGGGAAGGGAGATTAAACTTTTTCATTTTATTTTCTCTTCCTAGGGGTTATTGTTGATATTTAAAATTAGCAAAATGCTGTGTAAATTCATGTCTATTTATTCTATGCATTTGGGGCTCTAGAGAACACCAGAAAAATGTTCCTTGTTCGGATTAAATTTTTACTTGACATATTTTTATTAGGTTGCAGGCTCAACTAAAAGATTTTTAATTTATTCTATAGATGTATTAACACGGGTAGAAATTTTAGGGTGATTTTGGGACGCGACACAGTCTCCCGATCCAATGCCGATGCTAAGTATCGTGTTGTTGCCCATGCCATGGCTGAAACTTGTTGGCTCCGCCAACTTCTTGGAGAGTTCCACAGTCCTCTTACCTCAGCCACAGTGTTCTTCCACAACAACACCAGCGCTGTCTACTTGTTGGCCAACCCCATCCAATAAATACTACTTTTTTCGGTGCATCGCCACCCTAGCTTTCCGTTAGGTTTCGACGAGACTGTGCTTTCGGGTCATGCTGCATGGATTTGGTTCAAACTACGGCAGTTTGTATGTCTGGTGAAACTTCATACGAATCGGCCATCGGTACTTTCTTGGTTAGGTTTGATATACTCGATTGTTGACTTGTATGTTGCGTATCATATACATTGTCAGATTATTGATCAACCTTGATATATTCAAATCGGCTCATCTTAATTAGGACTTTCTTGGTGAAGTCCAATATTCTAATTAAGATGATAATTAGGACTTTCTCGGTTAGGTCTGATATTCTAATTAGGTTGATGTTGATTTTAGTATATGATGGCAATTACTTATACGACACGATGTATCTACCAGCATGCATGTTGTTCGTCAGTTTATATGCATCGGTTAACAATAATTATCGGCTCAAGCTGTCTCGGTTAGGTCCGATCCTTCGGGTTGATGTTATGGTTTATCGGTTTATATTTACTAATTAGCAATATGTATGATTCTATCGGGATTTCAGCCGATAGTTTATCTTTTGCTCTATTTCTTATTTTATTCCTACATCGGCTCAATATATGTTGCTTACCAGATCATAGCCAATGTAAGATTAATTCTATCCTGATTAAACTCAAAACTCTTGACATCGGCTATCAGCTATTGGCCCAGTGGCCGATAGCACCCTGTATCTAACTTTAATTTCTCTATTCTTGTTGATTGCAGGATCAAATCAACTGGCACGCCCCGAACCCAATTTTGAAGAACATGCACGAGAGTTGAGCAGATCTCCCAGGTCAGCGTAGTACACGTGTTCAAATTTCACGTCAACACGCCTTTTGGCATGCTCGGTGGGACACCTAGCTTTCATCATGGAGAAAGAAGCAGTAATTCCAATAACAATTGATAAGCTGTACGATGTGCAACGTGTTGAACTCAATCAACTCACTGAAGCATATCAGACATTATGTCCATAAACAAACAATGCAACCAGAAGTAGTGTAATCAAGAAAACATCTTTTTTAAAAGTGGTTACTGTTGGGGAAACATCAAGTCCGTCGGATGATGAAGATTTGTGGAAAATTGAGGAAGCTATTAGCAGGCAAATTAACCATGATCTTGTAAATCATTCCAAAGTGTTTGCCAAATCCGTAGCAGATACAGTTCGAAAGACGATAGAGGGATTACCAAGACCCCCAGGGCTGGTATATTTTGCTAGAGGCTTGGTTTATGATCGGATGAACACTGGTTTCAGAGAGACAGTTGATTCAATTCCAAGGGTTCTAATCGGAAATCCACCAGGAACACTTAACGGTCAAGCACATGCAACATACAACTATGGTAATATAGATCAGTAGTATTGGCCAGAGAATAATCAAGATCAGTATCAACAGCAGTATCATACCGATGATTATTGACCAAATCGGTATCAGCAATCAAAATCCTGCTGAAGAGATGGCCGACAAAATTGTTGAAGTAATGAAACAATAGTTTGGTTTAAAACCTAAGAAAAAGATTTATTTGTATCGGCCACCCTATCCTGATTGGTTTGATCGGGTACCTTTACCATCTAGATATCAAGTACCAAATTTCTTCAAATTTTCTGGTCATGAAAATATTTCTACCATAGAGCATGTCATTCGATTCTTAGCACAATGTGGTGAAGCATCGACTGATGAAGCATTGAGAGTGAGGTTTATTCCATTATCATTATCTAGATCGGCTTTTACATGTTTTTCATCATTAGCTCCAAATTCTATTCGAGGTTGGGCCGATCTGGAAAAACAATTTCATAGGTATTTTTACTCTGGAATTCCAGAGATGATGTTAACTGTTCTAATGACTGTCAAGAAAAATATAGATGAATCGGTTGCCGACTATATTCAAAGGTTTCGGGATGTCCGCAGTCGATGCTATAGTTTAAATCTGGATGATGCTCAGATAACCGATTTAGCGTTTCAAGGATTGATAAACCTGATAAAAGAGATATTCTCGTCGCAAGAGTTTGAGAGTTTATCCCAATTGGTGTGGAGAATATCGACTCATGAAAATCGGTTCCAGGAATCATGGAAGGAGAAATTTGTGGCTAGAAGGATTGCTCATTAATACTATTCTAGTGATTTTGAATAGGATGGTGAGATCGGATTGGCTGAGTGGGCGACCAAGAACAAGAAAGTTATCACTTGTCCATGGGTAAAACGGTTTGATAGAGAAGAGCATTATGATTTTGATGTCAACAAAGATGATAAAATCTTTGATTTGCTACTGCAAGTGTGGATACTATGGAACCCCGGTCCTTAATAATGGGCCCCCATATTATCATTATGGGGTGGGCCTTAGGCCCATTCCGTATAACACTGGTAGTCGGATCCCTGACGATTAGAGGATGCTTGAAGATCAGGAAAGAGGAATTGAGGATAGGAAGGTTATCCTTAATTGTTATTCGAAATATGGTTGTAATCGGTAACAATATCTAGGGTTTGTAACCTACTCGGATATCGTACCCCCGATCTCCCCGACTATATAAGGGGAGGGAGGACCCCTTCAGAAACAGATCCACACACATTTATTCATACACAATATACAAACTGGGCATAGAGCTCGACAGGAAATAGGATTTTTACTCTGAGAAGGTCCCGAACTTGTATAAACTATGTGTCACCATCGTATATTCTTTGATCTAGTTCATCCCATTCACCTACAAACAAATCTATTGCTGAAATCTTGTTTCGACAGCAAGAGAAATAGCTCCAATTGCCGCCAGGACATGTCATTCCATCAGCAGAGGAGTTGAAGAAGAGAAAATATTGCAAGTGGCACAACTCAGGGACCCATCATACAAATGAGTGCAAAATATTTCGTCTGCAAATCCAATCGGCTGTACAACAAGGAAGGATTAAATTTGATCTGGAAAAAAGACCGATGAAAATTGATGGACATCCATTCCCAGTGAATATGATGCATGGGGGGGCATCAGGCAGAATATATGTATCACAGGAGCCAAGGATTGGATCTCAAGCGATCATTAGAAAATATCAAAGGCAACAAAAGGAAGCATCATGTTCTTATTATGAGAATGAAGAGCCGGAATATGATCCCCATTGGAGTTGTGAGTTTTTTCAGTATTGCAGGAACATCGGGATTAGGCTGCCATTGGTTGAAAATTGTCCGGAATACAATCAAAAGAAGCCAGTAAGTCAAAGACAATTTAATCGGCCGGCTAGAAGAGTATCGTTCATCAACGACTGGGTCCCATCAATGATGAACCGATGGATCATCAAGGTCAATGGTGCCCTAGTGGTATTTTTACTAAAAATCTGAAACGAAGGGTTCAAAGGTTGAGACATCGGGAGATTGCTAGGGAGCGATATGCAAATCGGCCAAGGGTGGTGAGAAAGAGTGGCAAATCAAAGCTAAACCCAATGAAAAGACTGAGAAAACAACCGATGTTCAAATGGTTTTCTTTCTTCCTGCGGAGTTTAAAGCACCTAGATCGGAATCGAATGAGGAAAGTGAGGGGCCATCAGTACAATTTTGTTTGGAGCCACAACAAGCTATTTTTGAGAAACCAGAAGAGGATGACCACTGGCATTTGAGACCGTTATATATTAGAGGATATGTTAATGGTAAACCTATGTCAAAAATGCTAGTTGATGGTGGAGCCACGGTTAATTTAAGGCCCTATACTACGTATCAGAAGATTGGCAAAACTACAGAAGAATAGATAAGAACAAACATGGTTTTGAAGGATTTTGGAGGGAATTCATCGGAGCCAAAAGGGGTTGTCAATGTAGATTTAACCGTGGGCAGCAAAACGATTTCAGCAACATTCTTTGTTATTGATGGAAAGGGATCTTAGAGCTTGTTGCTGGGTCGGGATTGGATTCATGCTAACTGTTGCATTTCATCAACGATGCACCAGAATTTACTTCAGTGGAATGGTGATCTGATTGAGATTGTCCAAGCCGATAAATCGATTAATGTTGCGATAGCCGATTTATCTTTATGGGATTTGAAAGACATCGAGTGTGTATCAGGAAGGGCTTGGAAGGAGAATTTCTTGATGTAACTAGCTGTGGTATTCAACCGATATCTGATGGAGCATGTGCTCATCGGCTCTAACAGGCGCCATAATGGAAGAAGAAGGCAAGTTGAGACAAGGGTTTATGTCGGCTGATAAATTAGAGGAAGTTGATATTGGTCCGGGGGACAAGCCGAGGCCGACATATGTTATGCTACAATGCCAGAAGAATATAAAAAGGAGTTAATGGCATTATTAAAAGAATATAGAGACTGTTTTGCCTGGGAATATTATGAGATGCCATGATTAAGCCGATCAATTATTGAACATTGGCTACCGATCAAACCAGGTTATCATCCCTAAACAACCATCCCAGTCCATTGTAGAGAAGAATTTTATGAGAATGTGAAGGACATCAAACATGTGTTGGAAAGAAAAGTAAATATCAAAAGAGTAAGGAGAAATCAATTTGGAAGAAAAAAGTCTTTATTCTATCAGCTAGAGTACTGGAAGCATCTTCAGGTCCACCATTGAATAGGCCTAATGTATTTGGAGAAAATGTGACAGACAAGGTTGTCAAATTATTGTTGAATGCGAAAGGAAAGACCAAGGATGTTCATTCCTCACGGTCCATATTTGTAAAAACCAATCTAGGTGCGAAGTTCTCTTACACTGTTATTTGTTTGGAGCGGTGACCAGTGTTTGGAATCGGTAACTGGGCATTCACCCGTGGCAGATGTCTTTTTGACAGTAGTCACACTTTGTCTGTCATGGGCACGATACCCGTTACTAATTAGGGTTTTGGATCGTAACTGATGTGGGGTACTACACTAGAGCTTGAGGATAGAGAAACACGAACATGGATGAAAAAATACATATAAGAGGCAGCTTTATTTATTATATAAGTAAAGCAACATGAAGTTCTTGCTCCTTGCATATATCTTAACTATAATATAATGGTAGGCCATCATAGATTAACCCAGTGAATACTGCAACTATGTGGTCTTTCAACATGGATGCACACATACATATAAGAGGCAACTTTATTTATTTTATAAATAACATGAAATGGTATTCTTGCTCCTTGCATAGCTTAGGTACTATGTGTTTGTTGCCTTGACTCCTTTCGTGTTTAACGACAACCAATGATGCCTATAGTAGCCATGCCGCAAACACGGAGTATCGTCTGGATGGAAAAAGCATCAACGAGGACGCCAATACTTAATCTGTAGGAGGCGCAAAGGCAGTTGGCAGCTTCAGTGCTTGAGAGAGTGTTGATTGCTGGGCAGCAATCTTGTCTAGCCAAGCTCGGTGAGAAGAGCAATACAGATAGATCAATTTTTGTGCACACACTAAGTGCGAGTATCTTTTCTCTTGGGCATTGACCACCGCCAGAAGGAGGTGGGTGTATAGGAGTTGCTGGTGGTGGAGGTGGTGTGGTCTGTCTTGGTGGGGGTGGCGGCGGTGGCGATTTAGGTGGTTGTGTTGGGGGAGGTGGAGGCAGAGGGGGTGGTGGTGATGATCTAGGTGGTGGAGTGGGTGTTACAATAATTGGTGGTGGACAAGGTGCTGGTGGTGGTGGCGGAACCCTTTGCGGTGGTGGTGCCAGTGGTGGTGCAGGTGATGGTGTTGGACTCACATTATTTGGCGATGGTGCCAGGGTGGGTGCTGGTGTTGGTTCTTCAACAACTGGTGGTGGTGGCGGAACTCTTTGCGGTGGTGGGGCACGTGATGGTGTTGGAGTCACATTAGTCGGGGTTGGTGCTGGAGCGGGTGACGGTGCTGGTTCTGCGATAATCGGAGGTGGAGAAGGAATAATTTGAGGTGGTGGAGCACGTGATGGTGATGGAGTAACATTAGTCGGTGTAGGTGCTTGTGTCGGTGGTGGCGGAACCCTTTGGGGTGGTGGGGCACGTGATGGTGTTGGAGACAAATTTGTTGGCGTTGGTGCAGGAGCTGGTGACGGTGTTGGTTGTTCGCTTGTTGGAGGTGGCGGTTGAACTATTTGCGGTGGTGGTGCCCGTAACGGTGTTGGAGCAGGTGCGGGTGCTGGTGGTTGTTCCGGACTCATTTGAGGTGGTGGAGGCGATACCCTTTGTGGTGGTGGGGCATGTGATGGTGTTGGAGTGACATTAGTTGGTGCTGGTGCGGGAGTTAGTGTAGGTGTCGGTTCTGCTATAATCGGAGGTGGTGGGGGAACCCTTTGTGGTGGTGGTGCGCGTGATGGTGGTGGAGCACGTGATGGTGATGGAGTAACATTAGTCGGTGTAGGTGCTGGTGTCGGTGGTGGCGGAACCCTTTGGGGTGGTGGGGCACGTGATGGTGTTGGAGACAAATTTGTTGGCGTTGGTGCAGGAGATGGTGACGGTGTTGGTTGTTCTCTTGTTGGAGATGGCGGTTGAACTCTTTGCGGTGGTGGTGCCCGTGACGGTGTTGGAGCTGGTGGTTGTTTCGGACTCCTTTGAGGTGGTGGTGGCGGTACCCTTTGTGGTGGTGGGGCACGTGATGATGTTGGAGTGACATTAGTTGGTGCTGGTGCGGGAGTTGGTGCAGGTGTCGGTTCTTCTATAACCTGAGGTGGTGGGGGAACCCTTTGTGGTGGTGGTGCGTGTGATGGTGTTGGAGTTATATTAGTTGCTGGCGGCGGCCCTCCCCTTTGTGGTGGTGGGGTACGTGACGGTGTTGGTGCTAGAGTAGGTGCCGGTGTTGGAGGCGGTGGTGGAGGTGGCTGAGGAACCCTTTGCGGTGGTGGCCCATGTGGAGGTGTATTTCCTGGTGGTTGTTCCCCTCTCACCGGTGGTGGTGGTATTCTTGGTGGCAGTGGTGGTGGTGGTGGACGTGGTGGATTTCTTCTAGGAAGTGTTTCAGGTTGCTGGGCCTTTGCATGAGAAAAGAGTGCGAGAATCACTATGGTGAAAAGGATGACATTGGAAATCGAGGATCTCACTGCCATGGCTATTCGTTGTGATTCTCCGCTCTATCCTGCCTTCAAAGCATTGAAGTATATGAAGCTATTTATAGGCTGCTGCTAAGGTACTATGCAATGTTATCGTGGGCTTGGTGCAGCTTACGTGCCCAACTTGATTGAAAAAATTCTCACAGCTCAGATACTTGTATAGTATTCAGGATTAATCGTCGCACGTGTACAAAGCTTACTGACCAATCAGATAGCGTCAATCCTGCTTGCCTCAACTAACGAACAGTGAACCTGTGGACATTGAGGGTCACTAGATCTCGAATTTATTCAACATTTATGTGCGACATGGCAGAAAATGCTAATATGCTGAAGGAGAGAATTTGTACCTCAAATGTCCTATGGCTCCATTAAATGTGTGCATGTACACATAACCATTGCCGCCATAGGTGCAAATCAAATTAAACCGACCTCTCCTTTCATCTGTTCTTCTGCATAATACAAGGAACTAACGGAAATTTCCTCTTTAATTACATTAACAAGAATTAAACAATTCAAATCCAGGAAGCAACTTTACAATGGTGGATCTCCACCTTATGAGCTCACTTTCGCTGACTCAAAAGATATGATCGTTTTGTAACACTTACCAAGACATCCAATGGTGCTAGAGATTGAGATACTCCACATATAACAATGACATACATACTAATACTAAGATATAATAAAACCGGGGTTTTGTGTAATTTACTCTACAAATAAATTCACTTTAAAGGTTACTCCCTTCATAATATGAGAACTATTGTCATTTTGGAAAACAATAAGTGCCTATCAAAATATCTACAGTACCTTCTCAATAGTAGATGGAATTACATATAACACATTTTATAATTTAAAAGTTTAAAATATGAATATTGAAGGATATGTACGAAAGGATGCATGCAGCTTATCATGGAAGGACCAACCTTGGTAAGTGTATATATGTGAGCTAGATATTGATTATTCAAAGTTAAAATTAAAATTTGAAAGCTTGCATGTCGAAGGATAGACCAAAAGGCAAAAGTTGTGATCGAGTAGGTAGTTTTATCCACATAAGGAGATAGCACTGTCTTTAACAGTTCGTTTTTGGGAGCCCATATGTCGTGAGCATCTGTAACATGTCGTTCCTTAACATACACTTCCTCGTTTTAAAATATAAGACGCAACTATTTTTTCTATATTCCAAAATATAAGGTGTGTATTAATTACATTCAATGTGTATTAACAAAATAATAAATTAAAGAAAAATTGATAGCATGTATTGACTGATTTCTACAATATGTTTCTTTATCCGTGTAACGGGAGAAGTACACGATGATCGAAACGGTTTTCTTTTTACTGGCAGGGTCATCATATCATGTCCATAATGGAGATAGTTTAATTTGTCGAGTCATTTCTATCCATGTGTATGCCAGTAGTAGGGCTAGATGTTTCTGATACCAATCAATGGAATCTACTATTGGACGAGCTATATCCATCGTCCTCATTCGAGTTGGTGCATGGTTCTCAATTAATTATCTTGAGTAGACAACTCTCCAGAGGATGTTTAGAATGCACGTCAGCACGTAGAGCCACTGATGAAACATAAATTACGTCCTCGACTTCTCGTGCCAGCCACTGAAACATAAATTAGGTCCTTGACTTCTCGTGTCATTGCAGCGTTGTTGACAATCCTCCTCTAGTCGCCTGCTCCATCCACCGGCCATTCGACTTAGCGCTGGCTCCAATTCTATCACAAAGCGAAATCTGGTCCATGACACGGAATATAACCACCATGTTGTTATTTAAAAAAAATATTTTTATTTTGTTCAAATATAGTGTGTATTTTTAACATAATTTTAGTCAGTTTTTTTCTACACAATTAATAAAAATCTTTTTTGCTCCATCTGTTCCTTTATACTAAATTTGTCCTAAATTATTGGACGTAATTTGACTAGTTAGGACAAGAGTTTGTCTGATAAGTTCTATATTAAAATATGATTTTTTATGACATAAATTGATGTTATTAGATTCATATTCAAACGTGTTTTCTTAATGATATCCTAATAGGGAAATCATGTGTCAAATCGTGAGACAGAAGAAGTACTTGTCACCAAGAGCTGTTTACTTTTAAACATTGAGAGGATCAGCTCAATAATTAGCCATTGACATTGCGACCCTTGACGAGTTTACCTATTCTTATGCCATCGAGCTGAGTAATCATTTCAGATATTCCAACAATACCATTTTAACATACAAAGTTAAGTATTGATTTGTCCTAATAGAAGTTTCAAAAGATTTTTAAATTTTTTTGTGTAAGTTACTTACAAAATATTAATGTTTGTTTATAAATTTCAAGATTTTTACATTTATATGTCATGTAAAAGTACAAATACAAAAACCTGGTAGAATTATAAAATCTTAAAATTTATATTAAAAAAATTCATACTGTGAATACTATGTATAGAGGCTACATAAAAAATTTCATATTTTTTTCTAACTTATAATGAGATCAATCTTGTATGGTTATATAGGTGTTGGGTCTTACTGAAAAATTTACAAAACCAAATGGTGTTTTGACCAAGAAGGTAAACTCATCGGTATACTATACATGTGACAATCCCAGTGGCAAATTATTGAACATAGACGAATTTAGGGGCATAGAATAGATTCTCTCTATATCTTTTCATTTCATACATGCTGTGAACTTAGGGGCATAGAATAGATTCTCTCTAATCTTTTCTGTACCTTGATTGTTGTCTTCTGTTTGTGGATTTTCGGAGATGGTTCTTTGTTTATCCTTCTGGGAGTTGCGATCGAACACGCCTCGGTCCTGTTTCCAGTTGCTTAGAGCAACCTTGCATATCTCCCTTCTTCGTGTTCATTAGCTCGGGAGGCATGTTGCCCGTTTCTCCATGAGTCAACTTACTCTTCGATTTCCTCAGGTTATAGCTTGAAGTCGACCGAGCTGGGCAATACTTGGGGTGTAAAGTCCTTGGGGACAAACCAGACCGGGTGCCGCTGCCCAGCCCGGGAACTAAGACTTGGTCATATTTCAGGGCACGGCCAATAACCCGACGTTCCTCTGGATCAATGGCCTGGCTGATCGCTTGTACCTTTTACATCAAACCATTAGTCTCACAAATCGCTTCTAGAGAAGAGGGCAGGGAAAAAGCGACATCGCAAACATAAAGATAATAAGGAGCACCATTCAAAGTAAAATACATGGTACATGTAGTGGAATCCCACGGCCAACCCCAGGGAGGTGATATTACCTCGTCGGGTTGGCCTGAGCCTCATATTAACATACAACTTTGTACTCAAGGGTAGAACTTTTAGAGATGTTGTATGTTAAAAGGGTTTGGAGTTCAATGCCCTCTTCTGTTTCAAGTATTACCGAACCCGACCTTGGGACACTGAAGGGACCCTCCCACATGGGTGACAGCTTTGTTAGGCTTGATCGGCTTTGGACCCGACGAAGAGCAAGGTCTCCTGTTTGCAAGGCTCGCGGGCGGACCTGGCGTTGGTGATAGTGCCTTAGGCTCTATTGAGCCGCATATCTGGCTCTGACGCCATGGGTGGATGGCGGAGGAGCGTGTCTGCCGCGTGAAGGGCTCCACCGACACTCCCTTCACTGGTTAAGGTAAGACGACAATGCCCCTTCTCCTAGTGCCACCCTTCCTTCCTGGTGACATTCTCCTCCGGGCAGGTTCTAGGGGCGGCCACTTGAAATTGTTATCTTGCTCTGATGACTTTTGACTACTACTTGATTGCTCGAGTGCACTAACTTGATCATCTCAATGCTTCGCCACTTGCTTTTGAACAAGCTTGTTGATAACATCACCACTTCCAAGTCGTGAGTTTGAGTTCGATGAACTAGACCCTACCTGGTCTTTGGAATCATACTGATGTGGTGTAGAGCGCCTCGTTCTATGGCTAGAACATTCTTGCTTGCTTTCCATTTCTTGCAATGGCTGCTAGGAGGTGGCTTGGAGCCCCTAGTCTTGTTGGATTCACCTTTCTTGGCATAGTACTCTTCATCTGGTTGAATTGTCTACTCGGTCACAACATTCGAATATATTGAACAGATGTTGAAAAGTGTTGACTTTTGCATTTGTCAACTATTAGATGGTGTAGTTGTCTTTGACTCCGGAGCTAAAGGCACAGATAATAGAGGAATCAACGATCTTTTGGGATAGAGTTACAACATTCACTGAAACACCATACAAAATCTCGCAAAGTTTCCCTGTCACGTTGGACTAGTGCATAGAGATCATTTTCATTGGCATGCCTCTTGTAGGTCCCTTGAAAGTTCGGTACATTTTGTTTGGCGAGGTCCCTCTAGGAAGTATTAGACCCTCGAAGGAGATTGATAATGCACAAGCGAGCAGAGCCTTTCAGGGCAGTGAGTAGGTAGTTAGCCATGATCTTCTCATCTACCCCTACTAAGTTCATGACAGTATAGTAGATCTAAAGAAATCCGGAGGGGTCTGAATTGTCATCGTACTTCTCGACATTGAGTGGTCAAAACTTCCGAGGTCGTATGACATCTCATAGTTCTTCCTAGAACATAGTGCACCCACCATGTTGGTGAAAAATGGAGCTGTGATTGTACCGATGACATCTATAGCTCTGATCTAGAGAGTTACAACACTCGTAATCTAAGCTATTGGGCATTTGGTCATGATTGTCATGGTCTTCTTGATCTTTGCTTCCTCGGCGCCTTTCCTCATTGTGATGATGCCTTCGCGAAGGTGGTGTGTGTTCGCGTCTTCAACAAGTGGAGATCGCTCCCCATCATCTTGATGATTCTCATGATCTACTCTCATGTTAGGACCTCCAGCAGGCGTCCTTTGTTGTGGAGGGGGGTCCTTTGGCATTCTCATTCCAGCTCTTGAGCAAACCGTGGCCCAAGACCTGCTGAAAGATATTGCATCCTCCAAGACCACTCAACTCCTTTGGCAGAGGTGACAACTGCGGGGGTGTTGTTAACCAAGTAGTGAGCTTCGCATAGGCGTTTCACGGGTGTGCCCACATTTTTGTTGTCTTAGGCTAGCAAAGCCTATGTTGACTACTCGAACAAATTGGTGCGATGATGATGACAAAGGTGTCCACAATTCAATATCCAACTCATAGAGTTCCAAGAACCCATTGGGTCTGTAGCTAGATTCAGGATTGTAGTAACATGGATCGTAGTCGGGCTTGTGGGGGTTGTACTCGAGAAAGCTGTCGCACATGCACTCGATTAGATCATCATGGGGACGAGTCATGACACAAATAGCTGACAGTCTCATTCTTGAAGAAGGGTGTCTAGACTCCTCATCAGAGGAGGGTATAGATTGGGACAGATATGAATATAGATTCTGCTTTGAAGGCACGAGACGCTAGTTGAGTTGTATCTCCGAATCCAAGCTCATCATAGAATCCCTCGTCAAGATAGCCTCTATTTTGCACCATCTTAGGAATACCAGAATCCCTCTACCTGGCGCACCAATTGTTGTAGTCTGACAAGTCGAATATATGATTTGTTATACCCATGGAATTCGCTGATACCAAGACTAGCAAGAATACGAAACAAACATAGAGGGAGAAGATTTTTATTAATTAGAATGGACTAAAGTCTTGTATATTAGAAGTATAGGATGAAACATAACTGACATATAACTGACATATGTATACTTAGCTGATTTAGGAATTATATGAGTTAGCTAGAGTTTAAGAGTTTAGTTGTGTACTTGTGTGTCAACCTACCCTGCATATACTATAACATATACAAGTACATATAATTTATCGGTATAGTTTTGTTCTTACAAATCTTTTCTTAGGATTAAATATGATACCTTGGAATACTTTCGGATGAAATGTTATAATGGTATATCCGTGCGCTTGCAGGTGTATATCCGTAAATCATAGAGTATCATTGATATTTCGAGCCACCATTAATGGAAATAATATTTCTAGGCACGGTTGCCTTGGAATATTTCTAATAAGAAACTATTGCAGGCTTCCTGCGCAAATGCTCCTCTGCGCTACGTGGCAGTGGCAGCTGCTAGTGATGGCGGTTGGAATGATGATGCTGTCTCTTTTTTGGGGATGGTGATTCATCATTTGCTCGATGCCATAGGGACAACTTCACCGTGGTCTGTCAATTATAGCTTTCTCAACATCGTCATCCTTAAGATGGCACCAATATGGTGATCGAAGCAAGATGTCTGAGATCTCGCTATCATAACTTCGTCTGGCCTGTCAGTTTTGTGTATTACATATTTGTCCTCCGTGTCGTACATGTTGGCAGCAGTTCAGTTCTCCATCATTAGTGAAGACACATATGTCATTTCCCGTTCAGCTACTTCTGATCCTATCTTTTGCTTTGGTTTGGCTGTAATCGCTAGCGGTGATAAATATGGCATCTGGTCAGGAATGCTTGGGCATGGATTTTGGCAAGTTTATTTACGTCTTCGAGTTCAAATTCTAAACTTGGGCAACGACCTCTCCTTTCTTCTGATTTTACTTTGGGGCTCTGCGGCAAAAGTTTAAGTAGGACGAAAAGGACTACATATTTCCACGAACTACTCACGAAGATTTACAATACTTGTCATTATTTTTGGGCTGTTGTTTTGTATATTTATTTTGTTTCTATTAAATTGTGTATGTTTTTTTTAATTTACAATGTTCTGCATTGCGAAGTTTGTAATTACTTGTCATAGCTTATTCAAAGCAAATACTAGAATTAATTCTATTATCTAAAAATAAATGTATACACCTACCGCTGCATACTCCTTGTGTAGCATAGACTGTCCTACTACCAGAAACAGGGTCAAAGCCGTGGGCTTAAAACCGTCACAAGAAGAATAGGTTTTCTAGTCAGAAAAACTATTTCTGTCGGTATATCCACAAAAATATTCAACAAAAAAAATACCACGGAGAAAATCCAACTGATGCCAGGTTTTTGCCATCTAAATTCTGATGTCTCCTAACTTGATTGGGATTTTTCTCAACAGCCAAGAAAAGGTTATAATTAGTTTCCTCACGTGTACAAAGCGTACTTGCCCCTTTTGATAACGTCAAGTTGTCAACCAAGCATAATTTCAATTAGCAAACAGTGAGCTCCATGGACGTTTCAGGTCACTCTCCAATTAATTCAACATAGGTAGATGACATGGCTAATGGTGCACGGGATGTTGGAGGAATTTGTCCTGTTTGTCCTACTATTCCGTTATATGTGCGCATGTACAAATGGCCAACTTTTAGCAGTGACACACGTGCGCAGCAAATTAAATCAAACCTTCCTTCTCTGACCTAGCCAGTTCCTCGATCCCTTCTACATGCGTGAACCTGAAATTTTTTTTGTTGTAATTTGATTAGACGCAAACTGTTCAAAGAGTACGGTGATCCTCGCGAAACCATTCTGTCCTTACTTCGTTGGATATTGAATAAGAACTGGCGGAGAAGGACTTTTTAGCCCCGGTTTGCAACCCTTTTTTAAGTCTCGGATTGCAAACCGGAGCTAACAGTTCGGGACTAAAAATCGCTACTTTTAGTCTCGGTTAAAATAACCGAGAGCAAAAATCCATTCGTAGTCCTCGTCAGCGCTGACCCAGCTCGCTCGCCGGCTCGCTTCGCCGCCCTTGCCCGGCTGCCTCCGCCCTCACGAAGCCCGGCCCGCCGCCGCCCGGCAGCCTCCCCTCCCAGATCTGGCGGAGGGGATGCCGCTAGCGCCGCCGCAGCCGCGCGGCCGGCAGGGCGAGGCCGCCGTGCAGGCTCGCCGCGTCCCCTCCACCGCCTCCCCTCTGCCGTCAGCCGTCTCTGGAAGATTGAGAGAGAGCGACGAGTGGATAAGGACGCTAGAGAGGGACAAGAGTACTAGATAAGGACGCCACCTCCCCTCACACGCGCAACACTTAGAAAAAATTGCCTGTCGGACCGGTGGGATCTTTAATCCCGGTTGGTGACTCCAACCGGAAGCACAGATCTATTTTTTGTCCAAGGGATGGATCCGAGATTTCTGCTGCTGATTGGCCAAGGGATGGATCCGAGATTTCCGCTGCTGATTGAGGCGATCTCGAAGGCAATTCTGAGGTTCACCTAGGTCTGGCTTCTCTGTCCAGATCCAGACTGCTTTGCTGGGGGCTCTCCTGTCTCCGGTGTCCATGCCCTGTCGGTGATCGCTTTGGTCATCGGCAGCCACCGCATATTGACGGTTAGCTGGTCCTTGCGCCGTCAACCAACCGAAACCCTATTTCTTTGACCTGGGGACTAGCGCCACTTAGGACTCTAGATTCGAATTGCCTTTGTGTGTGTCGGTGAGATGTTCCATAATTTGTTTTCCTGATCTATGCCTATTGCGATGGCAGCGATCGGGAGCGGAAGTTCATCCTGGGTGGCAAACGAAGAGGATAGCCGCTCGGGAGATGATGATTCGGTCGTCGCTAAATTACTGTGGAATCTTAACCTGACGGCGGAGGAGGGTGAGTTGGCAGAGTTCAGTGATGATGAAAAGGATGATGGATCAATGTCGACGCAATGGGTATTGTTTGGTAAGGTCTTGTCCCCGTCTACGCTACACGTTAGCACAATTCTGGGGGCGATGAAACCTGCTTGGGGCAACCCATATGGCCTCAAGATCAGATCGGTGGAGAGAGAGGTAACAACCTGTTTGTAGCCGAATTTGGGAGAAAAGATCGTGCTCTGCATGGTTCATCGTTGTTGGTTGGTTGACATGTAGTGATCTTGAAGGAATATGATAAATGTGTCAAACCCTCAAATATTTGTTTTGATAAGATGGATATTTGGGTTCGCATCCTTGATCTTCCTCTAGGGTGGATGAATAATCATAGGGGGCCTAGAGCCATGAGCCTAATTGGAGATGTCATCAGGGTGGATGTGGAAGCTACTGGGAAGGCTAGTGGCCCTTTCCTGCGTGCAAGGGTGGCGATATAGATCAATGAACCTCTGAGGCGAGGTGTCTTGCTGAAAACAACTAGAGAAGGACAACGGGCTGGTTTGTAATCCAGTATGAAAAGTTGCCTTTCTTTTGCAAATCCCGTGGGATCATGGGTCACCCTAAATTGGAATGCGCTATGCTAGCGCAGAGGAATGATCAAGGGGTTCTACCATATGATATTCAGTTAAGGGTTCAAGATGATCGGAAAAAAAAACTTCAAAGTTTCTCAGAAGCGGCGGCAGAATCACTTGGTACTAGGGGATCTAGGGGATCTTCGAATTCTAGTCATGGCAGACGCTCGGGTCCGAGATCAGATAATGGTAAGAGGACCACCAATTAAAGGAACTGTGGGGGATCAGACGTTAAATGAAAAGGAAGTAACTTTGCCTTTAAAAGAGAAGAGCAAGGAGGTTGCAAAAAATGAATTAGCAGAGAACAATGGAGTGAATCGTCAGCTTTTTTAGTGGAAGGACAGGATGACGGTTCAAACCGTTAGGAAGAGGAAGGCAAAGGTGTTGGTTAATTCTATCGGTAATATACCGAGAAGAGTTGGGAAGGGATGAAATCCCACTTTTTCTTCCCATACAAGAAAGAAACGGATTTGCTGTGATCGGAAGCATAGGGTGTGTTTGGTTGCTCGCATTGATCTAGCCTGGTTCATCTCCCTCATCCAGGTTGAGTTTAGCCTGGCTAAGGGCATACATATGCAGTTGTTTGGTTAGCTGTATCAGATCAACCTGTACAACCTGTACATGGTTAGATGTTGTTTGGTTGGTTGTATAAGAATATTGCATGCATGAGATTTTGTTTGGTTGGTTGCATATGTTTTGAGTGTGGTCACTTTTTATTTTATAGGGTAAATTTATAACTATAACATCACATACATATATATAAAGAATTCATTTTAGCAACTATTTTTTGAGGTACCGGTATTGTTGTGCAGAAGCATCGTTGACTCCATGTATTCAGTTTGTCACCGCTAATCGCCGAATTAACTGTTTTTCGTGATTATATATGCAAGACCGGTGAAAATGGGGAAAGGAAAAAAACGAAAGAAAAGAAAAAAGAAAATGAAAAACAGGGACATCGTTGGCTCGTCGCCGCGCAACTGCTCGATCCGGCCGCCCAGCCGCTAGCCGCCGTCAGGGCTACTCGATCCGCTGGCCATGAGTTCTCCATCATCAGATCTGGCATCGCGAAGCTAGTAGTCACCATTTTCAGCATGCAGACGTCGCCAGCAAGGAAGATCTCTAGCATAGGGAACGACCGCAAAGAAAGGCGGCGAAGTGTGGAGTTGGATGCCGGCGTGGACGACGGTGGTTGCGGAGCGGAGGGGAGCCTCGACCGGGCATCCCTCTCGCCCATAATTCTAAATCTCCGGCTATAGCTTCCGCTATAGCCCGCTATAGCTGTTTGGAAAGGATTTTGCTAACCGTTATAGCTTCATTTAGCCCACTATTAGCTGTTTTGAAGAACCAACCGCTAAATGCCTTAGCCCGATATTTAAAACCTTGCTCTCGCCAGATCTTGCGGCGGGCGATGGAGAGGACGATGAATCTTTGGAAGAGTCGAGCGGCAAATCGGAGAGGTAGGTGACCGGATGCCTGACCCCTTCCCGCTGACTCCATCTGCTCGTCCCGCCTCTGCACCTGCGCGTCCCCGCACCTGCACTAGCACGGCCTGCATGACGAGCGAAGCTCATTTCTCACGTTCCCAGCGGGCCTGGCTCCGTAGTCCTTTTTGCACGAGTAGAACCAGGCCCCGGCAACCGTGCAAGCAACCAAACAACCGCCACCTGCATCCCCAGGTCCGAGCCACCCTTTGTGCGGGCAACCAAACACGTCCATAACAAAATAATTCTATCGGTTTGCCCCCGAGTCCCACCAGTGCATATAAATAAGAGGCGACGCGTTAGGAGGAAACGACGACTAATTCCTACGCTAATTCCTGAAACCCTAAGATAGCCCGATCGATCTACCACACTGGAAGGGATTCGTAGTGCAATCCGCTTCCCTGCAGGCTCGACATCAAGTTGCTGCCCTACTTGCCCTACGGCAGAAGCAGAACAAGAAAGAGGAGAAGAAGAAGAAAGAAAAGATCAACAGAGAGTAAATTCATCAATTTAATGGCTCAACAAGGTCAGTGATCAACTAAGTTAAATGAACTCCAACAAAAGGTTCCTGGTGCAAGTGCGGTAAGGGGGCGGAGGGGGTTCGAGACAGGTTGTCCCCGTTGGTAATGGTACCTGCTAGGAGAGTCACTACTCTAGTTTCTCAGATTGATGCGGTGCGGTGAGAGATGGGAGCACAACACAACAAGAGGAGTTGAGTCAGAAACAAAAAACATCAATGGAAGTTAATACTGATGCACGATTGGCGGATGCTGCAAAGGTGCAGCCTCGCTGGGCACAATGAAACTCTTATGTTTGAACTGCCTGGGGTGCGGGCAGCCCGCAGCAGTTCAGGAAATCCACCACCTGGTGGAGATACATAAGCCTGCTGTTTTGTTCTTAATGGAAACCAAATGGAGAAGGACAGAGCAGTCGGGCTGATGCGAATACTAGGTTTTCATAATGGTGTGGCGGTTGGCGTGATCGGCCAAAGTGGACGTTTGGAGTTGTTCTAGAGGATGGATGTGATTGTGGCTCTTCAGACAATGTCAAACTCTCATATAGATGTGCTGATCTCATGTGAGTCGGTTGGCATACATTCTTCTTAAAATTTCTACGAGCACAATTTTAATGAGACACTTTCTGCCCATGAGCATTTTTGGCGCGGATGGATCGTCAGCAATGGCAGATGGTTGGCTTCCAGGATGCGGTAGGCGACTGTGACTTGGTTGATCTTGGCTACTCAGGTTTTCCCTACACCTGGGACAACAGACAAGATGGGGACCGAAATGTTAAGGTTCGACTAGATCATGCTCTGTCAAGGTGCAGCACGTTCCTACGACGGAGTCAGACCATTGTGCACTATTAATTCATGTGAAGAAGAGGGCTCAGGGGCCTCGCAATATTTCCAGGAGGAAGATACCATTCCGGTATGAGGATATGTGGCAGCGTCACCCTGAGTACTCGGAGTTCGTCAACGGAGAGTGGGATCCTGGAGATGGTACGTGTGATTTGCAATCTCTACATGACTCTCTAGCAAAAATGCAAACCGCTCTCCGAGACTGGGACAAGGATGTGTTTGGTCTGTTAAGAAGAGAATTATTCAACTCCGGGCCAAGCTGGAGTTGAAGAGAAGTGATTCGCTGTATAAGGGGCCGACTAGTAGAGATTTGGAACTCATGGGCCTTCTCTCATAACAGCTTGCTCGTGAGGAGGAGATGGAGACGCAGCGATCGCGAATCTCTTAGCTTAAATCGTGCGACCGTAACACTGCAATTTTCCAGGCAAAAGCTAAGGCCCGTGCCTGGTCAAATCAAATTCAGACAATTGAGAGACCGGACGGTGTGGTGGTAAGTGATCAATCAGAGATTGAGAGTCTTGCTTCGGGTTTCTATCAGGCTCTCTTTACAGCTCAGGAGAATGTCAGGCCAGAGATTGTTACATGCTTAGTGCCCAACAAGATTACTGAAGATATGAATGCAATACTGGACACACCATTTGGCAAACTGGAGGTAGAGAAGACCTTGTTCCAAATGGCACCTGGTAAGGCGCCGGGAGTAGATGGTTTTAATGCAAGTTTCTACCAAAAACATTGGCCTTTACTGAAGAACAGTGTTGTCGAAGCGGTGTTGGGTTTTCTGAATGGAGGAGAATTACCAGCTGTGGTAAACAAGACCCTGTTAACCTTAATCCCGAAGGTAACAAATCCGAAGGATTTTACATAGTACCGGCCGATCTCTCTTTGCAATGTTATATACAAAATATGTTCAAAGGTAATGGCTAATAGGCTCAGGTTGGTGCTGGATGATATTATTTCAGAGGAACAGAGTGCGTCCGTGCCGGATAGATTAGTCACAGATAATGTGCTGATCGCTTATGAATGTATACATTACCTAAGGAAGAAGAGAAGACGGGAGGGTGCTTGTGCTGTGAAGATAGATATGTAGAAGGCTTGCTCTAGGTTTTTTGGAGAAGTGGAGGAATTTGGTGATGAAATGTGTTTCATCAGTCGCGTTCTCAGTTAGAATAAATGGGATGTTTTCACCGGAGTTTAGGCCAACCCAAGGGATTAGGCAAGGGGATCCCATCTCACCGTATTTGTTTGTGGTCTGTGCGGAAGGGCTGTCTTCTATGCTCAGGTTACAGGGGCCCCATTATATTGCTAGGGGAACCAGGGTTGCCCGTCATTCGCCGTGGATTTCACAACTCTTTTTCGCAGATGATAGCTTGATGTTCATGCCAGCTTCAAGAGAAATTGCTGAAAGATCCTGGAAGATTATAACGAAGGATCGGGGCAGTTAGTGAATCGGCAAAAATCGGCCATCTTCTTCTCCGGCAATTGCGTTGATAATGTGAAGCGTCAAGTGCATGAAATACTAGTTATCCTGAGTGAAGTGCTTGGGGAAAAGTATGTGGGCTTACCAACTTCAGTGGGCAAGGTCTCAGATGGGGTGTTCAACTATGTCCCTGATCAGGTGTGGAGTTTTGTGTCCAGCTGGGGCAGTAATTTTGCGAGTTGTGCAGGGAGAGAAGTTCTAATTAAGACTAATCCTCAGGCAGTTCCAACATATCCAATGGGTTGTTTCAAGTTACCGGCACCTGTCTGCACGAAACTGAACAGTTATATATATATCAAATTATTGGTGGGGTGCTCGGCTTCCTCTTCATCGATTTGATCTTCATGTGCTCAACCCGATCCAGTGCCTTCCATCGGCTATCAAGCCGATTCCAAATTCTGGTGTCAACATCAAGTTCTTCTCGTATGGCTTGTTTTCGATCTGGAGCAAATCTTCGGAGTTTTTGTTTTACTGGTTTGGCATCTGGTCGTACCATTAGTTTGTGCTTAATTACTTCCCTAGGCACTCCTGGCATATCTGCTGGTTGCCACTCAAAGACATTTGTGTTATTTTGTAGGAATGTAATAAGTGTCTAATCTTGCCTATTGTCGAGCGTTGCTCCTATGCGTACCGTCTTCTCAGGGTTGTCTTCCGCAATTGGTACTGTCTTTATGGTGCCTTCTGGTCCTGGGGATTTAAAGAATTTATTGGCGTCCGATGGCTGACTTGTTGTGGTGGGTTGGGTGGGAGTTTGGTCGGACATGTCGAGACTCCGCCTATCACACCTCACCGGTCCTGGCATCCCCTTGGATGGTGATTGTTCCTTTTTTCCCTGGAATCTTGAGTATCTGGTATGCATAGTGAGCGGTTACCATGAACTTCACGAGTGCAGTCAGTCCTAGTATGGCATTGTATGTTGTGTTAAATTCGGCAACGGAAGTTATTCAGCTGCCCGAATGTGACAGGTAGTGTAACCTTCCCGGTTGGCTTTGATGATGACTGTGGCGTGATTCCGTAGAATTGTTGGTTGGAAGGTTTTAGCTCTATTCTCGGAATCCCCATGGCATCTAAGGCGTCTGCAAAAAGCAGGTTAACTGTACTCCCTCCGTCGACAAGGACTTATGAGATCTTTATGTTCCGGATAGTGGGATCGACCACTATAGGGAATCTTTCGGGAAAAACTGATATCAGGGGATGATTCTCCTCGGAAAACCTTATCATTTGTTGAGACCACTTGAGCCGGTTACTCCCTCCTTGTTTGACAGAACAGACTTCTCCCTCTGCCCTCTTATATTCTCTCTTGGAGCTGTAGGAACTAGAGCCCCAAATATGTGTGTCACGCGAGGGTCGTCGTCTATTGAAGAAGGCCCTGTACTCGAAGACATCGGGTCTTCCTTACTCTTGTCCTGTTGTAAGAGCGTCCTTTTGAAGGTGTAGCCGTTTTCCAGTGTATGAGTAACGGTCCTATGTTTTGGACACCGTCGGCGAGATGAGTTCTCGTTCGGTGAGCCAAAACGACCCGCAGTGACACTACATGATGACCCACTTTCACCAACACACAATTATGTTGGGAAAAGCCCTGAACAGCAACAGAGAAAATGTCGGCAAAGCCTTTTCCAACTAAACTCTAGAGTCGGTGTTGCAGCAGTCAGCGAAAGCTTTACCGACAGATATGGTATTGCCGACACATACTCTGTTTGTGTTTCCAACAACTTTTGCCGACAGATATACTATTGCCAACTAATTCAAGTCGCTAAAAAAAGAACCTTTGCCAACACATTGTACTTTCACCAACTAACAGTGTTGTAAAATCTATATACACACAATTATTGTATATAGCTTCAAAAGATAAATAACAGTACAATCCATTCTAAATTTCCAGTTTCACACACAAACAAAAGTATAGCAATCAAAAGAAATTCAACATTAAGTGCTCCACATATACAATATAAGCCATTCATCATGCAATAAAAACCATTCATCAACAGTTTTAACACAAAAGCATGTCTCACATGCTCACTGTTCCCACTAACACTCACATAACACAAAAGCAGGACCTCCACCTCCAAGCTAGCCAAAAGAGCAAAAGGGCAATTGTTTATAGGTTTTACAAAAATAGATAACCAAAATGGTTCGAAGTCGTAGGTTCGTGTTAAAGCCTACAAATCAGTTACAAATCAGTCGCTAGGTCACTTGGTTCATCACTAAATAACTAAAGTATCTTGCAAGCTAGTTAGTACACCAGGCTTGCTGTCAAAAGGATGCTTGTCCAAATCACTTCAAGCACCATACAGTTATGTACCTGTCATTAAAAAAATGAAGATGTATTAGTAATTATATTATCACAAATCATGTAGCTAGCTAGGTTAATATGGAGTAATGGAGATACTACAGTTTGTGTTGGAGATAGCTAGCTAGGTTAATACACTATACAGTTTTCTTCTATGGATTGATGATGGTTGGTAATAGTAAGTGACTAAGAGAATATATCATAAAACATGAGATCATATGTACTAAGTAGAAAATGCACATAAATAATATATAAGCAGTCCAAACAGAAAAGTGGAACATATTGTGCATATCAATCAATATCCACATGGCCCAACAAGTTATTAGAAATGCAACACCACTTAAGAAGAAACCTTGATTTAGGGTAGCTACACCATAATTAACTTGTAAGAAACACAACACAGATATTGAAGTAACTCAAGGCCCTCAATGTTGTGATGACTTTCTTTCATTGCAATCCTTCATTTGAAGCAATGTTCCATAATTACAAACTTGTGATAAATTAAGGGAGACATAAAGGTAGAATAAGATTCTCAATGTCAATACCTTATCAAGTGGCTAAGCAATGGATCACCCACAAGCATTACCCATTGTCTGCACCTCTCCATATGGACGAGGCAGCACGGCATCCTTTTTGAACACAGAATTAACAACCACCTCATAACATCCAGAACCAAGACAAGTAACACCAACTTCAGCTCTTGGATTTGTTGTCTGAATGGTTGCCTTCGCCACAGGGACATTACCAGGTCCAATGACATTATACTATATCACATCTCTTCCACCCTAAAAGCACACATTGCAGTTGAGAACTAGGCAACATTTAAATGCATAGAGTTTGAAATGAGCATGAAAGGACTAGAATCATGAATTGAATGTCCAGTTTATAACCAAATAAGAGTAAGATGATGACTAATAGGTAATATGTAAATTATCTACAAGGATATGAGAGCAACAACAACTTCTAGCAGCAGTTTACGACACCAATTAGCAATAATTTCAACACAAACAGCAGCAGCAATCAGCAGTAATTAGCAGCAATTTTCAGCAGCAAGCAGAAGCAGCAATCAGTAGCATTTCAGCAGTAATCAGCAGCAATTTTCAG
>CM002479.1:10706606-10757177 GCA_000325765.3 Leersia perrieri
CAGTAATCAGCAGCAATTTTCAGCAGCAAGCAGCAGCAGCAATCAGCAGTATTTCTGCAGTAATCAGCAGCAATTTTTAGTAGCAAGCAGCAGCAATCAGCAACATTTCAGCAACAGCAAGCATCATTTTACAACAGCAAACAACATTAATTTTCAGCAGCATTTACAACAGCAACAATCAACAGATTTCAGTAGTAATCAGCAGGGGGGTCTGTTTAGGGGGGTACTCTTACCCCTTCATGTTGGTCATGTGAAAGTATAATTCGCTGATGGATATCCATGTCTTCATCATCATTAGTTTGTAATTGACGTCTCGGAAATGACTTCATCAGGCATTTTACCAACTTTTTAGCATCATGGTAGTTTTTAGGAAGCACTGCCCCTTCCGGAAAAGCATCCTTAAGTAGATCTAGTAGTAAATCAAAACTTTTATCACTCCACCCACCAAGAAATTTGATATGGAGTAATCTGATAATAAAGCGAAGCTTTGAGAAGTCCTTACACCCTGGGTAGAGCTTCTGACCAGCATCATCTACCAGTTTAGAAAAATCCCCTACATCAACATTATGCTGCACCTCATTGGTGTCACCTAAATCCCCCATTTGATCTAAACCACCTGCTAAGTCTTGAATGAAACCCGAAATATCATCCTCTTCGTTTGATTTCTCTCCTTCTACCCTGTGACCCCCGTGATCATGCATAAAAGTACTTGCTTCTCCATGAAACAGCCAAGTTCTATACCCTTGCATGAAACCATCACAGATCAAGTGCTCCCGGACAATACTACGCTCTCTCCAATAATTATTAGCACAATTTTTGCATGGGCATAATATTGTGTTCCCATTCGATGAATTATCAACAGCAAAGTCTATAAACCTGCCCACTCCATCCATATATCCAAAGGTATGCCTACATGCAATTAGTTACTATAATTTTAGAGATAGTACTTACACCGTTCTATTAACTTATGTTTCCAAACAAAGTTTGTGGTGTACCTAGGCAGATCCATCCATTGTTTATCCATGATGCACCTTTACAAAATGTAAACGTCAAAAAGGTAACATATATCTCAGAGCACAAGCAACAAACTTATTTTTTGTTCAGCAATGATCAAAGTATTATAGTTATGGCATCCAGACGTTATATCACAATCCATCAATAAGCATACATCAACAAATGCCATACATACAACAAGATATGGAACAATTAAACTTGGTTGCATAGAAGCAAAGAAATCATACTGATAACCCGCAACTGACGTAGTGAAAGATTGTTGTCTGCCAAAGAATATGCGCTGCTGGATCAAGTCATCGTCATATTAACCTGGAGAAGACATATCAACATGCCTTGTCAAAAGATAACATTCACAAACAGTTGAATCCAATCAGGAACACTAGGGATGGCCATTACATAACATTAACTAGAAAGTTTCCATCACAAAAAAATAACTAGAAAATTCCCATTACACCAAAATTAACTAGAAAGTTCAGTAAGGATAGTAACTCAATTTTTTTTTAATGAAGTCAACTAGCTTGCATCAAGCTAGCCTGAATGTTTATTTGATTTATGAACAAATATTACAAGATTGTGTAGATGAGTATTACACAGGGGAGACTGACAAATATTCTTGTTAACTATATACTACTCAAATTCAGAAATTTCTGACCCCAAATTACCAGAACATAATTTGTTATTGCTTTTGTAGCCCTATTGGCCCATAGCTACAGATGTTCTGTACAATAACCTAAAGTCGAATTTAACCACTGCAATTTTTAGCTTCAATTCATACCAGATATAAAGAAAAACAAATTTTAATTCAAACCTATTCCAAATCTAGGGGTCTTAGGGGAGGAGGAGCAAGAGAGAGGCTCAGATGCCAGCTAACCTTCACAATGCTGCTAGGGAAGACCAGGGAGAAACGAGCCCGTGTGGCGGCGGCGGAGATCGGAGGCTGCACAGGCAGCGAGCTCAGGATGGGCGGAGCAGTGGTGGCGACGACATTGAGGGGCGTGGAGAAGCGGTGTCGAGCTTCGTGAGGCGGCACGGGATGCTGATGGCGGTGGGAGACGACAAGGGCGGCAAAATCAACTCCGGTAGTCGCTCTTGTCGGGGCAGGAGGACAGAGCAGGCAGGGGGAGGATGGACGGCGGAGGTTGAGGAGTGGAAGGGGAGGGGAGGGCACTGCCGGTAGGTGAGGGGTGGAGGGCGCCGGCGGTGGTGATGCAGAGGCGGGGAAATCGGCGACGGTGGCGGCGGCGAATGCCCTGGTACGATGCGGAGGGTGAGAGGTGGAGGGTGCCGGCGGTGGTGATGCAGAGGCGCGAGGTCGGTGGCTGCGGCAGAGGCGCTAGCAGGATTAGTGTGGGTGGCGGCGATTTAGGAGGAGGAGCGATGCGGTGATTTGGGGGAGAAACGGTGCGGGCGTGAGGCGATATGCGGGGGTGGCGGCGATTTGGGAGATCGATACGGGAGGACTGGAGGAGTAGGGTTCGCTCTTTTTTTCGTTGCCCGCCTTTTTCTCCCGCCGTTTTTTTATCCAACCCGCGCTCCGCGCAATCTTTCCCCCTCCCCTTTTGCCGACTGTTTGTTCGAAGAAATCATTTTACCATCACATTTTGTGTTGTCCATAAATCACCAACACATTATCTGTCTGCAAAAATAAGAATTGCCGTCATATAATTCATTGCCATTGCTATATAGTTTTGCCAACACAAAAATTATAGTGTAATCTGACTTATTGTCCACAGAAGTCAGTTGGCAAAGACGGGTCATCGTGTAGAGTGAAGATCTCGCCTGATCCTTCTCGGTCTCTTTGGTATCCCATATCAGGATATCTCCGTTCGATCTCTTCTTGATCCTAAACTTGTTGAAGCCATCCTTCCTTCTAAGGGCATCGTCTGCATATGTGCATCGATCAATGATTTTGAAAAGTCTCCTGGTCGTCGTGACGCGTCGTGCAACCAACTACTGGATAGTGTAGCGATCCCAGACCCCTGACTCGAACGCCCTCACAATAGATGTGTCGGTGATCCTAGGGATTGTGTTTCTACACTCGTTGAAGCGGCAGATGTATTCTCTTAACGACTCACCCGAGTACTGGATCAAAGAGTAGAGAACGTCTTCCGAAGGTCGCTGTTTGAACGTTCCTTGGAAATTTGTGATGAATTGATGATAAAGGTCTGCCCACGTTGAGACCGACCCTGTGGGTAAGTGGATCAACCATGATCTTGCAGATCCTTTCAGAGCCGTGGGCAAGTAGTTCGCCAGTATGCGATCATCCGCCCCTGCAGCATATAGGATAGTTGTATAGACATGGAGGAACTCTTCTAGGTCGGTGCTTCCGTCATATCTTTTGACGGTCACAGGCTTGAATCCTTTAGGCCATCGAACTTCTCTCAGCGTAGTAGAGTAAGCTCTGCACCTCTTAAGGTCAAAGAGCTGACGGGGTTTTCGCTTTGAGAGGGGACATCGTCGGGGCGAGGGTGAAATTGATGACGAGCTCGGGGAGCTTGTGATCGGGTCTCCGGCTGGTTGGATTCCGGGTATTCGAAACCCCTAAGATGAAAGTATATTGTGGTCGATGCCCTGATCCTCGTCATTGTTCTTCTCGGTCATTGTCGGTTCGGAGAGGCCTTGCGAGCCAGACGTTTCACCCTCCGCTTGTGGTATTATTTCTGTTAAAGAAGCATTTCCAGATTGTCGAGGTGGGTCTTCTCAAGTTTGGGTGGCCGCCTGTGCTAAAGCAATCCTGATGTTCGCCACGGACTTTTGTAGTCGATGGGCCCACTCCGCGACGTCCGACGCTAGAACTGGATCATATGGAGTTTCACTCAAAATCTGGTTAAGGGAGTTTAAATATTCAGCTAGTCTTGCTATCCGAGCAAGGTCGTTGTCGCGCTCAATGACAAAAACGCTCCTACTAGGCTCCGTTATGTTCACTGCGTCCCATTTTCCCGTGTTCTCTAAAAATGAAACCTAAGGACTTGAGGACTTAGTGACGGCAAAAAAGATCCTACAACATATCAAGCCGTGTGCCTTGGTCTTGTGGATTGGGCACCAACTGGCGGCTTTGGACAGAATTTCGTGATCCTCGTAGTTTGGTATTGCTCCAACCTTGCTCTCGAGGCGCCGGATCACCAAACAATCTCGCAAGTCGTGTCGCACAGTTTTATGAATGGGACACCAGGTTGCGGGTTTTTGGTGCCTCGTTGTCGAGGCCTTGAATGTGTTGGAGGAGATGTTTGCCTGTCAAGGCATCCCGGAATTTGTCGTTGTAGTCGGTGTCCCCACCTCTGCTTGGGCAAGAGGGCATGCCGCATGCGGTTCGCCTGTCCCAAGCTTTGTCGACTCGACGTGATCTCTGACCCTGACTGGTCCACAGGTATTCATCGAGCTGGCTGGAGCGGCGAGGGGATCGACTTGAGTCCATGCCGATGATAAGAAGCTGACGGCGGCATAGTAGTCGGTAAGGTCTAGGATCATGTCGCAGGATCCTTGAACGCCGAGGTCCCCTATCAACGACTGATATCCATAGATGGAGTATGTAGATAATGGGGAAACGTTGACGTAAGGTCATATATAGTACGACATCATCACAGAGCACGGGCAAGGATTTTTATACTTGTTCAGGACCCAAAAAGGTAATAGCCCTACTCCAGTTTATATGGGATTGCTGGCGGGAAGAATCCCGAGTACAGAGTACAATATGTGGAAACAGGAACCCGACGAGATTGTAGTCGGAAGGATCGAATACGAACTCGACGGGTTTGGTGGCTATGACTACGAAATTATTCTTCTGGCTTTTGTTGCGGCTTGATTAATCGGTCCCTAATCCATGAGGGTGTTAGTCCTTTTATACCATGGGCTACCAGTAGTCCTCGAGTAGGACTCGGACTATGAGACCCGCATGATAAGGAAAATCTGCCCCTTCTATTAGCAGGTCTCCATCTTGACTTCCCTAATACAGACTCCTTCCATATTAGGTAGTGATTTCCTTAGTCTTCTTTTCGTATCTGTATAGGCATACCCTTCCGTGTACTCTATGGTTCTGGGTAATGAGGATACCCCTTATCCGTAATCCTCACAATCGGCTTCACCCCGTGGATGACTCTTCTTCGTAAACTTTCGGCACGCCTTCATGATGAGTTTGCCATGATGAACCTCAGTGAGCTCCACCACTTCCTCAGTATACCCGTCAAGCATACCACGAATGGACTTCAAATCTGACAGCAGCAATAAGCTGTTAATCTTCTTCAGCGGGCTGGCATGGTCGAGTGTCATCCTATGTCTAAGTTGTCCTTCACTGACGGAACTCCTCTCCACGACACGGAGGCTACAGAATACTGCAGCCTTGCTAGAGCGCTGTAGTATCTCATCCTCTCCAGGCCGGACCTCGCCTAAGCGGTCCAACAAACGTGCCTCCACATGGCCCTAATCAAGCGTACTCTCCACTATGTCAAAAGCATGCTTGACCATGACCTATTCATCTAAGACTCTCCTACCACTTCACTCACAGCCTACACTGACGTTGACTGGGCCGGCCGCGCCGACTCACGATGTTCCACCTCTAGCAACCGTGTATTCTTCGACGACAAGCTAGTGTCCTGGTCCTCCAAGTGCCAGATCAGAATCTCCCGCTCCAGTGCAGAGGCTGAGTATCATGTTGTCACCCATGCCATGGCTGAAACTTGTTGGCTCCGCCAACTTCCTGGGGAACTCCACATTCCTCTTTTCTCTGCCATGGTGATCTTCTTGACAACACCAGCGTCGTCTACTTGTTGGCCAACCCCATCCAACACAAGCGCACGAAGCACATTGAGATTGACATCCACTTTGTCCATGAAAAGGTAGCCCTCAACTAGGTTCGTGTCGTTCATGTGCCCTCCTCACATCAGTTCGCCGACATCATGACGATGGGGCTCCCCTATTGAGCTCTTTGAGGATTTTTTTTATCCAGTCTCTGCGTTCGCCCCCTCCTGCTATGATTGCCAGTGGGAGGGTCATAGATAGCATAATCATCTATATTTGGCATTGTATTTTCTATACTTGGTGAGCGGCAAATGTATAGCAGGCCCACAATCACATTCCATCTCTTGTAAACCTTCCCTAGTTAGCTATAACTGGGATTACATTTAATTGAACTGAGCCATTCTTTCCTCTCTGGAAATCCCTTCTTTTCTCTACTAAACAGAGGAAATGTTTCAGAATCTCGATTTTGATGCAAGGAGTTTAATTCTCATTTTTTGGCACGTGCATTTGGCAAAAAGGAAGGTCTCTAGCTCAAATTCCATGAATATTTTACATGTTAATTTGATTCAAGTTTTCTCTGACCTGTCGTTAATCTCATATGTTTGTATTAGCTGCAGAATTTTATAATTAAAATTTGATGCGTAGAATTTTGTCCTCCTTTTCTGACACAAACATATAGTCATAACATATGTATCACTTTTGCAATACTCTATCATAACATATTAGATAGTCTTTAAAAAGCAAAGATGGATATCTCTTGAATATTTGACCTATGAGAAATGTAAACATGATCTTGTGTGCTTTTGAGATTCTATCATTTTGTTATGAAATAAGAAATATTTATGGTGGATGGGTTCCTTGCACACCTGGATCTTGTGGTACTTTTGAGATTCTATCATTTTGTTATGAAATATGAAATATGTTGTATTTGTCTGATAGCTTTTCCTTAATCAACACAACAAACATATTCATGTTCTTACACAGAGAGATTTCTTTGTTGGATGCCACATATATCCAAAACTTGGTTGAGGTCAATATAGTTGCTAATTTTAAATAGCTTGTGCTACAACGAAAATTGTTTTACCCATTTGTCTGTATGCATTGCAACTTTATAAAGGGGCATCTAAGTTGCAGAGATGCCCAGCTATGGTTAATACTATGGAAAATGCACCACGTGTATGTATCAACAATTAAAAAAGATATAGTAAATTTCACTTTGGACCACCTTTTATAATCATAGTTTCACAATGGACTAGGACTAGGCCCATCTTTTCACATAACAACACATTTAGTTACAATCTTTTGCACATTGGACTAGGGTTCACTTTGCATTCCCTAATCATAATTTGATGTATTGGTTAATGGTTGCATTTTTTGTCATGGTTTTCAGTTCTAACTAAGACCATTTTTACTATTCAATTCTCTTGAACTTTAATAAAATATTTCAGTTATCTAGTTCTAGAGCTAACTTCATTCAGTAGAATATTACAACGTTGGGAAACCTGACCATATTTCAGACACAAACTCATAATCAAGTTAAGTGCCTAATGCATTGATCATTAATTAGGGAAACCTGATGTGTGAATATACATCATATGTACTAATGGTTATAACTTGAAACTACTTTCATTATTGTTCACGCATTACCTCATGCACCATGTCACTACTAAGTTAATGGTGGGTTGTGGGTGTAGATCTTTTGCCGGTAACACCAATGACAGTTAAGGACCGGTTCATGGGACCACTTCGTGAGGAATACCAATCCAACCCACAAGCCAGTGTTGGCAATGGTTAACAATGGTTGGGCTTGTAGTATATCTCATTCCACTTCTAAGAACCATTGAAGATGGTAGGCTTGATGGTGTTGTGTCGGCCTGGACTTATAGTGTTGAACTGTTTCTTGATCTACCAAGGCACAAAGGGGTGCTTGCTCGGGAGGAAATGATCCTAATAGGAGGGGCAAAACCCATAGCATGGTGTGGATAGTTTGGAGTGAGTTATGCGAAAGGTCATATCACAACATTTTGCCAAGATATCATTGTGGTACTCTAGAGTAACATGCATGGTAGTATTTTAGGAACGTGGCAACATGTGTGGGGTTGTGTAATACGGGTACAATTGTACTATAGGATTGTATTCCAATCACTAACCAGAGGAGGGTGAAAGGTTGTACTGCCCAAAATCAAAATATTGTCACTAGTTTGACTGCATTGCCGGTCTGTCCACTCTGATGCCATCGGTCTAACCGTCGTAATCCTGAACCTATAAAAATTCTTGTAATCCATGACGGACAAATTATATCATAGATCACTAAAAAACCATGACAAAACAATGTTTATGACGTTTTCAGATTCCGTCATGTATTGAGCGTCACAGATTATCTCACGTGACGGATTTAAAAAATTGTCATAGATTGAACGCGATCCATGACGTTTCTCAACCGTCATAGAACAGTCCTAACCTATGTAGCCACACCAAGCCTGGCCCATTTATTAATGGGCCAATATATTAGTGGGCTAGTATAAAAAAACGACCCACTTAGTGTCACAACCGACCCTTGTGTAACGACCCGCCCTCTAGAACTGTGTAGCCCAGCCCATCAGATGGGCGGGCCCACTTACGCATACCATCGCACTTACACTTTCGTCCGCGCTTCGTGTAAAAGGGTTAATCCATGAGTGTTATGGTTAGAGGGACAAAGCCTTATATGTTGGCTCCACACTTTCTAAACTAGTAAGGTGGTACTAATCAAGTGCACACAACACACATGGGCCACACAGGCCTCATCCTTGTTGGGTCGGGATGTTACACCCTGGGCCGGGCCCGTCAACACATGGCAGCTCTTTAGGATATCAGGAATTTCCGGTCGGTCACCCATCCCAAAATTGCTCTAAGTCTTACGCTTAATCTTAGAGTTCTCTCGAGATGAGCTCATAGATAAGAACTTACAACTTGTTGGAAACCAGGTATTAATGGGTAAACCGGGTATTATGGGTAATGTTTATGTGGCTCCCATATTTAAAATTTGCTCAAAAGTTGTACAAATTTGCTTCTCTATAAGATAAATCAACCCTATAAAATTTAATTGAATTTGACAAAATTTTATAGTATGAACACGAGTTTAAAAATTTTAAGGTCCTAGTTTAACACTAAATGAGTAAAGCGGTGGATCCCAAATTTAAAATTTGCACAAAAATTGTACAAAGTTGCTTCTCTATAAGATAAATCAACCCTATAAAATTTAATTGAATTTGACAAAATTTTATAGTGTGAACGCGAGTTTAAAAATTTTAGGGTCCGAGTTTAACTCTATAAAAAAATATAAAATGAGCATGGGTAAAGCGGGTAATCATAGGTATTACCCTCTTATACCCAAAACTGAAATGGACAATTTTTTTCTACCCTCCCCAAATTATATGGGTATGGGTATGGATTACCTATATCTAGTGGCAGGTCTAGGTGGGTCTATGCTGACTGGATATGAAAAGATTGATCTATATTGATTATGACAAATTTTATAGAACGTCACAAGTTAGTGGGCTAGATTGTGACGAATTTAATGAAACGTCACTATATTATGGGCCTGATATCCATACTCTAGATCCATGACGAAAAAATAGATATTGTGCATAGTTAATGATGTTTTCTGAATACGTCACGGAAAATCAATCATAGATTAATAGATGTCTTGTAGTCATACACAATTGAATAACTCGTGTGTAGATCAACTTTATCTCTTTAGTATATCTTCACAAAGTGCAACAACAACGCCCCCCTTTCTAGATTCGACCTCTAGTCGTAACACTAAGCTAAACCCTAGTTTATATCTTCAATCTCATCTCTCTAAACACCAATATATGAGATACATACCCATTTATACCCTTTATGTGCTTGTGCAAAGTCATGAATTCCCTTTGGAATCCTACTCATAGTAAACATCTCAATCCTAGCAAACTTAGACTCTCCTTACAAACTTGACTCTGCTTTCCATACGCACACAATCCCTCTTATACTCCGTATAGAATTTTTACCTTCATGCGAATTGTTCTTTAACTTTAATATGCTATATCATATCATGATCGTCTGGATATCAGCTTCTTCCAAGTTGACTCATCGTCCATCATTGACATTACTCTCCAAGCCTTAGGCAATACTTGCGCTTGAACAAACCAAGAAATCATCGCCGAGTATAATTTTTCTCCTAACTTGATTCAACATTAGCACAAAATAGTATAATCCATGAAGCAATGACGAAATTCTTTACTGAATCCTACTCATCTCAAGACTCGGCCGGGCAGACTGGTCTGACAGCACCCGTTGTCAGTCTGCCGTACGTTACAAGGCCGGTCTAATCTCTTTTGGTCAGAAACATCAACACTTAAGAAAATTAAACTGAATCTTATGGTGAACATATTTTTGTCATAAGATGGTCGCGTACGCACCTCTTATGCTGAACTTATTTTTGTCATAAGGTAGTCACATAATCCTATGAGTTAATTTGGACTTGAAAACACGTGGGATTTGGGCCCTTTGGGGGAGGAAGGATGTGGGCCAAACTGCCCGAGTAATAGCATCGGCCCAAATTTCTTGAACCGTCGCCCACGTAACACACTATATTATCCGAAACCCCAATATTATCTGCTGAGGATACGTGATTCCGATACTAAATCGGAATGCTTAATATTTTCTCTGTCCGATCGATCACTCCTTCTCCGACCCGTAATTATCATATTCGACACCATATACCTCTCCACCCATCCATAGAACGTGCCCACCCACATGCAATAACGATCCCAAATTCCCAATGGCGGACACGAGAATCATCAACGACGTCCACGAACCGGCGGCGGTGGCCTACGTGAAACTCATCATGAAGGAATTAACCAACAGCATGGACACGGAACACCACCTTCTCCACCTCTTCCGGCGACGCCGCCCGCACGGCATCGTCTTCCCCGCGGCCGTCGCAGCGGCGCTCGATGACCTCGCGGACCTCTTCTCCGAAGGCAGCATTCTGATGGCGGGGCGCACGCGGCACGAGATGCGGATGGAGCGAGCCGAGAAGGAGGCGATGCTGATGGTTGCAATGTCCCAGCGGCAGTCCATTGATGCCCGGATCCGCGACATCGACGCCGAAATCGTCGCGATGACGAAGCGCCTCGAGGAGGCGAGGGCCCCCATCCGGCAGACATTGCGGCTGCTCCCCTTCGACGCCGACGGCGAGGACGCCGAGGAGACGGCACGGAGAGTGGTGTCGCTTGTCGAGAACCTCGGTCGTGCACAGCGGAAGGAGGCGGCTCTGATGGCTGATATAGTGATGATGAGGGCAGATTACGAGCGTTTGCAGCGGCGGCGAGAGGATGTGATGGTGGCAGGGCGCACCGCGATCACGGCATTGGAGGATGTCCCTGAACTTCCTCGTGCCACCGAGAAAGAAGACTATCTTATGCATGAAGCTGTTCCTAGTCGCTTCGAGGATGATGTTGCTGTGCTTGTTAAATTTACAGGTAAATTAATGTAGGACAATAGGTCAGTTAGTTCTGTTTTGTTGTAGAGGTTGGGCATTTGATTTTGTAAAGCCGTGTTAGAGACCCAGTTATCTAATCCCAACACCAACTCAAATAGCAAGCCCTCAAAACAATTCATTTCATGCCTTTGTGTGCATGTTTAAGTGTTAGCCAATTAGAACAGTAAAGAGAGGTTATGGTCCAAAGCGACATGTTTCAAAGCACAAGGATTAATTGTCCAAAACAGGGAAAGATGTTTTGATCAAGTCGGTCCTTTTAGCTGTCCCTTCTTAATTATTCTATGAGTGTGTTCAAGTTACCAAAACTTTTGTGTAGCCAATTGACAGCAATTATCAGGAATTTCTGGTGGGGAGCTAATCAGGGACAGAGGAAAACTAATTGGATCAGCTGGCAGAGAATGTGTAAACCGAAGAAAGAAGGAGGAATTGGTTTTCGGGACTTATTGATCTTTAATCAGGCAATGTTGACTAGGCAAGGATGGAGACTAATTACTGAACCTAACTCTCTATGCTCTAGAGTCCTCAAGGCTAGATATTTCAAGAACAGCTCCTTCTTAGAAGCTTCATGTCCGAGAAGAGCTTCCTATACGTGGAGAAGTATTCTTCATGGAATGGACCTGTTAAAAAAGGGCCTCATTTGGCGAGTGGGGGATAGTAAATCAATTCGAGTCAAAAGTGATCACTGGATCCCAAGAGAAGGTCTCACCAAACCGTTCAGTTTCAGGAATTTAGTGGGTAATCCCACAGTGGCCGAATTTTTTCAGCAGGGCACAAAAGCTTGGGATGAACAAAAAGTTCGAGATCATTTCCTTGAATATGATGTCCCTGATGTATTGAGTATTCAAATCCCGCAGTGGGAAGAAGAATATTTTGTTGCGTGGAATCACACAAAGATGGGTATACTTTCACAGTGAAGTCGGCGTATCATCTACAACGGTCTCTGTTGCTTTCCCCGTCAGAACCCTCTAGCTCGGTGCATCGGTCTCATAAGGGTTGGAAGTATCTCTGGGGAGGCAATGTACAAAATAAGATGAAGATCCACACCTGGAGATTGATCCAAAATGGTTTGGCCACGGGAGCTGAATTGCAACGATGAAATATCAAGAGGGGAGTGCGCTGCATATATATACTGTGACAAAGAGGAAACAATTTTCCATCGATTTTGGGACTGCCCATACTCGAAGTGGATTTGGTCAAAGCTGGAAGATAAACTGAACATTCAGATTCCCCGACCGAGTATAGAACATAGGCATTTCAGGGGGCATGCTGTTTGGTTGCTTGAAAGACTTGCGGATCAATCCCAACAGCTTGTCTCAATTATCCTGGTCATTCTATACAATATTTGGTCGGCGAGGAATGATGCTCGTCATCAACAAGTACCTGATAATCCAGATAGGGTGGTGGACAAAATTCTTTTTCTTTTGGAAGAATGGGCAAATTTATTTGACAAACCAGCGGCTACTGTTCCGGGTCTGACAATTGGATGGGCGTTACCGGAGACGGGTTGGATCAAGGTAAATGCTGATGGAGGTTTTGATACAACTGAAAAAATGGGCAGTGCAGGAGTGCTGGCCAGAAATGATGAAGGGAAGTTCTTGGCTGCAGGTACCCGTTTCTTTGGTGAAGTCCAGGATGCCAGACACTCGGAGGCGCTAGCTTGTCTGGAAGCTACTGAGCTGGGCTTACGACTGGGCGTGCCAAAAATTATCATCGACACAGATTCACTTGAGGTCCAGCAATGTCTGTCTCGACCAGGCTTTGATCGCTCAGAGATCGGCTCGATTATTCGTGAACTAAGGAGGAGATTAGGAATGTTTCCGGAGGCTAAGCTGGTGTGGAATAGGAGGACCACAAATCGAGCAGCACACGGGTTACCTAAGGAAGGCATAATGAAGCGAGAGTCTTTCGACTGGGGAGCTTCTGCACCAGATTTCTTTTATCCTTGTTACTGGATGATTGTAACCCACATGCTTTAGTTATTTAGCTTCTCTAGTTTGTCTCAAAAAAAAAGTGTTAGCCAATTGCTGTTAGTAGTTGATCCTAAACTGGTTGTAGCTTCTGCTGAAGTCAAAGCTGATTTTATCCATTATCTAAAAAAATGCAATTCAACTAGCAGCAAAATCCAATACTGAGAAGTGAAGGGACAAGGGGATGACGAAACTGGAGAATACAACTATACAAGTGGTGGTAGAATGTACCAGAAACTTCTAAAGCAAGTAGAGAAGAAGGCGGGTAGAGAGATCGATCGACAAGGGGTACCAAATCTGACCACCCCGATCGCCACCGCCTAGAGCCCTTAGCCAGTTCGTTCGTTTATTTGATCGACCGATGCCTAGTGAAAGTCAACTGCTGCTGTTTTGTAATCTCCTCTCGAGTGTATAACAATACTCTTGAAGTGATCAGAAAAGGACATGAAAATCTTGCAAGGCAATTCTACAAACACATTGATAGCATATTGGTGTCTGCTAATATCCTCTCCGTTTGTGATCTTGACTAATTTTTCCTTATTGCCCAACTGATATGTCTTGACCAATGAAATCAAAGATCTGACTGTTATGAATTTGTGATGATATAAATGTCGGACTGTTTTCATCGTATTTGGGACAAAATACATAGGGATTAAAGAAAATTCAATTTAAAATGGATGTTTTTTTAGACGACTGTAAAATGGACGTTTTGTAATTCAGTTGAAGAACATTAGGCAAATTTCATGATTCTTGTGAAAAATGGAAAGAATATGCAAATCAGCTTGACATGAAAAGTACACTGCAGAAAAATCTATATTCATTTACCATGACAAGTCACAAAGCAAAGGTTGTGCACTTGGATTGGATGTAAACATAAGGGCGGGGAGGAGGCATCGGTGACCTGATGGGGGTGGGGAGGAGGTGGCGGCCAGTTGGTGAGGTCGGGAGGAGGCGGCAGCGACCTGGTGAGGGCTGGGAGGAGGAGGCAGTGATCTGGTGTGGGAGCAGGCGACACACAATGGAGACGGAGCGTCGAGTGACGATGTGCCGCCATCGTCCAGAGCTCACCGAGGCCACCCACCTCCTTGGAGCTCGCTGGCCTGTGCCACCGCGCCGGTGTGTGCCATCCGGAGCTCTGATGACCCCTGCCACCCAATCTAGTGAGGGCAGGAAGGAGGAGGTGGCGATCTAGTGAGGAAAGCGATCTCGTGCGGCAGGTCAGCTGGCGCCACCCCTCGTTGCCGCGATCTCTTCTGTCATCGCCGGAGGGAGGACATCGAGGAGGAGCGGTGCCAAAGGGAGGGGATCGAGAAGGCGATGACCGGAGCGGCGATCTGCTAAGGGTAGGGAGGAGGACGACATCGATTGCGGGAGATATGGTGAAAGCGGCCATTGCGGGAGGAAGCACGGGCATCTATGGGAGTTTTGCGGTGCGGGATTTGTGTTGCGATCCAGGCCATTGATTGTTGCTGATGAAATGATTTAAGTCGTCAGATGTGTCATACTATGTGACTATGACAGTTTGATACACCATTTAGTAAACTATAGGGTAGATTATGTGACCAATTCTTAGTTGAAGAACTTATTAACTTGTCTATATTGTGCCAATACTAACTTCTGTAGTTCTAATTTAAGATAGGGAATCCTTTAGAATTAGCCTTAGAACGTCGGTGTAGTTAGTTGGGATACAAAAGTAAATGTGTATAAGCTTTTGAACTTTATATTCTACAATAATAATGTTATCTCCCGAGTGTAATGTAATTCGTTGTTCTTTCGGTCTGTTTAATAACTTTGAGGAAGGGGACTAGGAATTTACACAAGAAACTGATCATGAGATTAACAAGGGAGGTTTTTTTAAGTACTAGTCTCTTCTTTGATAGAGATGGTAGGAATTTGTAGAGAGTTCAGATCTGTTCAAACATCAGAGAGAGAATTCCTACCCAATTCCCACCCCACCCTCAGGTATTAAAATGGTGGGAGTTGCCCCTCTCAATTCCCTTTCTCCTTTCAACCGAAACTCCCATTAAATCTATACAAATAAAACAATTAATATACACATCCCTCTGAACTCCCATTCCTTGCTAAAAATTCCCCCCAACCAAACACACCCTTTAGGTATTAGTACCTAGATAATACTCATTTGGGAGGCTTGATACACTACACCACGCCCTAAATTTCTTGTCTCAAACGGGAGGGCAAAGCACCCATGTGCTACCAAAAAATCTGTTAGTAAACGTTATCCCAACAGCCAAGGTCTGCAGACTAAATGCTGCCAGCAAAATTCTTTACCGACACATAATCAGATAATTCCCAACAGATAATTTTACCGACATATACCCCTCTGCTGCACTTAATGGATTGCCGACAGATCAGTTATACGTATAAGAACACTTTAATTTTCTGACATATTCTATCAGGCAGCCTTGCATAGGGTTAAAAAAATAGTGTCGTGTCATGGAACATGGTCAAACTGATTAATACTTCAACACAGTACAGCACCTGAATGTCTAATTACATTAAATTATGTATGCCATGTACACAGAATAACTATAATCTATAATCTAAGTGGTGTTAATCTTACGTATCCTACAGTTCACACACAGCGAGTGGGTCACATATTCCCTGAGATTGAGCAGCAAAAGACAACTCCCAGAAACAAGAAAAGCGCTGGCGCGTAGTCCACATCCAGTGTGACCCAGAGGCATCTGTCCGTGATACAACAGAAAATTTCAGTGAGAGCCTGCTGATGCACAAGTCACCCAAACATATATAGCATGGATCTCATCTATTAATAAATTTCTTAGATGTAGTAAAAAAACATATATGTGATGTATATTTATTCTGACAACTAATTAAAAAACTAAATTATTAAATAATACTGAGCTCAAGCACATGACCAGAACCTAAAGATGCCATCCAGTGACATCGATGGGTACTTTAGCAGCATATAGTATATAGGCAATACGCTATTTTTACCAAAAACCGCACTTCACATTGTATGATAATCTGATTGACTGAGTTCAGAAAGGTAATTTTGAATTTTACGATATCTCTGTGAAGGAAAATAAATTGATCAATACATAATACCAACCTTCTGTTTGGAGGCATAGTCCATGCCAGCAGCAAGCCATCTATTTGTTCACTCAGCATGGTCGTGGCCGCAGCTGCCGCTTGCCGTCACAGTGACATGGGTAGCTAAAGGTCATTTCAGCTCAGCATGGTCACGGCGTCACTAAGGTGCCACAGTAATCTGCTTAACGAACAATGTGTTACATTTTTAAGGAAGCTCAAGGTCATTTCAGCTCAGCATATAAGCTACCCATGTGAACTTAGGATGTAGAACTGTCCGACTAATTTGGACGTAGCAGTAGAAAGCCTATTAGGTAAAAGAATTATTATGCATCAGAATTGATTCCATAATTACAGGTGATGGTTCTACTCCAAATAAATCTTTGTTTAATAGCATGTAGCATATCAGTAATTTTAAATTTTCTGACAGCATATCAAAGGCGCTTGTCGATCCTGGTAAAACAAGATCTCTAGCCCTGCTTACCCATGTTTTTAGTTGTGTTTGTATTTGGCAAAGGAAATATTGGTTTATGACTTCCTAGCTAACATCTTCGATGAATGACAGAAAGCATGATTGACTGAAAGAAATAGCTGTATTCTGAAAAAAAGAAATAGCTGTATTCGATGAATGACAGAAATAGCTGTATTCGATGATTGACAGAATTTTTGGTCAAATTTTTTCAGAAAGAAAGAGCTCAATTGAGATAGTTATGTTAAGCAGATCTAGCTAGTAAGATGAATACAATCTGCAAGTATTGCAATTTGGTTAGCTTACTAGAAAAGAACAAGCAAAAGGATTCCCAATTTGCAAATTGAGACGGCGGCGAGAAGACGGTGGGAAGAGGATCCGGATTAGGAGGCTGTTCGGATCGTTGCCATTCTCAAATCTCAACCATTCCAAAATTTGGAATTACCGAAATTTTGTCAAGTCGAGAGTTGACTACCAAATATTACAAATTTTCAAGTTTCTTCTCTAAAAATTTGTACTAAAATTTGGTAAGGTAATAAACTAAACACCACCACTACCATTTTACCAAATGTTGGCATTATCAAAATTTAGAAAGGGTTTTTTCTTCGGGCTAATTCGATCCATACCATTGCAATTTTTCAAAGTTAGAGATATGTCATCCGTTAGTCAATGACATATAGACCAGGATGACATATCTACAATTTTATGAAATAGTAATAACATGGCTCTAATTTTTCCTTTTTCTTTCTGCAACAAAGTGAATAAGCCCTATGTTTTGGGACATAACACAAGTAATATATGTAATTTGAAAAGTGAATCATATCCGTCATATCTAGATCTAACGAAACGTATATTTACATGGAGATAGCTAGTCACCAAGTTTTGCTGACATATAGTTACTTACTACTACTATTAGAATTGCTGAGAAATATTTTGACCCAAATATTAATAGAATTACCAACATATAATATGTCTCATTATTCATTATTGCTGACATATACTCCATCCGAATTTTAATGTTTGACATTGGTTATGTGCACAGAGGGAGTAGTTTGTTAAAAACTTTTAATGACAGATAGATTCTCAAAGATTTTTTATCTTTGCCCACAGATATCTGTTGGAAGAGGAACGCGGTGTTCCCTACTGGCAGTATTATACTGCCAATAGAAATTATATAAATCGATCGTTTGAAATGACATATTAGTCATTTACTAATAAGTGAATAGGGGTTTTCAATCTCCTTCGAAACAGTAGAAGACACCGGATCTGATTGACTTCATTCCATTGAAATAAACAGTGGATCGTTTAGCCGCGATTCAGCGTTGATTTCGACGGTGGAGGTGCATTGGCTGCGATTCCGATAGGGGCATCACTCAGATGGAGATGAAAATTATAGTTTTACTCCACGGCTTTTTTTCAAACTTAGATCTACTGAAAAAAGTGTATAGATCTACTAGGTCTATATTGTTTTATACTGCCAGCAAGGAGCACCGAAGCAAAGCTCCTGTTGGAAATTAAGTGTCACGGTGTATGGTGTAGTGATATGTTATGAATCGGGCATAGCATCATTAAGTATTGCAAATGTATCAATGAAGGCAAATGTCATGGGGAGTTGCGACTATAAAGAGAAGTATGCTCTCAGGAAAACGAGGCAGCGTATGCTTTGAGAATAGTTGATCATAGAGCTTGCACCAAATTCTTTCTTATGTTGAATAAGTCAGGAGATGACCAATTAGCCTCCATACACATTGCCACTGTCTACAATAAACCAAAGAGTTACCAATTGTTCTACAATATGCTATCAAGTTGGGTATTCTTGGTAGAAATAACCATACAAGATTTGTTTATCTCGTTAGAAGTTAAATCATTTCTCACAATAGCCTAGACTCAGATGAAGCTATAACTAGTCCCATTTAGTTCCAGGTTTTAGGTAGAGTCTGACTACCTCATTTAAAAGCAAGAGAAAGCATTCTACTATGAACCTATACATATGAGAGATATAGGCAGAGCAACTATTCATCATCTCAACGAGGAGAATTAGATTGTCCTACCTAGCGTAAGGAAGTCTAACCTATATTTTTGGTATTTTCTATTTTGTAAAGTTTTATGTTGTTTTATATTTTTAAATGCAATGCAAAATATCAAACATGCAAGTGATGAACGCAAACATGAGTGATACAAGTTACATTAGGGGGGAGAGGCCTCTCCCCCCAAGCTTGCTTTTCGCTCAAGTACCCTGTTATGGGTTGTACCCTAAAAGCGAAAATAAGCCTGTAGGTCGTCGTGCTGCTGCTGCATCATGTATTGAAGGTTGTTGAAGGATGCATCAACGCTCTGTTGCCATTCCTGCGACCGTACCATGTGCTCCTCCAAGTTGTGGTTGATCTCACTCGTCTGGAGCTCTAGTGCATCCATCATTCGGGTAAGTTCTCCTAAATCCATGCAAGAGAAAGTGGAGTGTCGGACCCGAAAAGATGGTGGCATGCCACTAGACATCGACGAACGAGAGGCTCCATTATGTGCCTCGTAGGCCCTCCGCCACTAGCCATCGCTAGCGCTTGGCCAGGCTGAGTTGATGTACCGGGGAGTTGGCTCGAACCAGCCAGGTGCATCCCGGGTAGCCTCCCAGTTTGTCTCTGGTTGGACATGTGTAGTAGAGGTGGATCCCTCGTACTCATCATGCACCTCTCAACGAGTACTCCTATGTGCTGAACCTACAACAACTTCTCCCAAAGTATGCAGGGGAATTGTTAGCTCAACACAGTTATACAAATGGTACCCCGAGTTAGGTAACGGCATCACATTTGTACAACCGGGAAAGAAGAACACAAGAGAATTTCCCGGCGCCCGTTTGAGGGTGTGACTATGGACTAAGAATGATTCATCAATATACGTACAGGGCGTGGTGATGTAGGCAATTTGATTTCCCACAATGTCACAGCCTGATTTTTCAGGTTTTAAAAATATTAATTTAACAATTTATTTATAGAATTTATATTAAATGTTAATAAATTAACAAGTGAATTTAATGTAAAGTTTATTAAAGTAAAACATGGTTGGATTTATTTTTAATAAATTCTCCATGTGCTAAATAACTCTCTGAAGTAATTTCAATAATACAAACATCATTTCAGTGTTTACTTAATTGGAAAAGTAATTAAAATCCATCTCCTTGTTCTTGGGCTGTTTTCGGCCCAATCTTCTCTCCCTCTCTCCCCGCGTGGCCCAGCCCAGCTGCGCAATCCCTTCCTCTCTCTCCCGCTCCATCAGCTTGGGCCGTGGCTTACTAGGCCTCCACCTACGCCCCATCTCCCCATCTGGGCCGGCCCAAGTCTAAGCTAGGGAAACGCACACACGGCGCACGTGTTTCATCGTCTTCTTCCTCCTCCGACTCGGCTTCTCCCGGGGACAGTAACCCTACCGCCGCCGAAGTCCCGAACCCATGTCCCTTGGCTTAGCCTAAGCAGAATATGCACCCAATAGTTAGACATTACACCAGCATCAATGCAAATCCCAAAAGTTTTAGCTACACAACTTATACTAACTAAGCATATACTAATCATGGAATTCATATTCTATGATTTGAATATAACACCAACTTGTATAAAGAAGAATATTATATTAATAATTGGAATGTCTTATAAGAAGAAAGGAAAAGCTATAAGAACTTTACCGAACTCCTGAAGCCTCCGCTAGACTTGGAATTAAACTAACGCTATTCCACTAGTATTATACTAATACTAGCTTTATAGAGTAGCTAAGAGCCTTGCTTGACTGTGTGTTGGAGAGTAAGTGAGATCCTCTATATATAGGCCTTGATGGCGGCAACTTCCCATGCGAAATGACCATCATGTCCCTTAGAACCGACATCAACAGTGCATCTGGAACGTCCACGTGGAAGGTCAGTGGGAGAGGCGGTACCACTGGTTCGGCTGAACCAGGGTGGCCTCCCACTGACCTCTCCTTTGTCCAGCTGGCTGACAAGTGGGCCCTTATGACGGTTTGAGGTGCGATGACAGGTTTTTTGGCGGTTACACCTACCAGGTGGCCCTCTCATACTCAAGCTTGCTTGAGAGTGAGGTTTTCCTCACATTATCTGTTGGTGTTTTGGACCAGCAATAAAACTTATAGGGTTACGCATGAGCTCAAAAAGTACGATGGAGAGGGGGGCAAGATTTATCCTGGTTCGGGCCCCCTCAATATGAGGAGTAATACCGTACTCCAGCCTTCGACGGATTACTGGATGTAATTCATCAGGTGTTGTAATATCATATTGTGTTCTTCAGTTTTTTTTGGGTGCCCTAGAGAGGCTCCCCCGACACCTTATATAGGGTTGACGAGCCAGGTTACATGGAAAGGCCAAGCCGATTACGGCTTAGGTTTCCTAAATCTATACTAGGAAGTACTCGGCCGGGGCTCTATACCCTACCTTGGGATACAAGGCAACATGGCAACCGAGTCCTAGTCTATTACATATTATATGCATGTGGGCCACCTCCTATCTCTACTTGGATAAGCAGGCCGAGTGGGTACCCGGTACCCATATTCTCCACAGTAGCCCCTGAGTCCTTCACAGTCGAGTTGTAGCTATTCCTCGTGGTTATTGACCAATGCCGAGTGCTATGCTTCGTCATGTGATAATTCCCAAGAGCTTCCTTATAGAATCCTCCTCCGAATAACTTGCAAAGAGGCTGTGGAGGGCTCGATCTTTAAGAATAAATAATTGGGACGCTGAATAATTTATCAGCGGATCAGGTAGCCGAATGATTGTATGCATACACAGCCGGGTGATTATTGGTAGCTTCAACTTGTAGTAATCCACCATGCATATACTTGCTCCCGATTTGTTGGCCTTGATGTCTAATGATTTGTTGATCAGCTAATCCAATTAATAGATTGCTGAACCATGCCCATGTTAGCTTTCTGCTTGCACAGTACCAATTATACTGGTTCTCGATTCTGACTCCACATCTGTTCCTTGTAGATATATATATGTGTGGCTATTGTGTCTAAATTGATCCCTCCACGAGTCCGACTAGAATATGCAGATCGAACCCGATTCTTGTAACAAACGTATTGTGAATCCGATGGGAATACGCAGTTCAATCTCGACCGACTCTTAGTAACTTCCTTAATTCGGCGACTTGTACGTCTACACTTTAATAACGAAGTCCAGGTCTCCCAAGTGAAGAATTTAAATGAAGACAAACAGAATGCTGGCGACGCGACGTAGATAAATTAAGTCGGCCATGAAACCCCAGTTTTGAGATCCCGGGTTGGATAAATGCGACGATAAGCCGACAATAGCGTCTTGCAGGTTGTGACAATGAATCCGAGTACCGCCACACAAGCAAAAAGTGATGCTGAAGATGCTGAAAAATAAATCCGACTACCCTCGATTCCCAATTAATCTAATGGTGTGGTCGGCGGCGGAATCCAATGCTTTGAAACAAAACACCTTGCCAAGTGGCAAGGTGACTCCACCGGATAAGATGATACTCGGTCAAAGATGAATCTGGTGGTGGTAATGACGATTTTGATGAAACGTCTGCCTCTCGATGAATGAACGCCGGTGACGTCATTGGCGATAGTGATTTCTGTTGGTGGTATCGTCAGGCCAATGAAGGAGTGAATACGTGTCGGAACAACCTCGATTGTTGAAGCATGTGCTCTTGAATTCATCGTACTCTTGTATTCGTCATTGTAGTTATGTAGATGTGAATGAATATTCTGGATATCACACATATGAATACATATGCACTGTATACTTCCATGGCTGAGTGATTATCTCTGAAGAATCCATAGCCTCATTCTCTAAGTGATTATCTTCAACCAATGTTGAGTACTTCTCTTCATCATATAATAAATCCCGAGTACTTGAAATCTTCTCCCAATATCTTGCAGTGAAGGGCTCGAATTGAAGAAAATTCAGAAATCCAATAAATTTCCAAGGGGCGCCGAGTGGCGCACCTAATAGGTGTAGCCCCCAACTCTATACTTAGTTGAAAAACAACTAAGCGTAGAGTCAGATTAAAACAAACCCTTTCCGAGTCAATCAACCACACCATCCTTTGAGCTTAACATCAACCATCTGAGTGAATCACCTAGACAGTAGGCCAGAGGCTTTAAATAATCAGCGCACAGTAGGGCGGATTCGGACATGTACTGGTCATCATCTTGACTAATGTCAAGGAAAAGAATAGCTTAGCATCGATTACCCAGATAATTCTGGACAATAGGCCAGAGGCATAAAAAATTGTCGCACAGTAGGACGAATACCATGACTCATGTTATGGAAAAGAACTCATGTTATGGAAAAGAACTGCTTATCATCGATCACCCAAATAATTCTAGGTAATAGGCCATAGGCATAAAAATTTCCGCACAGTAGGGCGAATACCTTAACTCATGTCAAGGAAAAGAGTAGCTTAGCATCGATCACCCAAATAATTCTACATAATAGGCCAGAGGCATGATGATTCACACTCAGAGTAAACTGCATGTGATTTTCCATCACCATATGGCACAAAAGGGCACACTTAAGATTTACCAGATGATATAAAGTATAGCTTAGCATCGATCACCCGAGTAATTATTCCCGAGTGATAAGCTAGAGGCTCTTAATTATCTTGAATTATGGCAATAATCAAATAATCAGTCGGCTGCTCTTCATTGAGTTGTTGTAGCAGTCGGCTGCTTTTTATCTAGTTGTTATAGCAGACGATTGCTTTTTATCTAGTTGTTATAGCAGTCGGCTGCTTTTTATCTAGTTGTTATAGCAGACGACTGTTTTTTATCTAGTTGTTATAGCAGACGGCTACTCATCAATCAAGTTGTTATAGCAGTCGGCTGCTTTTTATCTAGTTATAGCAGACAACTGCTCTTCAATCAAGTTGTTATAGCAGTCGGCTGCTCTTCAATCAAGTTGTTATAGCAGGCGGCTGCTCTTCAATCAAGTTGTTATAACAGTCGGCTGCTTTTTATCTAGTTGTTATAGCAGTCGGCTGCTTTTTATCTAGTTGTTATAGCAGACGGCTGCTCTTCAATCAAGATGTTATAGCAGTCGGCTGTTTTTAGATGCTAAACACATAAAGTCAAGGGTGACTTATTGTTGCCTAGTAGATATCATCGCTCTTGGCGGAATAGTGACAGAATAAGTTGGTGTCTATGGGCACTTCTCGTCCAGTAAAGTTATGGCCAAGTTGTGATTGACATTGTAGTTCTCCCGACTGATTTAGTCTTCATATGCTGCAGATAGTCACATGGTCCTGAGTGACCATAAAATCACGCGGATCTGAACCCTGCTTGAATAAACATATAGATGAGTAGCATCTGATGTAGAAAATCACTATTTCACATAAAAGATGAGTAGTGCAGTCAAATGCGTATTTCTCCTCTCATTGATTTTGATTTCCCCGAGTAATTTGTCTTATACGTTTATGCACTCGTCCAACATGGAGCTGAGTTTCACGATCTAAAACTTATGCTACTCAAGTACTTTTGCAATCTTTGAGAGTAACGACATACTTTTCCTCTTATTGACTTTGATTTCTCCGAGTAGTTGACCCCATACGTTTATGCACTCGTCCAACATGGAGCTGAGTTTCACGGTCTGGAATTTGTTCTACTCGAGTACTCTCGCCATCGTTACGAGAAAAAAGCAAGATTTGAAAACTTGTAGTATAATACACATAGCCCCCGACTGGCTACTTAAGTGAGAGATCACTTGACGCAGATAGTCGAAGTAACTAAATAATGAAAATATCATGTAAAAGATAGATAAAGGATAACTTAGCTTGTAAGTGCTTGGCCGACTGAAGATATTCGTCGATGATAATATTAGCTACCCTAGAACCAAAACTTGACAGGTCCATGGCCATGCCGAGTAGAGAGCTAGGGAGCTGAGTTGTTGACATAATTGTGCTGACCACTCTAGCTCCAAACTCAATGGCTCGGGGCCATGACCGAGTGGAAAACTAGAGGGAGCGAAGTATTGAATTGATAATATTGACTCTTAATATCTGAATCTCGATGGCTCAGCCGAGTAGGAAATAAGAGTAAGAAGCGTCACTTGTTGTAAAAAGTGAGCATGTAAGTAATTGGCGATGCCAAAGTTGACCCGACTCATGTCGGTATTGAAGAAGAAGATGTGGATCCAATTGGTGAGGCCATAGTTAAAGCACAAGTAGGCATGCAGTCGTCAATGAAAACCGTGTAGCTGTTGCATACTCGTATAGTGGTGATTGGCGCGTCAATGTGTTCAGCTTAATATAGATGCCGATGATGTCGGGCCATCAAGAACATGTATGATGTATAAACTATACTTTATTGATGCAGTATGTGCACAACTTGATGGGATCAATACACATGGTTGGTGATATGTGGTCACGATCAGCAGCGTTGATGCTAGTTGATTCATCCATGGGAGCTCGTATGCTAGTCGTTGTGGGGCCAAACCGCAATCGTACAAGCCATGAGCTGCTGAAAAGATGATCTAGCTGCAGTTTTGTGCAACTGTATGCACACAACTATTTGTTGACAATAGGCAGTGCACAAAAGCAAAGAAGATGGCCGGTTTGCTCGTTGTCGTCGTTTTTGTCGCGGGATCCCATGTAGAAGATGTCGACTGATTTTTCGATCGGCCAAGTGATTGATCAGCCGATCGAGTGGCCGAGTAATTGGTTGGCTGAGTATTCGAGTAGTAGGCAATGATGACGATCTCCTGGTCGACTAAGTTATTGGTTGGCTGATGGCTGAGTAATTGGCATCCATGCAACTTAACCATCGATGTAGGCTTCTGTGTGCGAGGAAGGCAGCAGCTTGGAATTGATCGACTGGTGTCGTTGTGATATTATTGGTTTAGTGGCCCATGATAGCGACAATGTCTTGGAGATCGCTAGCTAGCTGCATGCCTGGCTGGCTTATTTATCGTACCGGTGCTTCCTCATTTGATTCATATACGCTTGACCTGGTGGCTTGTCGTCGTACACACACACGCATGGAGCTGATGCACCATCAAATCTGATTGGTTGGCTAGTCGGGCCACCATATGCATTAGTTGAACTATATGCATTAGTTGAAATATTTTGCATCGTACGTGCCACAAATTCTTGATGATGACTGTCTCTTTCCCATGCTGGTGGCTCCAGGATGTGTGCGTACATGCTTGATTCGTAGTGTCCCGAGCGAGAACGAGTGTAACGTATGGAAAACAAAGATTAGCCTCAACTTCAAGGTTGTAATTGGATTCGAATTGAGTCTGATTTTGTGGAAGATGACAAAATCGATTCCGACCGCCGCTTCGGATAGCTCCTATCCTGATACTCATGGCGGCGTCAATATCCGATGGCAGCCGTGGATGTGAACGGGCAGAATTACCGAAGCCGCACCAAAATAATTCGTGCAAGTGATTTGATCCAGCATGATTTGCTAGGCATGGTTGTTGACCATGCTAGATTGAAATTTTTGACAGAGACGACGCTGCCGCGAGAGGACGTGTAGATGCATGGTCTCTTGTCCCTAGGCGGAAGTGCGCGATGACGGCCACTGTGGTTGGCGCATAATAATTCCAGATATCGGCATAGATGGCGGAGGTGGAGACGCCGCGAGATTCCGAGGAACATCGGCATCCCATGCACACATATGCCAGCTGATTAGAGTAGGCTGATTGGAGTACATGCGTGTCTCCAGAGATCAACAGTAGATCAGTCGGATAGAGTAGGGGCGTTGGACAACTCGGTGAAAGAGGATTGAGAAACCGTGCACCGCCGTAGAAGAGAAAGTGGTGTCGATGATGCCGGAAAATAAATCCGGCAACTCTTGATTTCCATCACGCTTGTTGACGAAATCCTCGGCGCAACCCCTACTTGGCGCGCCAACTGCCGGTGTTTTGGACCGGCAATAAAACTTATAGGGTTACGCACGAGCTCAAAAAGTACGATGGAGAGGGGGACAAGATTTATCCTGGTTCGGGCCCCTTCAATATGAGGAGTAATACCGTACTCCAGCCTTCGACGGATTAGTGGATGTAATTCGTCGGGTGTTGTAATATCATATTGTGTTTTCGGTTTTTTTGGGTGCCCTAGAGAGGCTCCCCCGACTCCTCTCATATAGCGTTAGGAGCCAGGTTACATGGAAAGGCCCAGCCGGATACGGCTTAAGTTTCTTAAATCTATACTAGGTAGTACTCGGCCGGGGCTCTATACCCTACCTTGGGATAGAAGGCAACATGGCAACCGAGTCCTAGTCTATTACATATTATATGCATGTGAGCCACCTCCTATCTCTAGTCGGATAAGCAGGCCAAGTGGGTATCCGGTACCCATATTCTCCGCATTATCTTCTCCATTTTGTATTATTTTCGCAAGAAGCAAATATTTGCAGGTACAAGTGGAAATAGATTATTCTAAAATAAATATGCATTGCAAGCATAGCTAGTTCTCCTCTACTTTAGTAATATTGACAGTCAGAATTGGTTGATAACGACCGTCAACAATGATCCGGCGAGCCTAAAGATGACTCCATCGTGCTTGTTGACGAAATCCTTGATGCAACCCCTGCCCGGGGCACCAACTGTCGATTCTTTGTACCGGCAGTAAACTTATAGGGTTGCAGATGAGCTCAAAAAGATTGACGGACACAAAAAAAGATTTATACTGGTTCAGTCACTCAATGAGAGATAATACCACACTTGGAGGTTTTGGTGTATGCATTACATCACATTATGTCTCATTCTCTGTCTATCTGTCTATCTGCCCTTGGGACCCCCTGGTTCCCCTTACAAAGGGCGAGGAACTGAGTTACATAACAGAAACCTAGCCCCTTGTACTGCTTAGGATTCCATATCCCAAACATGTTATTACTCAGCTGAAACTGTATAATCCTGCCTTGGGAAACAGGGCAATAGCCAGTCGAGTTCTATACTATTACATATATACCTTCTCCAGTTCACCTCCTATTCCTATGTTTATTGTATGGTGAGTGGATACCCGGTACCCATAGTCTCCACAAGTTTAGTATCGGATTCAGAGACACCAGTTTACCCAAGCTGCAAGTCAAAGTATATAACGTTGTAAACTATACAGGAGATTATGAAACTCAAGACTAGTAATGGTTGGTCTACAAGAGTTTCGTCGAATTGCTGCATATATTGTGAGGCTTGCTCCTAGAAGACAATACAATGCCGCGGAATACGTAGGAGGCAATGAAGGTGTTATGTCCATTGCGATTGCAAGTAAGGAGGATTCATGCATGCCCAAACCACTACATTTTGTACTACGGGGAAAATATAGACCTGACTGCTTTCCCTATGTGCAACTGTTGACACCAGAATTTGGAATCAGCTTGGAAATCGATGGAAGGCACTGGATCGGGTTGAGGACATGAAGATCGAGCTGATGAAGAGGAAGCCGATGAGGATCGGGTCAACATACGAGCATGGACCGTGTTGGACCGTATCAGGCTTGGAGTCCAGTTGTATCTAGATTAGGAAAGTATGTTATTTTCTTTGTTTGCAAGTTATCATATTCCTATTTTGTAAAGTTAGGAGTCAATTTCAATTTATGTAATGATCGCATATGTTAAGTCGATCGAGTCGTGTGCTTTTAGGAGTCGGTTTTCTATGGGTATAAATATTGTAGCCCGAGCACTATAATAGAAAAACACTTTTTCAATACAACAACTTCGGCGCATCGCCACCCTAGTTTCGGCTAGGTTTCGACAAGATTGTGCTTTCGGGTCGTGCTGCATCGATTTGGTTCGAACTACGGCAGTAGGTATACCTCGTCAATCTTCATGCAGATCGACATCGCTTTAGATGCCGATTCGTATGTATCGTTAGATCTTAGATCAACCATGATATATTTGCATCGGTTCATCTTGGTTAGGACTTTCTTGGTTAAGTCCAATATTCTAATTAGGATGCTAATTAGGACTTTCTCGGTTCAGTCCCATATTCTAATTAGGCTACTACCGATAATGATATACCAAGGCTGCACCATATACGACACGATACATCTACCAGCATGTTTATTATCGGTTGATTTATTTAGATCGGTTAATGATGATTTTAGTGCAAGCTGTCTCGGCCCCGTTTGATCCTTCGGACTAAGATCAGATTCAATCGATCTTGATATATCAGCTGATAGTTTACATGTTTCTATCGGGGTTTCAACCGATATCTTATCTTTAATTCAGCATTTCACATCCTTTACTCCATCGGCTCGCATACCTTTGAAGTAGCCGATGCAGATTATCGTTATAAACAGCCGACCGCATAAATTGCAAATCGGCTACCTGTCATCGGCCCAGTGGCCGATGACACAACAGATCTAACCTTGATCTTTTATTCTTGTTGATTGCAGGATCAAATCAACTGGCACGCCCTGAACCCAATTGTTAGGACCTGCACTAGAGTTAAGCAGATCTCTCAGGCTTTCAGCGTGAAACACGTGTAACCAAATTTCATGTCAGCAGCAACACTTCTCAGTACAAGAGGAAGAACAATCCATTGGAATGTAAGTCCAAAAAGGAGGTCCAACGAAAGTTCAGTGGTATCTCGCTATTAAAGATCGTGTGAAGTAGGTCTTTGCTAAACCCAAGGAAGAACAACTAGTTTGTTGGCATGACACCGAGTGGAAGAAGGATGGTATGCTTACATGTACTGCAAATTCGATTAATCCACTTGATGATATGAGAAGTCGTCATAGCGGTTGCCCAGTCCTGCTAGTGAACTATAACCTACCCCCTTAGCTATCTTTCAAAAGGAATCATGCCATGTTGGTATTGTTTGTTCAAGGACAAAAACAATCTGGAAACGACATCCATGTATTCATGCAGCTGCTTGTTGATGATCTTAAAATTCTTTGGAGCGGGGTAGACAATTGGGATGCCTACGGAGAAGAGAACTTCCAACTGCAGGCTCTGTTATTTAACATAATTAACGACTGGCCGCCTCTTGTCAACCTTTTTGGCCAAATAATGAAAGGAAAGTGTGCATGCTCTGAATGCATGGGAGTAACACAAAGCAAATGGCTAAAGCACTTGCACAAGATGGTATACATGGGTCATAGAAGATTCCTTGGTTGGAATCACCTATACAAATTTATGAAGAAAGCCTTCAATGGTTAAAGGGAGCGTGGTGTGGCTCCTTGTCTATTGTCAAGAGAAGAATTTTATGAGAATGTGAAGGACATCAAACATGTGTTTGCAAAGAAAAATAAATGTCAAAAGGGTAACGAGAAATCAATTTGGAAGAAAAAAAAGTCTTTATTCTGGCAGCTGGAGTACTGGAAGCATCTTGAAGTCCACCATTGCATAGGTCTAATGTATGTGGAGAAAACGTGGCAGACAGTGTTGCCAGATTATTGTTGAATGGCGAAAGGAAAAGCAAAGGATGTTCATTCGTCACGGTCCATATTTGCGAAAACCAATCTGGGTGCGAAGTTCTCTTCCACGGTTATTTGTTTGGAGTGGTGACCGATGTTTGTAATTGGTAACTGTGCATTCACCCGTGATAAATGTCTTTTGACAGCAGTCACACTTTGTCTGTCATGGGCCCGAGACCCCTTACTATAGGGTTTTGGACCGTAACTGATGTGGGGTACCACACTGGAGCTTGAGGATAGAGAAACTCGAACATGGATGGGAAATACATATAAGAGGCTGTTTTATTTATTATATAAGTACAATGCAACATGAAGTTCTTGCTCCTTGCATATATCTTAACTATTACATAATGGTTGGCCATCATAGACCCTGTGAATACTGCAACTATGTGGTCTTTCAACATGGATGCACACATACATATGAGAGGCAGTTTTATTTATTTTATAAATAACAAGAAATGGAATTCTTGCTTCTTGCATAGCTTAGGAACTATGTGTTTGTTGCCTCAACTCCTTTCATGTTTAAGGACAACCAATGATGCCTATAGTAGACAAGCCGCAAACGCGGAGTATTGTCTGGATGGAAAAAGCATCAACGAGGACACCAATACTTAATTTGTAGGAGGCACAAAGGCAATTGGCAGCTTCAGTGCTTGAGAGAGTGTTGATTGGTGGGCAGCAATCTTGTCTAGCCAAGCTCGGTGAGAAGATCAGTACAGATAGATCAATTTTTGTGCACACACTAAGTGCGAGTATCTTTTCTCTCTGGCATTGACCACTGCCAGAAGGAGGTGGGTGTATAGGAGTTGCTTGTGGTGGAGGTGGTGTGGACTGTCTTGGTGGGGGTGGCGGCGGTGGCGATTTAGGTGGTTGTGTTGGGGGTGGTGGAGGGGGTGGTGGTGATGATCTAGGCGGTGGACTGGGTGTTACAATAATCGGTGGTGGACAAGGTGCTGGTGTTGGTGCCGGAGGTGGTGGTGGAACCCTTTGTGGTGGTGGTGCCAGTGGAGGTGCAGGTGATGGTGTTGGACTGACATTTGTTGGCGATGGGGCTGGGGTGGGTGTTGGTGTTGGTTCTTCAACCGGAGGTGGTGGCGTAACTCCTTGCGGTGGTGGGGCACGTGATGGTGTTGGGGTCACATTAGTCGGTGTTGGTGCTGGAGCTGGTGCCGGTGCTGGTTCTGCGGTAATCGGAGGTGGAGAAGGAACAATTTGAGGCGGGGGAACACGTGATGGTGTTGGCGTAACATTAGTCGGAGGAGGTGCTGGTGAAGGTTCTAGACTCATCGGTGGTGGTGGCGGAACTCTTTGTGGTGGTGGGGAATGTGATGGTTTTGGAGTCATGTTAGTCGGTGTCGGTGTAGGAGAGGGTGCTGGTGATGGTTCTGTGATAATCGGAGGTGGAGAAGGAATAATTTGAGGTGGTGGAGCACGTGATGGTGATGGAGTAACATTAGTCGGTGTAGGTGCTGGTGTCGGTGGTGGCGGAACCCTTTGGGGGGGTGGAGCACGTGATGGTGCGGGTGCTGGTGGTTGTTCTGGACTCATTTGAGGTGGTGGTGGCGGTACCCTTTGTGGTGGTGGGGCACGTGATGGTGTTGGAGTCACGTTAGTTGGTGTTGGTGCTGGAGTGGGTGCCGGTGTTGGTTCTGCGGTAATCGGAGGTGGAGAAACACTTTGAGGTGGTGGTGCACGTGATGGTGTCGGGGTAATATTTGTTGGTGGAGGCGCTGTTGCTGGTGTTGGTGCTGGTGATCGTTCTGGACTCATCGGTGGTGGTGGCAGAACTATTTGCGGTGGTGGGGCACGTGACGGTGTTGGAGTCACGTTAGTCGGTGTCGGTGCAGGAGAGAGTGCTGGTGTAGGTGTAGGAGCTGGTGGTGGGGCACGTGATGGTGTTGGACTGACATTAGTTGGTGCTGGTGCAGGAGTTGGTGCAGGTGTCGGTTCTTCTATAACCGGAGGTGGTGGGGGAACCCTTTGCGGTGGCGGTGCGTGTGATGGTGGTGGAGCACGTGATGGTGACGGAGTAACATTAGTCGGTGCAGGTGCTGGTGTCGATTGTGGCGGAACCCTTTGGGGTGGTGGGGCACGTGATGGTGTTGGAGACAAATTTGTTGGCGTTGGTGCAGGAGCTGGTGACGGTGTTGGTTGTTCTCTTGTTGGAGGTGGCGGTTGAACTCTTTGCGGTGGTGGTGCCCGTGATGGTGTTGGAGCAAGTGTGGGTGCTGGTGGTTGTTCTGGACTCATTTGAGGTGGTGTTGGCGGTACCCTTTGTGGTGGTGGAGCACGTGATGGTGTTGGAGTGACATTAGTCGGTGCTGGTGTGGGAGTTGGTGCGGGTGTCGATTCTTCTATAACCGGAGGTGGTGGGGGAACCCTTTGTGGTGGTGGTGCGCGTGATGGTGTTGGAGTTATATTAGTTGGTGGCGGCGGCCCACCCCTTTGTGGTGGTGGGGTACGTGACGGTGAAGGTGCTAGAGTAGGTGCCGGTGTCAGTGGAGGAGGTGACGGAGGAACCCTTTCCGGTGGTGGCCCAGGTGGTGGTGTATTTCGTGGTGTGGGTGCTGGTGGTTGTTGCCCTCTCACTGGTGGTGGTGGTGGTCGTGGTGGATTTCTTCTAGGAGGTGTTTCAGGTTGCTGGGCCTTTGCATGAGAAAAGAGTGCGAGAATCACTATGGTGAGAAGGATGGCATTGGAAATCAAGGATCTCACTGCCATGGCTATTCGTTGTGATTCTCCGCTCTGTCCTGCCTTCAAAGCATGGAAGTATATGAAGCTATTTATAGGCTGCAGCTAAGGTACTATGCAATGTTATCGTGGGCTTGGGGCAGCTTACGTGCCCAACTTGATTGAAAAAAATTCTCGCAGCTCAGATACTTGTATAGTTTTCAGAATTAATCGTCGCACGTGTACAAAGCTTACTGACCAATCAGATAGCGTCAATCCTTCCTGCCTCAACTAACGAACAGTGAACCTGTGGACATTGAGGGTCACTAGATCTCGAATTTATTCAACATTTTTGTGCGACATGGCAGAAATTGCTAAGATGCTGAAGGAGAGAATTTGTCTCAAGTGTCCTATGGCTCCATTAAATGTGAGCATGTACACATAACCATTGCCGCCATAGGTGCAAATCAAATTAAACCGACTTCTCCTTTCATCTGTTCTTCTGCATAGTACAAGGACCTAATGGAAATTTCCTTTTTAATTACACTAACAAGAATTAAACAATTCAAATCCAGGAAGCAATAACTTTACAAAGGTGGATCTCCACCGTACTTATGAGCTCACTTTCGCTGACTCAAAAGATATGATCGTTTTGTAACACTTACCAAGACATCCAATGGTGCTATAGATTGAGATACTCCACACATATAATAAAAAATATTCACTTTAAAGGTTCCTCCCTTCATAATTAATAACATAATATAAGAACTATTGTCATTTTGGAAAACAATAAGTATCTATCAAAATATGTACAATACCTTCTCAATACTAGATGGAATTATAGATAACACATTTTATAATTTAAAATTTAAAATATGATATTGAAGGATAAGTATGAAATTAAAGGATGCATGCAGCTCATCATGGAAGGAACCAACCTAATATATTTGTAAGTGTATATATGTGAGCTAGATATGGATTGTTCAAAGTAAAAAATTTAAAGCTTGCATGTCGAAGGATAGACCAAAAGACAAAAGTTGTGATCGAGTAGGTAGTTTTATCCACTTAAGGAGACAACACTGTCATTAACAATTCGTTATTGGGAGCCCATATGTCGTGAGGGTCTGTAACGTGTCATTGCTTAACATATACTCCCTCCGTTTCAAAATATAAGGTGCAGTCGTTTTTTCCCTATGTTAAAAAATATATGGAACATGAATTGACAAAATAATAAACTAAAAAAAAAATAGATAGCATGCATTGACAGCTGGTTTGTGCTAAGTCAATTTATGATTATATATTTCTTGGTTTTGTTTCTAAGATGTCGTGTCTAATATTTTGGAACGGAGGTAGTACACGATGATCGAATCGGTTTTTTTTTAGTGCCAGGGTCAGCATATCATGTCCATAATCGAGATGGTTCAATTTGTCGAGTAATTTCTATCCATGCGTATGCTAGTAGTAGGGCTAGACGTTTCTGATACCAGTCAATGGAATCTACTATTGGATGAGCTATATCCATCGTGCTCATTCGAGTTGGTGCATGGTTCTTAATTAATTATCTTGAGTAGACAACTCTCCAGAGGATGTTTGGAATGCACGTCATCACGTAGAGTTATATAGCCACTGAAACATAAATTAGGAACTCGACTTCTCGTGCCATTGCAGCGTTGACAATCCTCCTTTAGTCGCCTGCTCCAATTCTCTCGCAAAGTGAAATCTGGTCCATGACACGGGGAATATAACCACCATGTTGTTATTTTAATAATTTTAATTTTCTTTTGTTCAAATATAGTGCGTATTTTTTACTTAGTTTTAGTCAGTTTTTTCTACACAATTAATATAAATCTTTTTGCTCCATCCTTTATACTGCATTCGCCCCAAATTATAGGGCGTAATTTAACTAGTTGGACGAGAAAAGTTCAACTGTTCCTCTCCCGTGTCGCGTTCCCCCAGGGCGACACGGGAGTCTCGGCGGCGCGGCGTCCTCACTCCCCAGCTCCTCCCATCCCTTGCCTCACCGCCGCTGGAGAGAACACCGGCAAAGCTAGGCGGTTTCAAGGACGGTGGCGGCGGGGCGTTCCCCTGTCCTCTGCCGACGGCAATGGGGTTTGCCGCGGGCGTCGAGGGCGGCTGCCAAATCCACGCCTTTGTGGCCAGATCTGGTGCCGGAGCGACGACGATGACGAAGGTCTGCAGCAGCGGCTTGGCACTTGCGTCGGCAGCTGTTGTTGCGGGCGACGGGGACGGGTGTTTCTGGCGGCGGCGGGGCCAGATCCAGGGCACCGGGGCGGCCGTGGGCCGTCGCCGGCGCGGATTCGGCACATCGGGGGCCATGGTATCACGTGTTTCTGCTTAGCGGCAGGCGTGGTTGGCGGTGGAGGCAGCCCCCACGCGGCCTCGGCGAGTCTAGATCCACGGCGCTGGGACGGGCGGCAGGTCACCTCCGACACGGATCTAGCTCTGAGGCCTCGGTGGGGGTGCTGTCGGCACCAGCGGCGTCGACTGCTGGCGGCTGCATGTGCTTCCATGGCGAGTGGTGGGGTCGGTTTCCTAGGCGCCGGGGTGTCCGTTGGTCATCACCGGCGTGGATCCTAGGGCTTCGGGTCGTCCTCTTCGACGCCTGTAGTCGACATTTGCAATGGCACCTTCGTCTCTTTACCGCCATGTCTCAGATCCGAGACGTCAGGGTAGTGGGCCGCCGGCGTGGATTCTGGTTTGGTTGTGGCTGCGACGGGTTGCTCTGTTGGCGGCGACGAAATTGCTGGGTCTTGATGATGGCCGGTCATATTCTTGTTCGCGGTGCCACGGTGGGTGCTACGGTGATCGGCGCGTCGTCTTTGTTCCCCCTGTCTTGGGCTGACACGCGAGAGTGCGGCGGCGGGGGGAGCTGAGATGGTCACGCCTTTCTTCTAGGTTCTCTGGCGGAGCCTCTTGCAGGTACATGTGTCGTTGCTGGTCGTCTTTGCAGTAGGGGATGCTCTTCTTCCTCCTTCAGGTGCAGGTTTGGTGGTGACCGGTGTCGAGCGTGCTTGCTTGTACCTGCCCTAGTCAGCTTAGGGTGACGGGCATGACACGGGGGCCGTTTAGTGGTTTCGATTGTCCGTCTCTCCTTGATCTTTTCGACGGCAGGTGGCGGCAGGTTGCTTGTGTGGGCTTCTGCTGGTTTGCGTCATTGGTTGCGCAATCCTTCTACGATATTGTTCCCCCCTCCTCCGGTGGGGTGCCCTATGTCTGTAGTTTGCTTGTGGCTTTCTTCGATGCCGGTCGGCAGGGGTGTGCCAATGTGCAGGTGTAGGTACTGTTGCTGACGACAATGAGTGTCTATCCTCATGGACAAGAGGGTGTGATGGATCTTGGGGTGAAAACCTTGCTCGGCGTGCCGGTGCTAACAACGGCGACGCATTCGGGTGCCGTTGTCCTTGTTGGAGGAGTTGTTACAAGACCTCTACCTTCTCTTTCGGGATCTCTCCGGGTGAAAACCTTAGATTCTTCTGGGATCGGGCAATGTCGCCGTTCTGCCGGCGTGTCCTTCTCGTCGGCATTGTCTTAGGAGTTGTCTCCAGTTTTAGACCGTTGTCCGGCGTGTCTAGTCGACGTTGTTTGTCTAGGTTTTGACCGGTTTTCCTTAATAAATCGGGAGGTTGTAAGGTTTTCGGATCCGTTTTCCTTATAAATTGGATCAACTCTTTTTCTTCTATAAGAAATTGCAGGAGCTCCCTGCCCTCTTCGAGGTTCCTCGAAAAAAAAATTGACTAGTTATGACAAGAGTTTGTCTGCTAATTTCTATATTAAAATATGATTTTTTATGACATAAATTGATATTATTTGATTCATATTCAAACGTGTTATCCTAATTATATCGTAATAGGGAAATCATGTGTCAACCGTATGACAGAAGGAGTACTTGTTACCAAGAGCTGTTTAATTACTTTTAAACATTGAGAGAATCTGTTCTATACCTCTATGTTTGTCCCAGCTCAACAATTAGCCATTAACATTGCCACCTTGGACGAGTTTTCCTATTCTTATGCCATCGAGCCAAGTAATCTTTTCAGAAATTCCAGCAATACAATTATAACATACAAAGTTAAGTATTGATTTGTCCCAATAGAAGTTTCAAAAGATTTTAAATCTTTTTGTGTAAGTTACTTACAAAATATTAATGTTTGTTTATAAATTTCAAGATTTTTATATTTATATGTCATGTAAAAGTACAAATACAAAAACCTGGTAGAATTATAAAATCTTAAAATTTATATTAAAAAATTTCATGCTGTGAATACTATATATAGAGGCTACATAAAAAATTTCATAATTTTTTCTAACTTATAATGAGATCAATCTTGTATGGTTATATGGGTGTTGTGTCTTGCTGAAAAAGTTGCCCGACTAAATGGTGTATTGATGAAGAATAGGTAAACTCTATATTGTAGATGTGACAATCCAAGTGGCAAATTACTGAACAGAGACGAACTTAGGGGCCCAAAATAGATTCTCTCTATCTTTTCATTTCATGCATGCTGTGAACTTTTTTAGTTAAAATATAAGAAATTTACTGAATTTTGCTGTACCTTCATTGGTGCCTTCTGTTTGTGGATTTTTGGAGATGGTTCTTTTGGGAGCTGTGATCGAACACGCCCCATCCCTGTTTCCAGTTGCTCAGCGCAACCTTGCATATCTCCCTTCTTAGTGTTCATTAGTTCAGGAGGCATGTTAACCGTTTCTCCATGAGTCAACTCACTCTTCGATTTCCTCAGGTCATAGCTTGAAGTCGAGCGAGCTGGGCAATGCTCGGGGTCCAAAGTCCTTGGGGACAGACTAGACCGGGTGCCTCTGCCCACCCCGAGAACTGAGACTTGGCCGTATTTCGGAGCACGGCCAAGAACCCGACGTTCCTCCACATCAATGGCCTGGCTGATCCCTTGTACCTTTTTCATCAAACCATTCGCCTCTCACAAATCAAGTCTAGAATAGAGGGCAGGGAAAAAGCGACATCGCAAACATAAAGATAATAAGGAGCACCATTCAAAGTAAAATACATGGTACATATAGTGGGATCCCACGACCAACCCCAGGGAGGTGATATTACCTTGTCGAGTTGGCCTAAGCCTCATACTAACTTGCAACTTTGTATCTCAAGGGTAGAACTTTCACATATGTTGTAAGTTGCAAGGGTTTGGGAGTTCAATGCCCTCTTCAGTTTCTAGTATTACTGAACCCGGTGTTGGGACCCTGAAGGGACCCTCCCATTTGGGTGACAACTTTGTTAGGCTTGATCGGTTTTGGACCTGACGCAGAGCCAGGTCTCCTGTTTGCAAGGCTCGCGGGCGGACCTGGCGTTGGAGATAGTGCCTTAGGCTCTGCTGAGCCGCGTGTCCGGCTCTAGCGCCATGGTGGTGGAGCATGTCCGCCGTGCTAAGGACTCTACTGACACTCGCTTCGCCAGTTAAGCTAAGACGACAGCGCCCTTGTCCCGGTGCTGCCCCTTTGCTCCCGGTGACATTCTCCTCCGGGTGGGTTCCAGGGGCAGCCACTTGAAATTGTTATCTTGGTCCGATGACTTTTGACTGCTACTCGATTGCTCGAGAGCATTAACTTGATCATCACGATGCTTTGGCACTTGCTTTTGAATAAGCTTGTTGATAACATCGCCACTTCCAAGTTGTGAGATTGAGTTCGATGAACTGGACACTACATGTCTTTGGAATCATACTGACGTGGTGCTAGAGCGCCTCGTTCTATGGCTAGAACATTCTCGCTTGTTTTCTATTTCTTGTTACGACTGCTATGAGGTGGTTTGGAGCCCCTTGTCTTGTTGGATTCATGCTTCTTGGCAGTAGTACTCTTCATTTCGTTGAATTGTCTACTCGGTCACAACATTTGACTATGTTGAATAGATGTTGAGAAGTATTGACTTTTGCACATGTCAACTCTTGGATGGTGTAGCAATCTTTTGGAATAGAATTACAACATTCACTGAAACACCATACAAAATCTCACAAAGTTTCCCGTCACGTTGCACTAGTGCATAGAGATCATTCTCATTGGCATGCCTCTTGTAGGTCCCATGAAAGTTCGGTACAAATTGTTTGGCGAGGTCCCTCTAGGAATTAATAGACCCTCGGAGAAGATTGATAATGCACGAGTGAGCAGAACCTCTCAGGGCAGTGGGCAAGGTAGTTAGCCATGATCTTCTTGTCTGCCCGAGTTCATGACAGTATAGTAGATCTAAAGAAATTATGAGGGGTCTAAATTGTCATCGTACTTCTTGACATTTAGTGGCCAAAACTTCCGAGGTCGTATGACATCTCTCAGTTCTTCCTAGAACATAGTGCACCCACCATGTTTGTGAAAAACGGAGCATCGATTGTACCGACGACATCTATAGCTCTGATCTTGAGAGTTACATCACTAGTAATCTCGCCTATCCGACGTTTATTCAGGATTGTCATGGTCTTTATGATCTTTGCTTCCTCGGTGCCTTTCCTTACGGTGATGATGCCTACGCGAAGGTCGTGTGCGTTTGGATCTTCCACTGGCAGCAACAACAGTTGTTGGTTGTTGAAGTGGAGATCGATCCCCATCATCTTGATGATTCTCGTCATCTAATCTCATGTTAGGACCTCCAACATGCTTCCTTTGTTGTGGAGGGGGGGTTCTTTGACGTTCTCATTCTAGCCCTTGAGCAAACCGTGGCCCAAGACCTGTTGAAAGATCTTGCATCCTACAAGACCACTCGACACCTTTGGGAGAGGTGACATCTGCGGGGGGTGTTATTAACCAACTAGTTAGCTTCCCGTAGGCGTTTCGTGGGTGTGCCCACATTTTTGTTGTCTTAGCTGGCAAAGCCTGTGTTGACTACTTGAACACATTGGTGTGACGATGACGACAAAGGTGTCCACAATTCAATATCCAACTCATAGAGTCCCAGAAACCCATTCAGTCTGTACCTAGATTTGGGATCATAGTAACATGGAGCGTAGCCAAGCTTGTCGGGGTTGTACTCGAGAAAGTTGTCACACATGCATTCGATTAGATCATCATGGGATGAGTCATGATACGAATAGTTGGCGGTCTCATCCTTGAAGAAGGGTGTCTAGACACCTCATCAGAGGAGGGTGTAGATTGGGACAGAAACAAATAGAGATCCTACTTTGAAGGCATGAGAGACTAGTTGAGTCGTATCTCCGAATCCAAGCTCATCGTAGAATCCCTTATCTGAATAGCCTCTTATTTGCATCATCTTAGAATACCATAATCCCTCCACCTGGCGCACCAATTGTCGTAATTTGACAAGTTGAATATGTGATTCGTTATACCCATGGAATTCGCTAAGACCAAGACTAGCAAGCGGGAGAAGATTTTTATACAGGTTTGGCCCCCGTTAGGGTAATAGCATTACCCTTATCGATTGTGAGGCCTGTATTTCCTTAATCAATGGATTAGAGTGTCACCAAGTACAAAGAGCCATTGGAGAAGGAAAGTCTAAACACTTCGACTTGTATATAGGGGGTGTATGTCTATATGTGTATATACGTGGGGCTAGTTGAATAGGCGAGATTGTCGATGAGGCGCTTCCAAGATCTTCAATGTGCTCTGGCGGATTGCAATTCTTTGAACTTAATTGAACGAGTCTTGAGCCCTGTAGGGTCCTATGAATTTATTCCCTCTATGAGGATAGTTGTATCCAACATGGACTCAGGGATCCCGAGTAGCAATTATAGTAGGATAAAGAAGAAATCCGACTTATGCTATCGGATCATATTTTCTAGTATAAAAAGTTACCCTAGTCTTTCCTAATTGTATCGTACTTAGTGGGCCTCTCTCCATATATGTAAAGGTCTTCGGAATATGTAGTTACCATATATACAATAATAGGGAAAGCCCCTTATTGAGTACTGACATAGATGTGTGTGCCCGTTTGTGAGCAACTACTATTGTACTGTATAGAATAGATTCTCTCAAAGATATAATATTTACAAAAGCTAAGAGTGGGCTCATCCTCAGTCGGAGAGCTCAACGACGGGAGCCATGGTGGTGTCCTTGGCATCGCCACTGCCATCGCTCTCATCATACTCCCAGGCGTTGGTGTCAGCATCAGTGTCATCGTTCTCGTCGTCGTCCCTCTCATCAAGCTCATCCCTTGCTGGCATGGGAGGAGACCCAAGGCGAGGAGCTAGCCGCAGAAAGGCCCTCACAATCACCTTGGCACACCCTAGACTGCGGCACAGGCGTCTTTCTCTGTGCTAGGCAGGAAACTCAGCATGGCCACATCCGCGTCGTAGCCTAGGTCTCGCGATCGGTACGAAGCCAAGATGAGCTCTGACACCGAGTGCACCAAGGACCTTTCTCCCACCTCGTCTTCTCCTCGGTATGTGCAGAGAGATCATCCAGGGCAGTGAGGGCCCTCTCTAGGTCCTGCGCCACACTGAAGATGGTAACTTTGATCACATGGGCACGAGTGTACCTGAGCCCTAGCCGGTGCATGAGCACCCGAAGAAGCCTCTCCAACTCCACGAACACCTCTCGCCCCGCGCGGTACTAGAACTCGAGGGCCTCATACCAGTCTCGCCAAAACGCCATGCACTGCCTCCTCGCCTCCTAAACTTCCTTCGAGGTAGTGGGATTGAGGCTAGCCATGTCCCGCTTTTGTACCGTGAGTGAGCAGGCCTATTGATCCAGCTCCACCTGGACATTGGCAAAGGCCTCTCGTCGCACCTTGCTCTCGACCTCGAGGGCTCCCCTAGCCTTCTAGAGCTCCTTCGAGGTGGTGGGAGCGTGGTCAGCCTGCTCCGACTCCATGGGCGTGCAGGGGTGCTAGTTCAAGTTAGTCTGTATCGGAGCGAGGACAGTTCAGCGACCCTCGCACTCGACATCAAAGGCCTCTTGGGCTCTCTCTAGGTGGCGCTGCTCCCGCTTGAACACCGTCCAGTCCCGCCGATCGACCGCCTCCTCGCGGCGGCCGAGTTTGACCTCCCACCGTGAGATGTTGACCTCGCGCTCAAACAACGTATCCAGTCGCGTCGTCAAGGCATCCCATCGTGCGTTGCATTCGTACTTCTCGGTGCGCAGGGTCACCTTGGTGTCCGCCACCTCAGCTTCGTGGGTGGTGAGAGTGCGCTCTCGCTTCTCTACGGTGACTGCCTGTCGACCAACGTCCTTTGCCTCCTGCCTTAGCTACACCGGCCGCACCTCCACAGCATCCTCTCGATGGCATAGGGCGGCCTAACGGGACTCCAGCTCCCGCTCGCCCTGTACTAGTAACGCCTCTTGCAGCTTTGGCAGTTCATATCTGTCCTCTCTGCCTCCTCGGCGGCATGCACCATTTTCTCACGGCGATCCACTTCGGACAGGTGGGACTCGAGCTCCCTTGCCCGAGCTTCACATGCGGCGATATCCTCGCGAAGTAGCGGGAGTTTTCTTCGGCGCCCCTCCAACTCACGGGAGAGGGCAGCCACTGCAACTACCACGTCCTCCACAATGCTCTCCATCACCTCCTCTGCCAGATCGGTGGCAAGGCGCTCCTCCTCCATCTCATCCCGGGGCACCTCCATCTGTGCTTTCTTGACCTTGAGGGTTGCCTACTAGCACACATGCGCCAGCCACCTGCTCTCCACCATGGCCTCCAAACGGCGACGACCCTCCTCAATGTGGGCGCGGTCCTCCAGCAATGAGGCCCGCCTGTCTTAGATGGCCTGCATCTGCAGGCTCTACCCCTCCATTACGGCGATGATGCCAAGCGCTAGGGTGCAGAGGAGAGGCTCCCGGCTATTGGAGAGGCCCGCGCGACATTTTCGCCGAGGCCCACGTGACATTTTCGCCGAGGCCCGATCTGGGCCCTAATGGAGTGGAGGGAGATGGGGTGCCATGCTGAGAAGGGCGCAACGCCAATAGTCAGGCCACCTAGAGGAAGCCCTCCTCCACGGCCTCCGTGGCAATGGCCTCGCATTGCCGTTCCCGGCGGCCGCCTCGGCGCCCACTATCACCTTGAGGGCCGCCACATTGGCGTCCCCTGATTATTTTGATTTCCATGAGATTTCATATTAGATTATCACGGACAATCTACATCAACGTCTACACTTTCATATTAGATTGGAGGACTCCTGGAGAACAACCGGTATCAAGGGGTTCTCCAACACTATTTTTGAACGCAGGGAGCACTACTCTATGTCTAAATTTACTGTTGTCTAGAATAGATTTGTGTCCCTATGTATTGGGATGGAGCAAGTCGGGAACAAAATAAGGGCGGGCATTTGTGACATACTTAACTCTACTTAGATCATTTTACTGTTGTTAATGTTTTTCATGCTTTAAATTAGATCTAGGAATTGGTACAATATACTTAATGTGGTTTATTTATAAATTGGTAGTGACGGCTGGATTGTTGTTTATAATAAATTTACTTAAAGGGAAAAGATACACAAACTAAAAATTCTCATTCTTAAATTTTCTTAAACGATAACCGCATCTTCTCAGTGTTTTTCTTTATTTTCCCCTCTCGTCTTGTCCATTAATTTTGGGCATTCAACATGTGTCAGAGGACTTTGTCTCGAATAGGCTGGCAGGAATTTTCAATCAAGTTGGGGCCGTACGTAACACCACCAAATTGCACACACAGTACCAAGCTGTTGCTAATTAATGGCTTCTGTCAATTCGCATTCAGAACTTTCGAAGCAGAGAAAGATCTGTTCATCTCTGTGAATAGCCCTAGCTAGTGGACTATCGGCAAGCAAGAATGCGTTCACTAAAAAATAGTGACCTCATGGACGTGTCTCCTTCAACGATCCATGCAATAGTGAGCTCACGGAAGTCTCGTTCAACTAAGGAATAGTGAGATCACGGACGTCTGGGAGCATACTCTTGAACTAATTGAGCTAGCATTAATACATGACGCCTCTGCCATGGAGAAATAGGACAGAGAATTATTTGCCATCCTAACTGCCTTGTCCTGAAAAGCACATGCATGCATGACAATTTATGTGACATGTAGTGACACACGTGAGAAGTATAACAACCAGCAGTTGCTTGTTTCATCACGGCCTGCTCATGCATGAGTTGACAGAAAAATCCTCCGTAATTTGTTAAAATATTGATCAAACTCTATACGCAGGAGGGGAGGCGGCGGCGGACGGGCAGCGGCACTGGCGGCCTGGCTGGGGAGCCGGCGACCTCACCCTCCCCTCCGCCAGATCCGGCAGGAGGGGAGGCCACGATGGCTGGGCGGCAGCGTCGGAGCGACTGCAGCTGGAACGGATTGAGGAATTACTTCTTTTAGATTTGTGATGAATTTTCGATGTATTTGATCTGTGATGTGATGTGATCGATATGTATGTATTTGTGATATTTTTTGAGAATTTATGATGATTTGATCTGTGATTTGGGAATTTTCATAATTTAGGATGATTTGGGGATTTTAGTGAAATCAATATCAGTTAAAAACAATAAAAAAAAGAAAAAAAGCCTACCAACTAGGACCCTCTACCATGTTTTTCGGTTAGTAACACCAACCAGGACTTAAAAATAGATTTTTAATCCTAGTTATTTTAACCGGGACTAAAGATGTCCATCTTTAATCTCGGTTATTTCAATAGAGGATAAAGATGGACATCTTTAGCCTTGGATTCGTAGTCCTGGTTTGCAACCCAGGACTAAAAATGATTACAAACCAGGATTACAAATCATTTCTTCAGTAGTATGCACAATTAAATTCCAGTCACTGCATATGCAGGCATCAAGAAATGTAGCCCATAGCTCCTTTATTTTAGCTACTAGATAGTATTGCAATTATGCACACTCATTATCAATTAAAGAACAAACAGACACCGTCCTTAAGTGGAACATATAAAGTTTTTTTAAGACTCTTTTACCAAATCTCATTGCAAAATACACCGGAGCTAAAACAAATAATTAATCAAAATACATGCTTTAATATTTACATTCTCAACATATATAATGGAAGGTACACTTATCTTCTACAATACAATACAATACTATACAATAATGGTTTCAATGATTACAAAGACTATGATAGCAAACTAGATCAGTTGGAGTCCCTGCATTCAGTATGCCTTAGATACTTTATGGCATGATAAGCAAGGTAAACTGTCATAGTAGTCAATACTAGCTATCCCATATTATCGTGTATACAATAACCATGTATTATGGAGTCCTTTATGTTTATTGAGAAAGGCCCGTAGACTATATTGGGTTTGACAGGAAAACCATGCATGGAATGTATAATTCGGATAGAATAGGTTTGATTCCCTTTCTTATCTGACCATAATTCCTCATCGCAATGTTGGAATCTGTGTGCAAGGATACAATAACCCCTAGCCTTAAAAATAAGGCCCCTACGAATTGAGCTCGAGGACTTGAAATAACAAGCCGAGAAGCTACTAATCAGCTAAAGACAACGAATCCCTACGAAGTGACTTGTTAATCTGCCAAGGTGACATCGACTAGCCCTATATACACATAGCCAATACCCCCATAATCTAGTTGAGTGGTAGACTAGCCTTGATTGTGCCTTAGTGTACTCGGCGACAAGCCATATCTAACGATCAAGGAATTAAGCAGCCTCCGGCTAAATAGGATTAAGGCTGTTACACGTATCAGGAGCCCAAACCTGTAAAATCATCTATCTCTGATTGTTACTAGTTATTTTAGGTATTGGTTCCAACGATCCCCTGTGTATGAATCTTATATTCACTTTGTCAATACACGATACAAACCATCAGTGTTGATTAACTGGGTATTTATTTGATTTTAAAAAAAATACTTGTATATGGAAGATTTTGTCATAACACACGTCGTTTATTAGTTTGGAAAATGTGTTAATGGAAAGCAAGGCGTAGGTAACCCGACTAGCACTTTTGGTGAGAGCAAAGATTGCAGCAACCACATGTGTCCACGTCTAGCCTCCGTAACTGCAACGAAGAAGCACCCGGATGCAGCGAAGGTGCTCTTCGGCAGCGAGGCAGCAGTCCGGCATTTTGTTGCTCCTTGCCTCTTAAACTACCGAGGCTTCATCCACAAATGCTGCTCTGCTCTGAGTGGCAGTGGCGGCTGCTATGACGGCGGTTGCAAATAACGATGATGCTGAGTGTTTTTGGGATGGTGGTTTATCATTTGCTCAATCCCATAGGGACAGCTTCATCGTGGTCTGACAGTTATAGCTTTCTCAACATCGTCATCCTTAAGATGGCATCGATATGGTGATCAAAGCAAGATGTCTGAGATCTCAATATTGTACCTTTGTCCTCTGTGTCGTACATGTTGGCAACAATTCAGTTCTCCATCATTAGTGAAGACACAGATGTGATTTCCAGTTCCGCTAATTTTGACCCTAACTTCTGCTTTGGTTTGGCTGTAATCGCTAGCGGTGATAAATATGGCCTCTGATCAAGAATGCTTGGGCATGGATTTTGGCAAGTTTATTTACGACTTCGACTTCAAATTCTAAACTTGGGCAATGACTTACCTTTTCTTCTGATTTTACTTTGGGCTCAGCGGCAAAAGTTTAAGTAGGACGACAAGAAATACAAATTTCCACAAACTACTCATGAAGATTTACAATACTTGTAACTCTATTTTTAGACTGTTGTTTTATATATTTATCTTGTTTCTATTAAGCTGTGTAAGTTTTTTTTTTAATTTGTAATGTTCTGCATTGCGAAGTTTGTAATAACATGTCATAGCTTATTCAAAGAAAAACAGGAATTAATTCTATTATCTAAAAGTAAATGTATACACCGAACACTGCATACTACTTGTGTAGCATAGACTGTCCTAACATGATTGGGATTTTTTCCTCAACAGCCAAGAAAAGGTTATAATTAGTTTCCTCTCGTGTACAAAGCGTACGTACCCCTTTTGATAGCGTCAAGTTATCAACCAAGCATAACTTCAACTAGCAAACAGTGAGCTCCATGGACGTTTAAGGTCACTCTCGAATTAATTCAACATGGTGCACGGGATGTTGGAGGAATTTGTCCTGTTTGTCCTACTATTCCGTTATAAGTGCAAATATACAAATGGCCAACTTTTAGCAGTGACACACGTGCGCAGCAAATTAAATCTGACCTAGTCCCTCCTACATGCGTGAACCTGAAATTTTTTTTGTTATAATTTGATTAGAAGCAAACTGTTCAAAGAAAACAGTGATCCTCGCGAAGCCCTTCTGTCCTTGCGTTGTTGGATATCGAATAAGTATACTCCCTCCATCTAAATTTATAAGCATTTGGAGTAGCATACGAATTTAGAATGGGATTCTGTTCAGATTCGTTATACTAGCATGTGTCATGTCTCAGTCCAAAACCTTATTGTTGGGCAGAGGATATATATCTGATGTGCATGCTGTGTGCACTTTTATATCTAATGGTGGTGCTACATTGGTGGAGACCTACTAGATGCAAAGTTTCTTTCTCCTAAATCATATGGTTCATTATCCTCTACCGGTAGTTGTTGGCCGTTCATGGTGAATATATAATGAAATACATAAATTAACTTAAAGCCTCATTTTGGGGGCCATAATTGGCAAACATATATATGGACCATATCAATCAACCAATATATCCTAAAGTAGTGTTTGGAAGGGGAGGTAGACGGGATGTTGAGGTCAAACTCAAACTTGCCAGTGGTGTGCAGTTGTGTACAGCTATGGCATGCACGCCGGCACAGAGCTTGTCGCGGTTGAATGCCTTTATTTTCACGTATGGTGGCCTGGGGGAACGACATGGTGGATTCGGATACAAAATAGGTTCACAGGAAGAATAATGGAAATGGTGGGCAAAATAATCATTTCATTCATTCCCAAACATCAATACACAAACGGAGTAATGTAACTTGGTATATATATCAAATAATCTGAGGCGCCTAAATTATAAATAAATAGCTTGAGGTGATAAATGTAACTGAAATGTTCGCATGTAGCTTCGAATAATTTGAGGCGACTAATATCAGTTAGATATAAGATATACAAACAGAGCAAATTTAATCAAAACTAACCACAAATAGAAGTATTTGTGATTGAAAAAACATGAAAGCAAAATAAGCCGCAATGTCAGCTTAGGCCTGGGCCTGCCAAGCAAGACGGCCGAGAAGGTGTAACGGCCCAAGCAACGAGAAGCAGGCACACACTAAGGACGCGTGATCCACTTTGTTGTAAAACAACGCGTCTATTAGCGGATCACCGGATCGGTTCCTTCCCTCCCGCAGCAGTAGAGGTATGAGAAGATGTAGAACACCCGCGTCCTTCCCTTGACCCGAGATCATTGCAGAAGTAGACACGTGAATACAAGAATATAGGGTGTAGCTCTCTCTTTATTAGATCTGTTCTCATGTACAAATCATCAGCCATCAATTGTCACACCCTGCCCCCATATATATAGGGGTCGTAGGAGGAGATAAAGCCAATCTCTACTCCGGTTCGGATTGGCCCACAAGAAGCATATCTTCTAGAGACATTTGTTTCATAACACTCCCCTTTGGGCCTATCCGCGACTAACTCATGCCTCATCAAAACTCGTACCAAAACTCAGTAGGAAAAAGGCTAAGAGAAAAAGTACATAGTTATCGCTCATGTATTGCACGTTGCCTTGTTAAAAACCTTATGTGAGGAATGACAATTCCACTCATTTAAGGAAAAAAGAGTACAACACTATAGACTTTCCGGTCCACATATTGGGTCATGTTCTAGGGTGCTCTTCCCCTGAACTCTGCAAACGTCAAAGCCTTCTTATCCCAATTCTATGGACAGACTTCCAGGAACTACCAGCCAGGAGAAACTAGTGATCAATCCACCAGGTTATCACATGGCTTAAACTGCAGTGCACCGCCACACCTCACCTATAGAGCATGTGAGGTAACCCAATTGTATTAATGGTGTCGATTAACTAAATCAAACTTTCTATGATAGGACCTTTAAAACGGGTCTAAGTGATCGTCATCGAGTCCATGCCCCAGACATACTGTGTAAGACATTTCAATGTCTCGTAAATGACAATCATCACAAAGCATACACTCTCCCTGACGACAACCTTTGTCTCAGACTATATTCCAATGCAGCAATCATCTTTCAGATGCATGCGCTGGCAAGAATTAACCAGATTCTCAAACCCTGAAGTCTTATAGACTCAACTCATCTCAACACTGAAACGAGAATAGGGAACATATGGAGAGTAACACGTTCTATCACTATCTTATACCACAATACATATTGTTGTGCAACACAATCAATTATGTCCTTCAAAGGACTATAGGGATAAACAAGTAGCAATGGCACACACCTCCAGCGCGTGTCCCATCAAGCACTAAGCCTTGATCATTGCAACTTTCTTTGACGGTGTCAACGACAGACAGGGATCCACCAGGATCAACCCAAAGTCTTCCAAAGACCTGTCTAACCGACCAAAGTAACTAGTTCGTCTGAAACTTTAAAACTGTGGAGGATAACACAGCCAACAACACCAAATATACCAAGCAGGTATTAGAGGACACCACCATTCCAACCATTAGGTGGAGCAGGTATCACAAGAAAACATACTCTAGTGATTATCGCGAGATACATGATACACATGTGTTTACAGACGCTCTCGTCTGATCTCATTAGGTTCCTCATTTCAATCTCATCGGATCGTAGTCTGGCCGTGACTATTATTGGTGTGTTCAGACTTACAAATTAATTTTTAGAGGAAATTCCGTCAATGAGGTCTCCCCCTCATAAGAAATTCCACAATTAAAATTTTCTCCTCAACAAGGAGATGGTACTCTTATCGGAATACCAATTGGTATGAGATTTGCACGCTGCACTCTGAATTTGGAGTCTATTCAAGACCTCCTCATCGATTTCTCGAATCCATTAACTGCATATTTTATTTCAAGCCATTTGCTAGTTGTATTACATACATAGTGAAACATTTATGTACTGTGGGGGATAGGTCTCACCGAGGACCTATATGAACCATCACACATCACCACCTCATTATTTCAATAATGACCCATAAAAATCCGAACAACGTTCGCGATTTTCATTTGGCGATTCGGTTCGGCCTCAATTGCATTTCCATTTGACCCGTAATGAGCATCCGACGCTCATGCCATGGACTTGGTTCTGGATCCGGGCTCTCCAAGAGAGATATTAGCAAAAGGCGACATAGTCGACATATTTATTCCCACTTACACATTAACTAGATCTTCGTTATTTCCCAAGACGATTGATCTATGGTTGTCCCATATTCCCAGCACCATCATGTGCGCACATTGCTAGCAATATCGTCTCCAAGACGATAATTGTCATGAGGTGCATCACCTTTCCAAGGTGAGTTCTCCACCAGGAGAATAGAGGAGTACACTCATGTCCAGTGAGAACTCTTATGCTCTGACTAAGGCCCACGCATCATGTTTTGCAGGCGTCCCCGCTAAACATGATCAATGCCATAAGTCAAACGTGGATATAATATTAATGCCGGCTCAATCCACAACTACAGCAAGTAGGAGCATTACTCAATTCAACAACCATTGGTTGTTCCCCATACGATATACTGGCAAAAACTCCATGCCCAAAGCACCCAGGAGTATGATGAGGACATCACTCTTTCCGATGCACACAATACACCTCCGTTGGATATTCAAGGTCCAATCACTAGAGCTCGCGCACGACAATTAAATTTAGAGGAGAGCTCGTTCCTATGTTCATATTTGTATGATTTGGAGAATAGATTGCTACCTAATGAT
>CM002479.1:10764847-10832095 GCA_000325765.3 Leersia perrieri
CTAAAGTCATACTCAATACAATGTCGACGAACTAGGCTTGAAAAAAATCATCTCAAATGAATAAGCTAGCTATTCCTTGCTCAACTAATACTCTGTAAACCACCTCGTATTTCTCTAAATATAAAGCATAAAATAAGGTCCAGTAAAAAGGTATAACGAGAGGAAGAATATGTGCACCTTACAACCAAAAACGGATGGACGAATCGATCGAAATCTCGCGAAAATGGTGGCGTCATCAAGAACAATTTTGAGCAAGAAGAAGAACTTGAGAGCTTGAGCAAGCAAAAATGGTCTCGGGGCTGTCGGCTGGGGAGGAAGGAAAGGGATATAAAGGGGTGGACAAATTAATCTTGGTTCATGGCTCAAACCCGGACTAAAAGTCACACTTCAGTCCCGGTTTGAGACACAAACCCGGACTAAAGGTCAAGGGGACCTTTAATCCCTGTTTGAGACACAAACCCGGACTAAAAAATACTTTTAATCTTGGTTCGTGAGCTAAACCGGGATTAAAGGTCCCCTGCCGGACACCAATCGAAGTAGCCGTTGGGACCCGGAGCTTTAGTCCCGGTTGCTAATACGGACCGGCATTAAAAATATTTTAGTCCCGGGCCCAATTTTGTCCGGGACTAAAGCTATATATATTTGCCCCGTTCTCTACTAGTGATAGTAAGTTTTGCTTGGACGAGACATATCCTAGGACTATAAATCTGGACATGTCATATTCATAGTCTTAGGATATGTCCGATCTAAACAAAACTTGCTATATTATAGGACGAAGATAGTATATTGAGTTGTGTGCCACTCGTGTAGCGGTTGCGGCTCAAACCTGCACATAAAATACGAGATAGCAAAAACCGTTGAGACTAGCTTCCTGCTTCCGGCCTTCTTCTGGCTATCGATAGGGTAACAATCAATTTCTTCTTAAAAAACAGTAACAACCAACTAATTACGCACGCACACCATGCATCTACTCCATTACTCACGTACGTTTGGGCCCCACCAGAGAATATGTTTTCTCTTCACGTTGCTAATCAGGACGCCAATCAACATCTGTAATTAATCCGAGTTAATTAGTTCAAATTTAAAAGGCAGAATTGTTTTCTCATCATGCGTTTCATCCTGATGCCAAAAGTTCAAATTAGTCATAAAATAATCAGAAAAATTCCATCCACATCTACACTAATAGGGAAACACAACTATAGATCCGGCCATCCAGCACGGCCCGTTAGTAACGGGTAAGTGCGGACTGTAATGGAAAGTAGGCCTTGTCATGGTCCAAGATAAAAACCGTGACAGATAGCGTGAGTCGTCTAGGGCCGTGACGGATAGGAAAAGAACTGTCACGGTTCAGTATTAAAAACTGATACTAGCCTATCGGTCACGGTTTAGGAATAAAAACCCTTACCGACGTGAGAACATCGGTAACAGTTTGTGAGGTCTGAACCATTACCAATGTGCCTACTATCAGTCACGGTCCGTCGTACCAAAACCGTGACCGATATGCTAAAATCGGTAACTGGTTTTAGTTGCAAAACCGAAAGAGATATATAAACTGATCTTTCACGGTTTATTTATTAAAAAATCGTTACCAAAATTACATGACTATATATACCCCAACTTGGTGAGTAATTTGGTATCCCAACCCATTTGACTGTTCACATCTCGGGTGGGAGACTAAGTACAGCAATTTTTTGCCAAAAATAGAGAAAAAATACATCAAATCTTGAATTAATTAACACCGGTTCTATACTTTTGATTATCAATATTAAGTTATACTAATATTATTAAATTATTCTAGACGGAGTGAAGATGAATGTATGTTGCAAATCGACTAAGCAAGGAGTATCGAAATGGTGTTGCGGAATTTCTAGACATCGCTAAGAACAATATGCGTGAGAGCGTGAAGGATCCTATATGATGTTCTTTTATTGACTGTAAGAATGAGAAGTTGTGGCCTGAGAAAAAATAAGTGCAAAGTCATCTGATACGAAGGGAATTTATGGCAGGCTACACTTGTTGGACAAGACATGGTGAGATAGAGCCGTTCAACAACGCTGCTGGAGGGGAGAGAGAAGACGAGGATGAGGACAAAGAAGAAGCACACCACCTGTTCATTCCATCACCCCTTGGGGGTGAAACGTATGATGTTGACCCAAAAACACTTTGACACAATGTTACAGAATGTCGAGCCACAACAATACAACGAGAGGGACTATGAGAAGTTCACTAGGTTGGTATCAGACTCGGAGACACTGGTATATGAAGGATGCAAGTCGAAGTATACTACACTGTCAACTGTACTTGAGCTGATGAAATTGAAGGCTAGTAACGGCTGGTCTGACAAGAGTTTCACCAAACTGCTCGACTTACGAAGAGATCTTCTTCCGAAAGATAACACACTGCCTCATAATACATATGAGGCAAAGAAGGTGCCATATCCTTTAGGATTGGAAGTGAGGAGGATTCATGCTTGCCCAAACCACTGCATATTGTACTACGGTGATAATGCGGACCTAGATGCTTGTCCTGTGTGCAAGGCTTCTCGGTACAAGAGAAAGAACAGTGCATTAGAGGGTAAGAAATCAAAGAAGGGTATGCCATCGAAAGTAGTGTGGTACCTTCCTATAATAGATCGTGTCAAGCGAGAATTTGTCAATCCAAAGGAAGCACAATTTGTTCGTTGGCATGACACTGAGCGAAAGAAGGATGCAATGCTTAGACATTCAGCAGATTCGATGTAGTGGAGGAATGTCGATCGGTTGTTTCCCGAACACCTTGAAGACCCGAGAAACATATGGTTTGGTTTGAGTACAGACGGTATGAAACACTTATGAGACCATCAGTGAGACCTTGAAATGGTTGTTGCATGGTCGTTCATGGGATGTCAGAACATGGCAAGGATAAGACATCAACGGTTATGCTTTTTACACCATGTCACAGGACGACAAGAGCACAGTGCAAAACTCAGGAGTCCGGATCGTTGTTGACAAGGATGGAGGAGGGTTTAGTTCATACTACGGCCGTATCAATGCCATATGGGAGATAAACTATGTGAAGTTTCAAGTGTCATTGTTTCGATGCACATGGGTGAACAACCTTCGTGGTGGTGTGACAGTGGACAAAGAGGGTTTCACCCTAGTCGATTTCTCTAAGGTTGGATACAAGGATGAACCGTTTGTTCTTGCTAAGCAAGTGGTACAAGTCTTCTATATTAGAGATCCAACAAATAAAAAATTGCGTGTAGTTCGGGAAGGAAAAAGAAGTATTGTCAGGGTCGAGAACGTCGCTGACGAGGATGACTACAACAAAATGGCTAATGCAGCCCAAACTCTGCGTATTGAAGAAGAGACGTCTGACAATATTATTTTGCATGCATGTCATGACCATGACCAAGGTTTCTTCGAACCATTGTAATAATTATTGTTGTCTTCTGTAATGTATGACACTTGTACTGGAATTTGTTTCACTTCAATCGGAATTAAATGGTATTTTCTGTGAATTTTAATACACATGTTACATATATTTGACATTAATAATGTAACAGCCCTAGCGTGTAATTCATGTTTCATACGTCGTCTTGTGAGTGCGGGTTGAATATGCGGGTATTTTTAAAATTTTACTTTCGCTAAAACCTCGTTCAATGGCTTTCCGTATTCAAAAATGGGTACAAATTAGAACTTTTTCTAAAAAAAATTCCTCGAATAGGTTAGCGAAACCTAATTGCGAGTCAATTGAGTTCTAGTAGAGCTAAGTCAATCCGTGTTTCGAATTCCGCATAGCAAAAACCTTTTCTTGAAAGATTGTAAGCCGATAGATTATTGTCGCACAATTTACCACGAAAGTAGTCCGCATTGAAAGAGAGACACTATAATTCTTCTCACTCGACCTAAATGCATATTCTTTCAACCCTAGGAAATCATATTTATTCATTTTATTATTTTAATTAAAATAGTCAAAGTAGTCAACCTTTAATTAAGTAGTATGTCTTAATCGACAAAGTTAAATATATAAACTAATGATCGTGTGGCAACTAATATGGGGATCTCATAGCCTACAGTCCTGCTTTGACACCTTTTCAATTTAGTTGTAAACCATAATTCATATGTTGAATACTAATAACATGCATTAACAAAATGAACCTTAATCGGCAAAATCAAATCAACTTCCAGTTGAATAATAACTTGAATGGAAGTATATATGTTTATTATTTTATTCAAATATTAGTTTATTTATCATCACCAAATATTAATTTTATGGAATTTTATCTAGCTGTTTTGACCTCCTAAAAATTCAAACCAACTTTCAGATTAACCGATTTAACTTTTTCACTAGATTAATTAACTCATAATTTTTGAGTGAAACCAATTGGATTTGAAAATAGGTTCCAAATACTACCTCAGGTCCAGAGACCAAATCTTGTGCTCTCTCATAACAATTCCAAACAGCTGTGCAAAAGGAGAGAAAGTTAAAAACTTGGAATTTGTCCTTCCCTCTCCGACCCCTCTCTCCTTGACAGGTGTGTCCCACAAGTACCCCCTGGCCCATTGGGCAGTGTCCCAACACCCTCCCACACATTGAACTAGCAGGGACCTTAATGCCACGTTCTTAGCATGCATGAGGGAGAGAGGCACATGTGACATCCATTTTTCTTGCTCTTCCTTCTCGTCTAAGCTTCTGGGCAGTTTCACTACTCTTTTGTCTCCCTTCCAGACCAAGCAAGCACAGAGGAACAACCCATTTCGCCCTCCATCTCCTTTCTTCTTCATTTCCGGCCGATTGGAGTTCATCGTCGCCACGGAGATTCTGGTCGTCGTCATCCTCTCTAAATCCACGTTCAAAACTCTCCCATGCATACCCTAACTACCCTCAGAATTTCATCCATTTTGGTGCAGCCTATTTTCTGGAACGCGACGATGCAGTATAACCTCGAGTTCGCGCTCCGGCCGCGCCGCCGCTGGCCGTCTCCCGGCGTGAGACCTCGCCACCGTGTTCGCCTCGACTCCGCGAGCACGCAGCCGTCAACAGCACCCAAATCTGACCACCGACGGCATAGATCGGCGTCGTCCCCTACCTCTGCCGTCCGCCGAATCCCGCCGCTCCGGTGAGCCCCGAGTCGATTCCTTGCGCCTGCACCACCCTCGTGAGCTCCTCTCGAAGAATCATGCCTCCTTTCTTACATGCATGCAGCGAATCGACCCCGCCACGCCGTCCCGACGTTTTCCGCCGTCGCCGGAGTTTCCCCATTGTCGCCGGAGCCACTCCAACACCTCATGCATGCACCCATCTGGCCCATTCGGAGCTCTAGCTCGACATGCATATGTATGCCAAGACTTGACACCGTTATTTCTCTGCTTTTGAGAGCTATATAGTCCACCTCCTACAACAAATCCACCATCTATGGATTCGCATCGATGTGGGACACATTTTACCTTATTGTGTCGACCCCAGTTGAGCTCCATTTCGCCGCCGGCGAGCTCTAGTTTAAGCCCGGCCATCGCTGCCAGTGTAGGAGCTCACGCCAGGGACCTCATCCGTGAATTCGACAAAATTCAGGGCCCTTTCTCAAAAACATACCATGACACATAGCACTGTAGAGAGTAACTTCTTATAATATCCTAAATATCCGAGGGCTCTTAATGAAAACTGTATGCAACACGTGCTGAAATTGCTGAAAATGCCCCAAACTTTGAAAATCCATATCTAATTCATTTGAACTCCAAATCCAGTGAAACAAATTTCTATACATTAACAAAACTGTGATCTACAATGTTGTGAATTAAAAATGACTAACTTCTGTACTGATTATTCCTGTAAAAATATAAATAGCTATTTATAGCCTTTTAATAGTCTAGAACTTGTAAAATACATTAGTAATTCATAGAAAATGATAAAAATATGAAACCACCTCTGTTAATCTTGTAAAATATCACTCTTTATTTTTGTAAGATACAAACTACTAACTCCTGTACTAAATCTAACTGTAAAAAATATATTTAGACTTATGTACCTTTTTTTTAATTGTTTGAATCATGTAAATTGCTTAAGAAAATAGTGGAATATGACAAAATTGTGAAACCAATTTTGCTGAACTTGCATTTTGGAACTCTTCATTGTTGTAGATAAGGTGTTGACAAAACTACATCTTAGCTGGTAGCCTAAGAATTTATTTACCCTTTTGTTGTTTAACCTTCTAAAATCAATCAATAAATAATTACATCGTCTCTGGTGGTAAAATAGCATCTGTGAGTGCCTTGCTTTCACCTAAAAATATCTACATGCATTAAATCATTGTTTGAAATGCAAGTACTTGTATGGCCTAAGTTGTACTAGAATAATTACTGAATCTGCCATTAGTTGAGCTGACAGCTTGTTTATTTTATACCTCCCAAACCATAAGTGATAATCTGGTGATTCTTTCACATAAATTCATTTTAGGGCTTGTAGAACTCTCTGTAATTATTTCATAATTTGTTAATCTTTTTGCATTGTGCATATTTATTTGGCTTTTATTCGCATATTGCTTCTTTTCGATGGATTCGGAGATTTCCGAAGTTGGTGATCCTTTCCTGAGGTCGAGTGCGACCATTTGCAGCATACAGGCGAGCACCTAAGCATATAGCACCCATGCTTTACTCAACTCCTTTTGTTTGCGAATCTATTTATATATATAAGCATGCGCTTAGATAACGGTATTGGGTGATATGGTAGAGTATTAATTGATGTATTTGTCCTAGTTATATAGCTGCCATGTACCTAGTTTCTACTGGTTGGCAATGGTTGGGATGTTTTATTCGTTGATGCTTAGCCATGCTTAGTGGTAATATAACTATGCGGATGGACAGTGCTATTAATTTTGGCATATAGACAACTTGGGTTAATAGGCATAAAACTTGACTACTTACACTAAATTAATGGTTGTAAAATGTGATGGACTTGGACGGGTGGTAGGGCGATGATGGGATGTTGGTTCCCCTGATGCAAGTAGCCCCCTCTGTGTCGTTAAGGACCGAACATTTTGACGTCTATTCAAGCACCCTACGTACTTACCACATGCCGTATATGTGATCGGCTTGTCCTAGTACTGGTCTACTATGATCATTTAGGCAACGTTGGAGAGACGTGAGGGCAGGTAGCCCTTTGGAGGACCTGGGATGCCTATGTTGGCCGGGGGTGCCTCCCGCGTGGCGCGCCTGCCTTGGTCACACCACACACGCACGTGAATGAGTCGTCGGGAACCCCAGCGTGGTATATGTGGTTGGGGTGTGATTAGGGAAAGCATGTAATGAGCTTGTATTCAATAGGAGGACCATACTTGTGTGGTGGGTAGCACTTGATCCTTGTTCATTGCTTGTGGGTCCAGTTGTACATCTCTGATCAGAGTATAATCTATTTGAATAGCCGCGTCCTCGGTTATGGACATTGCTTGATGTGTTAGTCAGTTATGTTAGCATCAAACTTGGGTTAATATGGATGGGTTTATGTTGATGGTGATGATGGCATGCCATGTTGGTATGGGCCTTGGTAGTCCATGGTGTTGGGAGCGTCGTTTGGGCTCCTTTGCTTATACATTTCAGAATTATATACTTGGTGTCCATAAATTAAAATGATGCTAGTTTTGCTATATCTTAGCCATTTTACTTGTTATTTGCTCAATAAAGTTGGCTTTATGCAATTTATGAACTTAGGTTGCTCTAGGTTAAGGTAAACCTTGCATACTTCTCTCTCCCCTTACGTATATATAATTTTGGGTAAGACTCGCGAGTACAATCTTGTACTTAACCCGGCTCCGCTGATTTCAGGGAAGGACTCGATTGTTGAGCTTTGCTTTGTGTGTGGTCATTGCTTTCCCGAGGGCGGCGAGGGCAGTGTGTGTTTCCTTCTCTTTTCAGCTTAGCTCTTGCCCGGTTGGTTTCTCCTAGTGGGTTTGTGGCGCCACCAGTTTTTAATTTATGCTTATGTATCTTATTTGAGTCTTCCGCTGCTACACTTATGTTTTTTATGTAGGAACTTCGGTTCCTATTATGTGTCTTTTACCTTGCTGTACTTTACCCTTATTTATGCACTTGTGATGATATTTCAATTGCTTGCGATGAAAGTGCGAGGCTAGTCGCATTCCTGGAGACTAGCTAAGCGTGAGTAATGGGTTTTGATTGCTTGGGATAATCGGGGATCGCGCTTTGGTTCGAGTCACTAGGGTATGCCTTGTTTTCTGGTCACCTCCTTCGTGTGGTTACGGGCATTTGACGGAGTTGACTGGCAAACGGTCTTATGGTTATCCTCTGCGTTCACTACTCGGCATTTCGGTTATTACAACAGAAGGTTGTCAACCACGATCATGGACACATTGAGGACGAGTGGCTATTTATGCATGTATGGATCCCACTCCTCCAAGAAGTATGTGGTGGTCGCATTGGACACTGGATGGTATAATATTCAGGGTGTGCACAAATAAATACAATGAAAATTAGGGAAAATATAGAAGTACACCATGGCAGACAATATTTGTTTTCTAAAGAAATTTATTCCAAATTTCGTTTGGCGTCAATCGGAATTTATTTGAAGAAATACGCTTAGTCTAAACTGGCTGCAAATAAATAAATACGCTTTCCTAAAGTCAAAACGTATTTTTGTAGTTTTTAAAGATTTTGTAATACGCTTTTCCTTTAAAGAAAGCGTATTACTATTTAGGAGAAACGAAGTGCACTTTCCATAACCATCTGTCAAGGTTGTAAAATTAGAAACCATGACCAATGGTTTCATCGGTCACGGTCCAAGCATGAGGACCATGTATGACCGGAACATCAGTCACGGTTCTATGTTCTGGCCCGTTATCGATGACACACATCGGTAACGGTCCGTGTTTCCGAACAGTGACTGATGTTGTATTTGGTAACGGCTCGTAATCTATGTACTGTTACCGATGGTTATAGTATATATAGGCATCCCTAGTCAACACTTAAAACATTTAGGAACCCTAGATCTGGCAACTTAGCACACTGAGCGCACGCCGCCAGATCTCGAGACACCATCGCCGCCATCCTTGTCTGCCCCGACACCGTCGCCGACGTCCTTGTCCTTGGCCACTTAGGACAGTCGTGCAGAGGATGAGAGTGGTGGTGTCAACCGCCGGATCTGGGCTGTGGCCTCTGCCAGCACCGTGGGAGGGATGAGAACGCCCTTGGCTCCGTCAGCATCGACCTCCACTTTCCCCATCCTTCTTCGTCGCTGGCCTCTAACCATCTATCCTTAGCAGTCACCCTCTACTAAGCCAAAAGTGATTTTTTAGGCACCGGCCCTTTTTTTAGAGGCTCGTTATAGAAGCCACCTGCAAAAATCGGTCTAGTCCGGTGTCACCGAGAGCCGTCTGAAAAATACATTTTTGCAAACGGCTCATTTACTTAGCGGCTGTGCAAAGATTGTCATATCTTTGCGGACGGCACACTAGGTGAGCCTCCTAAAAAAACAAAATTTTGCAAGCGGCGGATAAAGGGTACCACCCCTAAAAATTTAAAAAAAGAAGAAGAGGGGAGCCAGTTGGGATGTATCTCTCTCTAGCGACGACGATGACGAGGGGTGACGGCCAACCGGCGGAGGATCGCCCACCAGCGACGAGCCCTGGGGTCACTGGCACTGCTGGAGGAAGGCTCTTTAGCCCTGGTTTGCAACCCTTTTTAGTCCTGGGTAGCAAACAGGGGCTATAAATCCACAATTAAAAAAGTAAAATTCGCTAACTTTAGTCCCAGTTGAACTGGAACTAAAAGTCCATTTTTATTTCTGGTAATTAGTGTTACTAATTGAGACTTAAGATTGGAGAGGGCCTCAGTTGGTAGGCCTCAGGGGCAGAGCTTAGTGGAGGCCAACGTGAGTGGTGGCCTCCCCAGGTTCTATAGAAATAAAATAGGGAACTATGTATTACTAATCATAATAAATTATCTAGTATAGTGGCTACTCAAACACTTCTCACTCCCTATGTGTTCAATCCCTCTCTTGCCCCTTTTTTCTCTTCGCTACATTTTTCTTTCTTTTCTCTCTTCGTTGCATGTATTTTTTTGAGACAAAATAGCAATGTGGTATTTGTTTCCTTCCTTCATTTCCTCAGTTTTGCTTGGGTATTTTTTATTTATACTATAGATTTCCCAAGTGGTCTCTTTTATCTTCATACATGTAATTTTTCACTGAAAAAATAGCTACATTAAACATTTCTTTTCATAATTGCCCCCCCCCAACAGTTGACGTCAAGCTCCGTCACTGGTAGGCCTTTTTTCTTCTTCTTTTTATTATTTTTAACTATTGATTTCACTAAAATCCTCAAATCATCCTCAAATTGTGAAATCCAAAAATCACAGATCAAATCATCAAAAATTCTTCAAATTCCATCACATCACATATTCATCAAAAATCTAAAAAAATTCGATCCAGTCCGGTGGCGCCGCCTCCCCTCCCTCCGCATCTAGCGTTGAGGAGGCAAGGTGTCGCTCACCGGCGCCACCGCCTCTCCTCCCGCCAGATCTGACGGAGGTGAGGGCGAGGCAACCGCCTCCTCAGCTCGTTCGCCAGCGTCACTGCCCAGCCGCCACCTCGCGCCCCTCGCACCACCCCCATGTGGGCTGCCTCCGCCCGACCACCTCCCCTCTCGGATCTGTTAGAGGGGAGGCCGCTGCCTTCCTTGCGCCACAACCGTGCGGGCCATCGCCGCCCGACCACTTCCCCTCCCGGATCTGGAGGAGGGGAGGCCGCCGCTGCCTTTGCGTTACCACCACGCGAGCCGCCGCCGCTCGGCCAAACCTCCCCACTGGGAACCGGTGGAGGGGAGGACGCCAATCATGCCCCTTGTGCGCGCCCCCATGCGGGCCACCGCTGCGTGGCCTGGCCACCGACCCGAATGGAGCCGACAGGGCGGGGAAGAAGGGGTGGAGGAGGAGAGGATAAGGTCAGGGAGGAGGAGATAAGACAACGAAGGAGAGAAGGAGATAGGGGTGAGGGAATAAGAAGGCCAGGGCGAAGCCACGGGGTCTGATTTTTTTCTGGTTGTTTAACAACTGGAATTAATAATAGATCTTTAGTCTTTAGTCTTGGTTGGTGTTACCTAGGGGTGTGATATCACCTGCCATTTTTTGAACCGGGACTAAAAATATTTTTGAATAATAGTCAAAAAGTGCTATCAAGTTTTTAGCCGGGACAAAAGTTGTTATTTAGTTCTAGTTCCTACTCAAACCGGGACTATATATTGTGGATTTTGGCCAACCCAGCAAAGATTGTTTTTCTCCAGTGTGGCTAAATCTAGTGGCGGGAGCCCTGTGGGCCAGGGAGTTGCAGCGCAGCAATTCCATGCGGTGGGCGGCCCGACGATGGGGAGTGGACAGCAGCGGGTGAGCGAATTCGACCATGGAGACGGCCGTGGAGCATGGAGTCTAAGGCGAAGGTGGAGGCTAAGGCGGCAGCGTCCGTAGATGTGCGACGATGGCCATCGAGCTTGGATCCGGTGTGGCGACATGTGCTCGGATCCGTCGGAGGTCGTGCTCGTCCGCGCGGATACGGTGTGACAACGGTGGGAACGGGCGACGACGACGACAAGCGGCGCGATGGTACATGGCACCTGTGGCGAACCCCACCCGGAAAGATCACCGATCTCTCTCAGCAATTTATGGCCGGTTGCCCATGCACCCGCCCAGCAAAACCGTTCTTGCCCACTCATCAAAACCATTTTTGGCCTTAGTGCTCTCCGCTGCCAACCTCCACAAGATAAAGAGGAAGAGAGAGGAGGTGAGAGAAGAGGGAATATGACATGTGAACCCATATATTTTAATATTTTTTTACTTGGATGTCACGTCTGCAAAAATCAGGGACAGTACCTCGTTTATATGGGTTTATATTGGTTTTGTAAATTGGGATACATTTTACCTGGTTCAGTGACATTTTTGAAACCTTGTGTGGACTTCTCCATCCAAAATCCATCGAGTAGGTCTCTTTCCTTCCGGCCTTGCACCAGCTGTCGGAAGTAAGTAATTATAATTAAAATCTAGTCCGTTAGTGCCCATTGGCTCATATGGTACTTCGTCGGTCATCGGTCGGACGCATACTATATGCATCTCCTCCTTACTTACGTTTCGGCCTCACCTATGAGCCTAATTATCAAGATAATCTATCTTTATCTATTATAAAAGTTCAAGATAAATTTGTCATCTTTCTGCATACTAATTTTCGTCCGTCGCTGATGTCATCATGACGTCATGATGACGTCAGCGCCCGTTTCTTTTTTTTGTCCTTTTTTTGCGATTGGTCACCATCGTCGCTACGAACGTGGTCTTGTTCTTTACGGCCAGCAATCAATCAAAATCAAAACCGAATCAAAACCCAGCACACCCATCCGTATTCAACATGGGTCTTTCCTTAATCTTTACGGCCAACAATCAATCAAAACCAAATCACACAACACAGAGATACATATTGAACAACATCACGGATTGAAAGAAACAATTGACGTGATTGAAGATGTCAGACGATTTGCACACACACATCCATCTACTATTCTACCGCGTTCCACTCCTACAACCACGCCAATGCATACTGTAAGCAATTATTCTCTAAAAATACTTTTGACCATGCTAATATTGTAACTATGGTTATTGAACATTGTACCGTAAAAGTTTATACGGAAAGTTTCCATGGAAGAAATTGACCTTAGTAGCAATAGCAGCAAGACTCACAGGCGAATTCGAGCAAAATACGTAATTTAATTTAAGGATAGATAGATAAGAAGATAAGGGAATGCCAAAAATTCACGAACCAATCTATCCAATGTGGCAGATTTAAAGGGAGAAATAAAATCAAAGAATATAGCTAAAAACAAAAACATGAAAAACTGATATCTCAAAGAAAAAACAGCAGCAGTGCATCGACTAAGCGGCTTCCTCCTCAGCCTCAAGCGGTGGCGGACAGCGGTTCCACCGGCGGTGAGCTCAACGGGGGGGGGGGGGGTTGTGGATCCGCCGCTGGCCAGCTCAGTGGACTTAGATCTGCCACCGTTCAGCTCGGAGGAGGCCGATACACCGGCGGCGATATCGGGGGAGGTGGATCACCCGGCAACGCACTTGGTGGAGTCGGATATGCCACCCGTTCCCTCTGGAGAGGCAGACCCAACGGCGGCGAGCTGGGAAGGGGTGGGGCGAGGAGGACGACGACGCTCACGACCACGGTGAAAGCAGCACGGCCATGCTCCACAGAATAAGTGAGGTAGAGCCGTAGTCCGTAGAGGAGGTGATGAGGAGAAGGAGAATACGAAGAGAGAGACATGGAGAAATGAGAGAGACACATTCGATCCAGAATTCCAGATCCGCTCTCTCCCCTCTTCTAGCAGTGTTTTCGTTTTCTTTTTTTTTCCTGCAAGTTTGACTGTCGGTCAGCTTTTTCTTTCCAGCTGCAAAGCGGGAGGCCAAGCCATGTGAACCAGATCAGAAAAAATAAAGAGAGAGATAAAATTTGGATGGTCAATCCACACCATCATCTAATTTTTTTATTTACATTTATTTTTCTGTTTATCCAGATAAAATATGGTTGTTATTCAACAAAATTCAACTCTTGTATACTTTACAAATTTAGTTTTCTTTCTTAATTTAATATATTTATTATGCTTATGATAACACAATTAAATTCACACACACAAGTGGAAAAAAAACTTGCTCAACTTTTATCCCAACACAAAATACGTGACATAAGCCTATTGCAACGCACGGGCACGTTTCCTAATATTGTAAACAATTGTTCAGTACCTGTACTTCAGTAGTCGTTCTTGCAACAGCGTGCCAACATGAAAATGACACGAGTGAATTTATCATGAAAATTCTTTTAAACTATTACGATTATATGCAAGGAAGAATGAAATCAGAGGAAAAGCAATTCCAGACTCCAGGGCGTACCACCATGCATTTTCCATGTCCTCAAAAGTTAAAGCATGGACAGCAATAATTAGGCTATAATATACACCACGTGGCAACTTTACGCAATAAAGAAAAGCCGTATGTATATGATAAAAGCAAGTGTGCCTATGCGTGTACAAGAACAAAAAGGTTCTGTTGCTACATGCCAACCATTTGGACCAATCATTATCTACGTCATTTTCTATCCTCGGACGACGCGTACGCCTACAGTGTCTACGCATGCATCACTATACATTATACAGCTGATCGAAGACGACACACATGAACCACCTGATTAACACAGTTAGTTACTCCAGTACTGTACGAGATCATATATATGCATGGCATTTAACAATTAATAAGAGAAAGATCGATTACATTTTATTCTGACACATTACAAGTACAAAGGAACTAATTAAGAATAGACACCGACCGACGCATGCAAATGAATACAACAGCAGCACAGCACATATCAACACCATACCTACACAAGAGAGAAGACCCTGCACATATACATAATTTGCTAGTAGCTATAGTTTCCCCTCTCGTCTCTAGTTGGCGACTTGGCATATGGATGCATGGCTAATTAATTAATTAGAGAGATAATAATAATAATAATAATAATAATAATAATTAAGTTAACTAATTTCTTCTCCCCTCCAGTTTTCCCCTTGGAATTAACATCAAACCACACATGCCACCTGCATGGCCCATGCATTAATTCACACGTGTGCGTTTTGACAATTTGACCCTAGACGGCGGCGGCCACCCGGACGGCGGCCGGCTCAACCACCACCTCCGGCTCTTGCGCCGCCGCCGCCGCACAGGTCGTCGGGACGGCGGCGCCAGCGACGACGACTGTGGCGGCCATCTCGGTGACCGGATGCACCTGATCGGAGCAGCTGATCCTCTCCGGCGTGGCGCTGAGCTTGGCGACGTTGACGACGACGTGGTTCTCCTCCTCCGCCGCAAGCTTCGCCGCCTTCTCGCCGGCGATCACCGGCGTCGCGTTCATGTAGAACACGTATAGCCCCATCTGGACCACGCCAAATGTGAACCCCAGCACGTTCGGCAGCTGTAGATTTATTTACCACATAATTAATTAATCATAGTTAGTTTCCATATGTTGATCATTAAATTTGCATCGATTTGTTGAACTTTCATGTGTGGTTAGATAGTTAATTACCGCGACGTATTTGTCCTTGATAAGGAGGCCGTAGAGGAACCAGACGATGGCGCTGAGGGTGAGAGTGAGGGATAATGAGAAGGGCATGTACTCCACGCTCCTCGTCTCGATCACGCGCCTCTGCAATTAATATTAATCAATTATCAATTCAGTTCAGTTAGCAACTAGACGAATCACCTGAAGACGAACTAGTTGAATGATGAAAACTCACGATGATGCTGAGCGGCGCTACGAAGACGCTGACGGAGAAGGCGACGCAAACCCATCCGAGGGAGACAACACGCTGCTGGCCGTGGGAAAGCAGCAGCGTCAGCAGCAGGATCAGCCCGAACATACCAACGTTCAGGCCCAGCAAGATCTTCGTAGTGAACACCTGAAAACACACAAAAAAAAAAAATCCAACATGAGCTCCATCGCTTCTTGTTGTTGCAAATGCAAGCTAGCTTGGACAGTTAGATATATAGCTAGGGTTTAGTAGTTAATCTATATATACCTTGGCCTTCTTGGGGGCGTAGGCGAGGTAGATGACGATGTAGATTGTCTCGATGACGCAGCCGGCTGCGTTGATGGTGATGAGGAGGGATTCGTTGGATTTAATTAGGGCGTAGAAGATCCACAGCATGGCGCTGAAGAGTGCCACCACGTATGGAACCGATTGGAACCCTTCCGTCGACTTGCTCTTGTAGATCCTGTAGAACGTCGGTCTGCACATACAGATATCGGGCGTATATTAGTTCATTTGAACTACTTAAAAACGAGATTCGACCGTTTTCTCCATATCAAAATAGTCTATTTGTGAATCATTGGAATGCCTTTTGATTTGTGCGCAGTATACGAGTAATATAGGAGTTATTTACATCGTAATTATATTTTATTATTATAATATAGTTATATTTGACTATTTTCTTATCAAGAACACTGTCGAATGGTAGATCCTTTTTTTATTTGTTGTGGATTAATTAAAGAAACAATTTCATGTTGACAAGGAGGGGGAAAATAAAAGAAATTAAGCGCGAGAAATTAAACAAAAACTATATATACGTCATGTGAGAATTTAGTCACTTACATCGGTGCAAGGTAGGTTGTGAAGGAGATGAGGTTTCCTGCAACGTCAAGTAAAAAAGATGGCGCCAAGATCAGCATTTTGTAAAAATATAAAATGAAAAATATATATACTTAGTAGTAAAGAGCCCCGTGAAGACAACTAGCTAACAGACGTGATAAGTTCTTATGAATGGACACGTCCCAACCTTTATGTCCAGCCCTTTGCCCTTCTTTAGTGAAAAAAGACTGGACGTTGGCTTTAATTTGTTCTTTTCATTATTGTGATATGGTGCCCTTATGGTGTCAATACAGTACTATAGCTTGAACTATTCCACTATCTTCATGGGAACATACGCATATAGATGTTGCACGAAAGGACTGATTGTTAGCTCAAACTTGGCCATGCATATCTAAATAGGCCTAATAAAGCATGCAGGAAACCTAGCTGGACTGCAGCTAATTAAGTATGCTTAGGTCGTTGTACTTTATAAGCTCCATGAGTTTAAGGGTGTGAAAAATATAACAATGACTCTAATCTTCCTTTTTGGCTCATTAGTACGAGCTAGATAGCTTTTATATGGTGAATGAAGTTCTGTTTCTTGGTTTAGGCTTGCCTAATTAAGCCGGTTACAAATAAACGCGCGGTAATAAAGTGGTGCCACTAAAAATGCTAGAAAAACTATTATTTTTGGAAAATAACTAGTGGAAAAGCTATCTAGCGAAAAGCAAAACAAAGAAAGAAACACTATGATTTTATATATGATCTCCAAAGTACAACCGCACTAAGTGTCACCAGCTATATATATGTTCTATCGTAGCTAGCATGTAACACGATCATATATAATGTAACTTTTCGCTTATATACGAACTAAAAATTTGTAGAAACAAAGATATAAATAAAATGTTGCCAATCAATCAAGAGCATCTCTTGTTTGTGATAGGTAATATACCAAGAAGGCCGAAGGCGAATGCCCAGGGATGCTGCAGGGACAGGCCAGCCATTGTGTACTAAAAGATAGGGTTCTTGGAGGGGGGAGAGGTGTCAGATTGTTACAAACTTAACAGCAAGCTAGTAAAACCACACACTAGCAAGAAAGTGATATTGTTGTTTTGGAACTTCTCTCACTCTCTCTCTAACCCTTGACCCCTTATGGAGGGAAGGGAGAGCTCTGAGAAAGAGTTCAATGTGCTGGCTGAAACTCTTGAAGGAGAAAGAAGGTAGGGGTGGTCTTTATATAGGAACAAGCTAGCTATGTGGCATTCCTTCTTGTCTACCATTCAATCACGTACCCATCAAACTAATCATGGATCGAATTACACAATGTTTATTTATTTGCTAGCTTTTGAGGAAAGTTTTTTGGCCACGCATAATAATTAAGCTTTACTTACAATGATCTACTGTTAGAGATAATCGTGGCTATTCCCAAAAGCTGACTTTGTGCGCACTTTCAATACAAATTAGTGAATTGTGGGAGACTCCGAGTTGGTTTGTGCACTGCCAGTAGATCGATCGATCTGATCTGCACCCTAGCTCGCACCTTCCTGGGAGCTAATTTGATATAGCCGCCGGAGACAGGCCGGCACAGCAGCAGAAATCAAATAACTTGAGATCTCTCCCAATTGAGCATTACTGATACGGCTTTTGACTAAGATGTTACTTGACAAAATATTACCGTTAAATATAAGGTTAATACGAGGAGGAAAAAAATGTGGGAATCTGCATGCTTCTATTAGAATCAATATTATGACAGGATCTTCCTATTATTTATTACAACGACGTATTTATTTATTGGATATAGAAAAAAAATTGATTAATTACATGTTAATTCATTGGCTGTATATAAGTATCAGAGTAATTTCTTTATTTGCAGTGGCAAATATTAAAAGACTGGAGACTGAAACGTTAGTAAATACGCAATTATGCGATGTGCATAATTTTTCCATTCTCTTCGACAATAGTAACTTATTGTTTTTATCAAATGCGAGTTTTCACGTGCAGTAAACACGTCCATGTCAGCTTAGCTATCATACATTTTTTTTGGAATGCATATTGATTTCTACTTCTTTTGTTTTCGCTGCAGCCCCACGTATGTGCTGATATGCAGCTAGTGGATCTACTTTTTCTCTACTTTTCCTGCGGCTAATTGCATTTCCAAGCAACCTAAAGATGACCTTGCATAGCACAATATTTATAAAAGCATATATACTTATTTAATTCACAATAAGGATATCGTGGGCTCTAAATTAACATATGATGTATATATATACAAATTATTACATCCGTGATGTCTGTCAAATATGCATCCTTTTAAATAATTGCTCCACAATAAAATCATAAATTAAATTAAGTCACCTTTCAATATGTGGACATAGATGAAAGTCCGGTCGTTTAATTTTTTAGGCGATGCCAAAACAAATATATTTGAATGAAATATAGCTGTAATTAGTTAGAATATTTAAGAAATATTGTTGATCAAAGTAAGACAACTCAAATTAAGATCATAACCAACAATTTTTTGTGCACAATTAAGGTCATATTTGATTAAAATGTAAATATTCAGAAGCATATATCAATCTAAACCTATACTAATTGGACACTTTATATCTAATTTGTTACACCTGCTGCATGTGCACATTTTCTCAGGCCACACGTACATACTGTGGCCCTGTAAAGGCCAATCCAAACATCTAGTAATTCATTACCATCAGTACTTGCACATTTTTAACGTCATACTCGCGTGTGCACGCAAAGCAGTGTTTGTCCATACGTACTTAAAAATGTGCCACAAACGTAGTACTCTCTCATGACCGTGTGTGTCTATTAGTTTGCTTTGCTAACTCACAATGTTATGAACTTCTGATTCTGGTGATAGATTAATTAAAAGAAAATGAGAAATTGCGTCATTCGGTAAGTAATTAATTTGTTACTTGATTTAGTTTCTTGTCTATTTTCTCTTCACACACGTATTTTATGCATGCTAAGTACTCCCTTTGTCATATCTACCTAAGTGAAAAGTGAAACTCAAGAAGAAACCATGACGAACCACGTCACCCATTGAATAGTGGGCATTAGATACACAAACAGACAAAAAGATTGAATTAAATCTTAACCGTTCAATTCAATATAAAAAAGCTGGCTCTGGTCAAGAGAGAGCGCAACTCGATGATACTAGAACCTAGTAGTAATATAGGGAATTTTGGAGCGGAGGTAACATATCCTATTACTGCAAATTTGGACAGAGGGATTCGTTATCGAATAAAAATATCTCCTATGCTATGCGATGGAGGGAGATACGTTTTTAAGGCAATAAAATATTGGCAGAAGATACACGTTCAAAAATTTCTTAAAATTTTTTCTACAAAAGGCACAATGTCATTAATATTAATTTTCTATAACTTCCAACTAATAATCAAATGATATAGTACTTCATTCTTATGATGTTTTCAGTACGAGTAGCCATGCTCAAAAATATTCAAGAAACATATTAAGTATATTAGTTGGGCACATATATGCTAATCGACTCCACGAACCACACTAACAAAAAGATATACCAATTGCTTAATAAAACTAGTAGTTTATTAAGTAGAAGCCAAAATTCATAATTCATAATTAGCACGTTGGATAGAATGTGGCTCTTCTTAAAATCAAAGCAATTATAAATAATTAATTAATGCATATTATATATAGCATTAAAATAATTGCAATATAAATAATAGAGAAATTTTAAAAAAAATACAGATTTTGAGATGGTGTATCATCAAACTATAGAATCGTAAAACAATGGATTTAACATGGAGCATAACAAAAATAACACAGAACTAAATGTTTAGAACTGTTTTAATCTTAAAATATCAATATTTATATCTCCAACTTAATAATACTGCTAGTGATTTAAACTCTAAAATCTGTAGTTTTGTAATGATTTTAATACTAAATATGTAGTTTTGTGATGCTTGACATAATTCTATAGTTTTCTGAGAAATTTATTGTTTTGTGATACAACATCTTAAATATGTAAATATGTAGTTTTATGATTGTTTGATCAAAATATCTATAGTTTTGTAAAATTTACCTAAATAATAGTATCATGTGCAAGTCACTGTTTGGCGACTATTCTTAATTAATTGACCAAATAGTAGTTATTCATAGTTATGCATGTTTCGAAACTTTCGTGTCAAGTAGTGGTAATCGAAGGCTGTCATCCATAATCCAAATATATACTAGCTAATTGATTGCGTGATAGCCCATGATCAACCTCTGGAGGTTCTGTGTTTGACTCCTAAAATCTATTGGAGGCAAATAAAAATGTATTGTTAAAAATAGGAAACAAAGAACGGCTACAATGACCGTCTCTTTTGGAAAGGCTGGCTCAACAGGTGTGAAGTTGCTAGCTAAACCTTTGCGAAACATTTACTTTGTGATAATTAATGGATGTCTTCTGCGTAAAGTAGTGTATTGAATTACGTACTTGCCCGGTCCAGGTTTTGTTTACTCTGTGATAATTATTTTGCCAAACACTACTGCAAAACGCCACACCCGGACCGGACTGCTTTATTAGTACCGATTATACAAAACCAAGCAGTACTAATAGAGATTTTCAACACATCCACCCTACTACAGTACTTCCTCCAAATACCAGACACAACCACTTTTATCCTATGTTGTAAAATTTAAGATGCGTATTAATTACGTTACTAGATGCATTGACAAACCAACAATTAGATGGCACCATGATTCAATGAGAGCTTGAGGGCCAACTCCTATTTTTAGCGCTTTGCCTCACTATTGCCGTCGAAGAACTATATGAAATTCCATCACACAAACTTTTTTCTGCTGTTTTTGCCATTACTATTAGCCTTTTTGTCAACTACACTCAGTTAACCCATGTAAAAAATCATTCTTTTTTTCTCCTAATGTAGAAAGCATTACCTAAACTTTGATAGACATCAAGAGTAGTAGTAAAATGGACTGTTTTTGCAATATGGTTACGGAATATAGTTATAGAAAGCTAATGATATGGCGAAAGCGGAAGAAAACCGCTTGTGCTATGGATTTTGTATAGCTTTGCAATTTTCTATGAAATTAGTAGAATTGACCATCCCATGTTTATGCGAAACATAGTTTTTCAAAGAACTGTACGACAACCTTTTATGGTCCATTGATACTATTTACAACCCCAATGTATTACAATTCTATATTAATGTTGAGTCTTTTTCCCAGCGGTATGGTACTTCTATCAATCTTATGGAGATACAACAAATTAACAATGCAAAATGCAACTTTCTGGTACATGTATCGTGCCATCACTACTAGATTTCTACCTTATTGCCACAGAGATCATTGCAACAATACAAATTTAGTTGCAACATGTAGGTGTTATTGCTACTATTTTTCAAAATGGTTGCAATATGTGGAGAATATTACCACAAATATGTTTTGTTGTGATAATCTTAAATTTCGTTGCAATAGATAGTTGCTATTGCCACCATCACGCAAAATGGTTGCAATAGGTGAACAATATTTCAACGAATATCTTGCGTTGCGATAATCTTAATTTTTGTTGCAATAAATAGGTTTTATTGCCACCATTGTAAGAAACTGTTGCGGAATGCGAACTGTATTGCCATGAATGTTGTCTGTTGCGATAATCCTTCTATTTTAGTTGTAATATGTAGGTGTTATTGCCACCTTTTTATGAAATGGTTGTGATATGTCGACAATACTGCCACAAATTTTTCTGGTTGTGATAATCTTGAATTTCGTTGCAATAGTTTATTGCGCGAATGGTGGACGAGCTCGTACTCATGTATAGTTAAAAGAATAGTATGAGAAAATATTATCAACGTGAGCTCATAGCCCAGCGGTATGGTTGCTATTTGGAGAGATGAAGGTCTTGGGTTCGAACACCATAGTATACAAGATTACAAAATTATCCAAAAATAATTGTAGATGCATGGCTTGTGATGTGGCAATGTTGCTAATGGTCTAAAAAATTTCAAAATATTTTTTTGGATTTTATTTAAATTTTTTATACGTCACGTATGCGCCTCATTTAGGGTTAAATCCGTTGTAAGTGATGTCTAATACAACGCTTATATCGTGGCAAGACATACTATTGCTACGACATCGGCCATTGTAACTAGTATAAAATGCAACACATCGTTCCATGGCAATAACCATATCTATTGCAACGAAGTATAAAAATCGTTGTCTAAAGTTTAGACCACGCAAGTACTTGTCACGGCTCTCAACGACAACAATATCGTGGCAATTGATAGTTATTGCCACTATTTTGGCCCTATTGCCATATTTTTTTACCGATGCGAAAGGCCAAAAATCTAGTAGTGCATCTAAGTATTGTAACCCAGTATAAACACTATATTGATTTCCTACATATTGATAATCACTTATTATTTTTATTGTCTAGATTGCTCTCAAATTTTTTTCATGCATCTACATATGTAGATTAAAGCTGGTCATATATTTTTAAATAATGGTAATATTTTCAACGAAAGCTTGTCACATTTTTTTCCACGACCAGACACAAAAACAAAAACCAGGATAATTTAATCATCGGTATGAGCAAGCACTGGTCAAAAGAGCTAGCTACTCCTACATACATATATAGACAAATTAAAATCCAGGAACTATACATGAATGGTTGAGAGATCGTCTTGAATGTAGTCAAACAATCCCTATCAGATATATAAAGGTCATACCACTGTCACAGAGATTCACTAGCCCGACCGCCAGCCCGTTGATTAATTAGGAGTAATCATGACTGAGAATTTCCCTTTGGAAGCAAAAGAAAATCGCCATTTGCCTAGCTGATTCCAATTTAAGAGGACGTAGCTGACTAGCTATGTTTATTAATATAATTAATTACGTCCTCCGGAGGATGCTTCTTTCAGAAGATTCTTCTGACAGTGACATGCAGCTGGGTGCGAATATTCCAGTCACACACGGATACTTGCATGGTTAAGATCCCGTCACTTTATTTTCCATGAGTTCCACACCGTTCTTTCCTGGTTTGCAGTTGATCAACCACAGAATTGGTCTTCCAAGTGATCATCACCACTCACAATATGCATCCATGTCGATCGTCCATTCAAAAATTATTTTTAGGGTCTTTATAGCGAGTCGTCCATCAAATTTATAAATAAACACCACAACTATGATTTTTTTTTTCGGGAACACCACAACTATGAATTGTAGCTGTATCTTAGCTACGGTTGTATTTACATGCACAAAGACCATATCAGTCATGAACACTACTACAATTCATTTCAATTAGTCCCTGATCAGTTTAGAGTCGAAACACCTACAACTTCTCTCTACCATATGTGCATCCTTATATATGTGTTTTGCGAGTATATATTTATTGGTAATATGATATATTTTTATACTTGTATTGAAAACGGCTACCAAAAGTATATTGGTACCTCTCTATCAATGCATATTGCAGAAAATTCGGCACTAACCACTAGACCAAAATTGGTCATTCTGGGCGTCCACCAAATATTATTGTAGGCGGGGAACAATTCATCCGCCTGGAAAACGAATTTTATGGGTGTGTCATTTAGTGGTCTGCCTGCAAAAATATTACAGGCAGCGCACTAAATGGCCTGCCCACTAAAATATAAATTTTGCATGCCGGGGAAGAGGTGCCCTGCGCGCAAAGACCCTCCCGGCCTTATCCTCCTGCCTTCCCCTCCGCACTCTCGCCCATCCCATCCTTCCAAAATTCCCCTTCCCACTCTCTCCCCTCACTCGATCCCCTCTCGAGCGATGACGACGACGAGCGAGCGGCGGCGGCACCGGTGAAGACGAGGGGCGAGCGGCGGTGGCGGCGAAGACAAGGGCGAGCGGCGTCGGCGGCGGGGGAGTGATGATGATGGCTTCAACAGCGGCTGTCCGGGGCGTCGATGACGACGGCGACGACCAGGTTGACAGCGACGACGAGCGGCCCCGCGGTGGCGGCGGCCCGGGATGCCGGGCATGAGCGACGTCAATGGAGGGCGGCCCCGCGGTGGTGGTGACGGCGGCAGGCGGCGATGGTGGGGTGGCCATCGGCGAAGACAATTTTTTGCAAATTTTTTTATCTTTTTTTCTCTTATTGCGGGCAGGCCGCTGCGCTGCCTAGAATCCGGCCGATCTTTCCATGCGATGCCGAGCGGGCATGGCGGTCACCCACCCGTGAAGACCAGATCCCACCGTCTGGATTGTGCAATTCTGGCATAGTGAACGGAGGTTTCCTTCTCACACACCCAGCATATGCCCTCTCCAGACAAGATTAATCTGCATTAGGCTCGGCAATGGTGGTAGCGGATCTAGAAATTTTCTTTAGCCCGGGCATGCTTAAGAACACATATGTAGTGCCTGAATTTTGATTTAAAAGAGAACAACTAATTATATATCTATGATGCTTGTGTTCTATTGATGGTTTAGATATGAGTATTTGGTTTGCTATTTCGTCTGTTTGATATCCACTAACAGATTTAACATGACAATTAAGTACTGTTTTGTATTGATGCATGCCGTTGGGCTGTTGCCTAAGAACGGTGATTAAGTGCTAAGTTAATGATACTAGTCGCCAACCCGTGCGTTGCACGGGCTATTGTTGTTAATATTAATAACAAAATTTTAAGAATGCGTAAAATGTAGTTATTTTTTAAATATATGGCTCAAATTAATTGTGTCATATTTCAACTATAACATGCTATTCATTAATTGATATGGCTTTTAGTTATTGTAAAAGTTGCATTGTAGCATAATAATAGAAACTAAAATCCATTGTAAGTTCAATATCATAATTCGGTAACGTCTAGATTATTTATTAATGCAGGAGTTTTCCGAGGTGCGAAATTAGTATAGGCCCAACTTATTAATATACTACATTGCTAAAATATTAAAGCACTGATACACACACTTGAAAACTTTTGCAAAACTTTGAATAGTTTTACTCAATTAGTTTGTAGTTACACAAAATTAGAATTAAATTACTATGTAATACACATCTGCATTTGTAAAAAAATTGTTAAGTAACTTAAGCATATCTTTTCCTAATTTGTACCAGGAGGTTGAAAATTTATCTACCACTAATATAAATAAATGTGTAAAAGAATACCATAAAAATCGTGAGAAACTGAATTAATCATCAAATTACTTATCAGTTTGTGCAAACTTTCAAGTACTCACTCCATCGTCTGAAAATACGAATATTTTGAGCTATAAACCTGGACGCACCCCTTGTCTAAGATATACAGTTAAAAGTTGCAATATTTTGACACCGAGGGAGTAGTGAGTAGTATTTTCACATTTTATTTTAATTGATTTGTTTAATGTGAAGAAAGCTATACCATCCCAAAAGAATACTGACGTACTTACTGACATTATCTCTTCGGCAACAGGTTTGGGTGAGCTTACGTACATCTTTTCCACGAATATAGTTTACGTATGCCTGTTGGATGCAACAGATTGGAAAATTAGGGTGTAACAGATTTGCCAACGAATTAAGCTATTTGAATGGGAAGAGGCCCACAATGAATTCTCACGTTATTCTTACGTACGTGAAGAGGCTCACAATTAAACATTAATCTACGGTTAAGATTTCTTGATGTATTTAATTAAAGGCCAGATCATTCTGACTAATATGGGAGCTCGTAGAAAGTGCCTATAGACTTACAGCAGCGGAGCCTGGGCAGCTCCTAAGAGTGTTGGAGCAGAATTCCCCTGCCCCCGACCACCAATTTTGTCCTCCAACCCTGAAAGAGATGGCAGGAGCAAATTGACACCCACCCTCGGCCCCACAAGGCCCCGACCCCCGATCAGGGTTCCATGGGGATGCGAAGCTGTGTCCAAGGAGATGAGAGCATAGCAGACAGGGTGATGGTGTAGATGGTGCCGAGGCGACCAAAGGGTCACTGGTGTCGGGCTCGGTCTTGGACTCCACGGTCGCCTCCCTACTGGAATTGGATGATGACGAGGGTGAGGATGGATTAGACGGCCTGGATGAGTTACGATTTTCATCTTTATATATGGATGTAGCCTTTGGGCCTATTGGGCTGCAAATATCAAATATTCAGAGATATTACGGACACCCGGGACCCGTGGGGTACCCTGCGGTGATTTCTCATAGCTGCCTCTGCCCCTAAAATAATCCCGGGCCCCAGCTATGTTCTCTCGTGGGGCGACCACCCCCCTCCCACGCCCCAACGGGGTGGGGTCCCGGCTGATCCCTGCCTCCGGTAGGGATATTACCAAGCCTAATCTACACTGATGCCAACACATCAGTGTCGGACCGCACAGATTTAAGGGGAGGCCATCAGTTGTAGCAAACAAAGCGAACCAAAAACTGCTTCACCGGTGTCGGTTCTAGCTATGAACCGACAATAATTTGAATCAGGTCATCAGCATTAGTCTTTTTTTTTTTTGACTGAGTCATCAGCATTAGTCCAAGCTAATAAACTGTCACTAATAAATATATCATCAACACCGGTTTGTTATTTAATTATGCATATTTGAACATAAGTTTTTTTACACAAATTGGAATCAGGACAAAGTTTATAGTTAAATTGTAGCTTTCGACAAGATCGGTAATTTTGTAGTTGGCAACATTTTTTATTCAATTTTTCTAGATTATAAAATTTTGTGATTTAAATCTCAGTTAGAAAGATTTGAAAAAAATCCTGTTTTGAGAACTGAAAAAATGCTGTTGCTGAAAGATTTGGAGTATAGGTAAGTTGGCAAAGGTGGTGTACGCGAGGGAGAGACATAAGATTTAATCCCCATCTTGACATGTATTCTGATCACGATAAAATAATGGAGTGCCCGCATCAAATAGAACGGGCTCACCGTACCAGAACACTTGTTTGCTGGAGTTGACATGCAACTTCAGTACAGTACATACCGGGGCTGTACGTAGGCATCTATGTCTGTTTAGAAGTAGCAGAAGATCAATCCCAAAGGGGGATATCCTATGCGGTTGACTTAAAAAATACTCTATAGTTTCCGCTCTCTTCTTTCACAATTGTTTGATGTTGATGAACTTATTTTTTTGCTAACCAATGTCAAGCAAACAAAAACGGAGGGAGTAATATACATATAAGGGTACGTGCTATTTGTATATAAAATATTATTTTGACAAACAACATTATTGTTAATAATTCTCTCAGCTTCGGAAGTTAACTTAGTGTCGGGGGTACCGAAATAGTCGTTTTCCCAACCAGCACTGAAGATGATTTTTTAGTATACTGTAAAAAAAATATGGTTTGATTTATCTGAATGCATCTCTTACTTTGTTGTGTGTATATACATAACTTATATCTTGTATACTATATGCTTATATAAGTGCTAGATAATTAAATAATCCTGAGAGATATTTCATTTTAAAAAAACTCTTAGGTGAAGTGTCGCGTCGTTCTATGTTCCTAATCTCTATGTTCCTCCTTTGTACGCTATCGTGCGCATTAGCTAATAATCAATTAGCAGGATAAACATGCTACATGCTATCAGCTGTCACGCCAACTAGTATCCATTTCTTTCTTAATCTGCGACCAGTTTTGCCTTTATCTTTTCAATTCCCTATACCCGGCCTTTCATTTGGAAATACTACAGCCTTTCAGCATTATCCAAAAAGATCGCAACCTTTCAGCTTTCTGAATTGTGCTCCTCGCAAAAAAAAAAAAAAATGCTTTATGAAATTGTGCTCTCCCAGTTCTGCAATATAAGCACTTGTAGTAGTGTTCGATTTTTTTTATTTGTGTGTATACACACACTAGGGAGCATGCAGCGTACTCCGAAACCGGGAGCGCGACTGACTGGTACCGTAATTCATGTTTCCCTCCCGCACATCCCTCATGTGAGTGAAAATTTTACTCTTTACTATCCAATTGGCCTTCCGCGCATCCCGTATGCGAGTTAAATTTTTACTCTCTACTATCAACTGCCCTCCTGCACATCCCGTGTGCGAGTTAAAATTTTACTCTCTGCTGTAAACTGCTCTCGCGCACATCTCTTATGCGAGTTAAAATTTTACACAGATTTGAGTTGTGCGGAAGTGGTTAGTTGGATGGAGTAGTTGTAGTTAAAATTTTACTGAATGCTCTTAAATGGTGGGAGGGATACAGGAGCGCTCCCAAAATTGGTAGCGCGCAAGTCACCTCAAATTCAAATTCCTCCTCATTCAACCACTTCTTCAAAACCATCTCTCACTTAATGAGACACACTAAAGGTTCGATCTCTCCTCAATCTTAATCTCTACTTAAACAACTTAAATACTTATACTTTGGAACAACAGGAGTGGATAAGTTTAATGCGATAGAGTAAACATTGAAAATTTGCAAAAACACAAACTGTGTCTAAAGTTAGTTGATAAAGAATATCGCATTTTGCAATATTTTGGAGCATTAGCATAGCACCAACGTGGTGAACTTCCCCAGCTCGACTTAGCATTACAGGCATGTTGGGTGTCATAGTACTCATTTGGGGAATTATATGCTATTGTGTATATAATAACTGTATATTCCGGAGACCTTTACATATATGGAAAAGATCCCACCATGTACTTAATGATTAGGATGGGTAGACTCACTTTCTATGTTGGAAGATTTAATCCGGGTAGCATAAGATAGATTTCTTCCTCATCCTGCTATACTTATTACTCGGGATCCCTAAGTACGAGTAGGCCACGACTACCCTCATAGGGGTATAAATCCAAAGAACGATGGAGGGTCTGGGACATATTCAATTGAGTTCTAAGACTTGTCATTCGCCGGAGCACGTTAAAGACCTCGGAAGCACCTCATCGATAATCTAGCCTATTCGACTAGCCCCACAAATACACATATAGCCATGTGTACACCCCCAGTGTTTAGACTAGCCTTCTGCAATAGCTCGTTGTACTGGCGACCCACCTAATATGTCGATTAAGAAAAAACAACCCTCACAACCAACTGGAGTAAGGTTTTTCCCCTTACTGGAGTCCAAACTACTATGAAAATCTTCTCTCCTCTCTGTTTGTCGCTTAGTCTTGCTAGTATTGGTATCGGCGCGAATCCCTTGAGTATAAGGCCATTGGACATGTATTTGACTTCTCAATCGACGACATTGGACAAGGCCATGCACGGCACGTTCCAACCCCCCCCCCACCCAACCTCTTTCCTTCCAAGTGGTGGAAGAGAAAAGAATGTGGTAGCACTACAGGAAGACATTAATCGGAAAGAACATTGGTGCGGTGGAGGGGAAGAGAAGAGGGGTCTACCACATAAGATGCTACATGGGACACCACAGAGGTTATCACTCAATTTGTGCCATTGTCGATCTCATCTCACACTAGATCTCTCCTCACCCAACGCTTTGCTGCCTTCACATGCTCATCGCTAGCCGGCATTGTCCTGATCTACTCGTCGTCGCTTGACCCCTCTCCGCCGTGTTTGTTCATAACCCTTCCCCATTGCCACACTCATCTTCTCCTCGATCCACCACTTTGATCTGGACCGTGTCGTGGCCATTGGGGGAGTTGTTGCCATTGTGGAGCTAATGGCCTCACATCACCTTGATTTGCCCCTGGGACTTCATCCGGAGCTACCGCTGGGCAAAAAGTTGGATCAGGGAAGAGTGACACTGGCAGGGGAAGAGAGAGGGAAGAGGGGTGAGGTCGCGCCGATGCCGGCACAAAAATGAGGGAGATGAGAGAGGAAAGGGAACATGTGAGATTTTATATATATTTCTAATTTTACAAGAAACCCTAATGCTTTCACTACTTTTGATAACTATTTGCCCCCTAGAATAATATATAGTAGCCAGATAGAAATGAGTTTCTACCTTAGTGTAAATGAAGTATATATATCATAACAGTTGGGTCAAAATTGTCAAATAAAGAAGAACGGAAAAGATGTGTCCTGGCTAGGACAGATAAATAGTATCTATAGCCAATTTTAGGATGGTTGACTTTATATGTGCATCTTTTGAACTCGAAAACATTGTCCAAATTAGTGAGAATTTATGTAAATTTCAAACTATTTTGTTTCAAAATTTCCAAATTGTTGGAATTTCTGTACCACGCCTATTTTGTTCCATCCAAAAGAAAACAATTAAGCAATGGATATCCGTTGGGAAGCAATTCCTCGGACGCTCCATAATTTTTTCACTATGTATTAGATAAACGTTTAAGCACATGGATATTTCACCACTCGTTTGCAAAATGTTTCGTCGCTTCATCGAAAAATGTTTCAGTCAGGTGCAATATTAAGAGCATTAATCCCAACACCTAGAACCCGATATGTCCAACATCCCAAGAAACCCAACGACAACATTAATTACGAAACATCATGGTGTTGTTATCAACGAAATTCCCAAATTCCTAAAAATTAATAGAAACAAAATGAAACATAATAAAATATTCGTTATAACATTTTAATTCAACATGAGAAACATTACAATGTGTTGGTTGCAACATAAAAAATCTCAAGATGTACCGGTCTAGATCTATAGATCTAGCCTCGACGGACATGACTCAAGCTCCACCTCGCCCACCCGCTGCCAAGCTCAGGGTCTCACCTCTCCAAGGTTCCACCACCACAGGTAAGGTTGGGGTGATCCGTTCTGATTGGAGGAGACAGATGGACAGAGGATAGAGAGACACCTGGGTGGCCGCAGTGTTTCATCGTCTCCCTAACGGCTGTGTGAGAGCAGCATGGAGGTTGGGAAACAGAAATGAGACAGAGAAGGAGACAGGGAGACAGAGAGCATCTCGTTGCCGAGATGCGCGAGGAGCGAGCATCCGATAAACTCTCTTGCATCGGACGCCCGGACAGTATCATTGTCGAGTTGGTTACCACCTCACCCAAACCATGGTACATATAACTCTAGTGGACTGGTAAAAACATGATTTGTTATGTTTTTCAATTCAGAACAGGTTACTAGTTGACCTGCTACTACTACCTGACTACCTCAATCCAAACAAGAATTAGCATATAGCATTCTCAAATAGTCTTTTGGACAGAGAGAATACCGATTTTTAAAAGTTTACAATCCCTTGAATTAGTGGGTCATGAAATATATGTCTGTCTATCAAGAAAGATACTGAAGGTACCAAGAAAGCAAAAAAAGGGTGTGAATTACCTAGAAGTAACGTTACGATACCAAAAAAAAAAAAAAAAACAGAATGAGATATAGATAACAAGTATGTTTCATCACATCGTGCAATAATAATTCGTCAATCATAGTATATATAATGTTCATGATTATCATGTACAGGACAAATTAAACGATTGCCAATTAGTTTTGGTACGTATCGCTGCAATAGCAAGCAATGCACCCTATAGGGGTAGGAGAGATTATAGAGTAAACTGTGATTTGCACTGGGTAGATTGTATCTTGTTTTGCTTTCCATCAGGTTTGGCATATATTTATTATTTTATACAAGGGCATATTAAATTAGGTTTCACTTCACACCGAGATAAGTAATCAAATCTATAGAAATTTCACAAAATTTTACAAAAAATCTAAATAACACTTCACGAAACATGGTTTGAATTAAAAATTTAGATGGAACTTCATGACACATGGAACTTTCTTTTAATATGGTATAACTAGTACAAAGTAAAACTTATTTCAATATACTCTGGTGTAAAGTGAAAATATCTACATGTAATGTGAAACAAAGTACACTTTATTTGGTGCAAATTGTAATTTACTCAAGATTATAACCTCGATTCCCACTTGATGTGCAATTACAATATAGTTAAACACAGATATTAAATAGATTTTTTTTTCAAAAAAGAGTTTTGTTTTTTGTCAGGAAACTATATAGATTTATATTCAAAGCAAGTTAATGCTCAACCTAGACAGTTTTATTCTATTCATTAATGAAATATCCATTATCTAAAACAACATTAGTCCTATAATTTACTCACTCTGTCAAGAAAAAAAAAGTTTTCTCCCACTGTAAAAACTATAAATTATCAGGATTCAAATATTTAGCAAAATAAATGAACTTCTACGCCCTCAATCAAGAAGTTTTATTCCCGTATACCCTTTACCTACCAGCCCAACTATGAGGTACATCAGTTGACTAAGTAAAGAGCCCGCGTTGTATAAGACGGCTAACCAGGTCTAGATAGAGTGTGATAGTAATCATCTTAAATCAATAAAGTTTCTTTTATTAAAAAAGATAGAGTGTGAAAATAAAAAAGAGTGAATTAACAGAAAAGGTATTGGCCAATCGGCTCCCTTTGAAAAGTATGTGACAGCCCATTAGAAGCATGCGTCATAACAATAGAGCTTCATGGTCGAACATGATTAATTAGTGCTGACCACACTAGGTGCTACCGTGGTAACAAGAGAAGCCAGGCCACATACATTTGCTCGATTTAACCATATACTATTTTCTGGCTAATTAGCTATATTTTGGTTATTTCCTCTTCTCCTTAGTTTCTCCTTGGGATTCTAGGGATTGGTTTTATTAATTTTTGCTTTCTTGCAAGATATTTTTCCTAGGCATCAGAATGCATAACAGACCCGCAAAACTTATAATGATGTATATGTTCTGTTTTTCTTGAAGCACTTCAGAATTGATTGCGTGCATTGCACCTTCACTGAGGGCACACAGAAAGGCAGAGTTTTGTATGACTCTTAGTAAATACACGTCATATAGAAATTATTGTCTTACAATAGTTGTGACAGTAAGATTCTAATCATTAATGCGCCCAAATATTTTTATGTACATTTTTCTTTTCTTCACCTTCGTGCAAAAAAATTCCCATCATAAATAATATAAGTTGACATTGAGCCATTCTGCAAAACAACAATGTTTCTCTCTTATCGTTTCTCACTTCCACGTCATTAAATATGCTTAAATAAAAACAGAAAGATCCTACAAATTAATGCTTTGTACATGCCTTAAATGTTGCTAGATATTGAGAAACAAAAAATTCCAGAAAATTCTAGATATGCCTCACCCAATCCCTGGGCTCGTCTACGGCAAAAAAAGTGCGTAGAATATGTCATAAAACTAACATCAATACTAATTAGGTTATTTGTATGTGACAAACGTAACCCTCATCCTCATCTTTGTTGGGTGGACACCTTGCGAGGGGTCACTGCTGTGACAACCATATGTGTGTCGGGCCAGGACCATGATGCTGGCAAACATGTGGTTCTTCTGTATGACTAGGTGGTTTACCAGACGTATACGAGGACTTCGCCGTAACTTGTCCTAGATAGAGATGACCTACTCATTAATAACTGGTGGATTAACCATCCATTGCCAATGATCATTTCTGACGGGTTATAATGTTCACCTATATCAAATGATGATCATCTTTGAGGACTACAACAAAAACGTCCTATAGAGACATTTCTCTAATACTATAGTGGCATTTTTAATATACCTCTAGAACAGTGTAGAGACATTTTTGAAAATGTCTCATGAGTGTCTTCTGATGAAGTGTCTAAAAAAGTAAGAGGCATTTTATAGAATGTCTCTATACCTTGCAATATTTTTGTAAAAAACACTATATTATGTATATAAGAGGATAGAGACACTTTCTAGAGACATTAAATTGTATCACTACCATAGCATAACAGTGTAAAAAAAGAGAAGAATATGTTTTTTCTTGTTGGTGCCAATCCTTAAACTCAAGACCTATTGGATAAAGATTCTTTAACTTCAACACACTAACCATCTCAATCTCATGAAGTTTCTTTATACATATATACATTGTCAATTACTTATCATATATCAACAATCTAAAATGTGTCTCTACAGAGGTAAAAATGCCTCAACAAAATGCCTTTATATATGAGACAACATTCAAAGTGCCGAAAAGATGCGTCTACATCATTAATTTACTACGGCGCCTTAAATATGTCTCTAAAGTGTCTCTATAGTAAAAATATAATAGACAATTTTGGAGGTGCCTCTAACAAGTGTCTGTAGACTATAAAACTCCTAATTTTAGTGGCAAATTAAAAAATGTCTCTAGAAAAGTGCCTATACGTAAGGTTTTTGTTGTAGTGTAGTGGTAATTACCTTCTTGTGATAATGTTTTTTTAATTTGTATGGTGCCCAAAGGTCATTGGAACAATTTTGTTGAGAAAATCATAAATTCAACAACAAAATGAGTTGTGTGATTACATCAACAAACAACTTTTTTCGAAGAGTACGTACCCCCCTTTTGTAAAAAAAAGGACGTACAAAATTAGTGATACCATTGCAAAATTTGTTGTATGCTATTGTCTCTTGCAAAAAAAAATAGTTAATTGTGCCTTACAATCTGAATAATGGTACCATGTGACACCATACATTTAGGGTATTCTTATGATACCCAACACTAGTATAGATAGAGTATATTTGTTAATTTTTATGGTTATTATAGTAATTAATCTATTAACTTAAGAAATTATCCACCACACCATGGATTTAAATTTAAAATTCGCGATATTTAACTTTGCATAATGAGGTCACACAGTTAGGAACGTCCTTTCTATATACTATTGCATAATATAGGTATATACTATAGTATACTAACCACTAGTATAATTTAATCTCGACCGTTCATTCACTACTATAATTGGCTAGTATACATTAGTATTGGGTACCGTAAATAAGCCCTACATTTAACACCCTTTACAAATTGAAGTACGATCCATTTTCCTACTTCTTGTAAAAAGCTATTGGCCTACACAAAACACAACATGTAGCATGTGGTTGGAGTTCGTTATTTGTAATATCTAACACTGGCCATGTGAGATTTCTACAATTTACCTCCTAGCAAACCGACATCAAACAATGATGATCAGAAACCTTTTTTTTTTTTGAATTGTCGCTATATTACTCGATTGATCTTTGCATGGATGATGTCACCAAATATCATCCATGGAAATCGTTGTCTTTAGGAAGAACCTTCACACTCCTCCATAGGTGTTGTTGGCCATTGGATCGACAGCTCACCACCCATGCTGAAATCATCTTGGCCATCTTTTGTCCCCCTTAAGAGCGCACTGCAGCTTCAAGCAGCGCTATCTGACTGATCATGCATACATGTTTGTTCTTGATAAGGATCCCATCCATCAAATATAACTAAAGAAGGAAAATAGTCTCATTAACCTTTCTTTTGTTGTTATGAATTGTTGGTATTAATCTCTATGTCATATCCTATAATCATGGTCAAAGCAGAGACACCATTATTGCTCAGTCTGCCAGTGATGTATCAGATATATTTTCCTTTTCTTTTTGCCCGGAAAGAGGTTGTCCTGATCAAATAATGGTGAGCTTTAAGATTGTGTCGTCACCAAACTGGTGATCTCTCTTTGCATGAAAGACTCAATTATGTGGCTGATGTTATCTCTGTGCTGTTCCTCTGTGTACATGATGTAACCAATTAGAGTACGGTTTGGAGTTGCTGGTGCCCTGTGCTTTGTTGCCATCTCTTGCCACTTGGACTTATCTGCTTAGATATGGTTGATGCAATATGCCATTTCATTCATGCACTTGGCACTCAGGACGTCCTATCTGGGATAGGAGAGGAATATCTCAATGGGTTGGGTTTGATGTGCTGGCATGCATGCCATATATAGATAGATAAGTGTGGAAGCATTATGCATTCAACTGCGCAGCTAAACAATACATAGCATCCTTTAATTTGAAGAGTAACGCTCCGGTGCTCCCTACTAGCAGTACTGTACTGCCAGCAGAAATTATATAAATCGATCGTTTGAAATGACATATTAGTCATTTAATAATAAGTGAATAGCGATTTTCGATCTCCTTCATGAAACAGTAGAAGGCACCGGATCTGATCGACGTCATTCCATCGAAATGAACGGTGGATCATTCGGTCGCGATTCAGCGTTGGTTTCGACGGTGGAGGCGCATTGGCCGTGATTCCGACAGGGGCATCACTCGGATGGAGATAAAAAATTATAGTTTTACGACTTTTTTCCCTTAGATGATCGAACCCTTCAAATTTCTACTAAAAAAAGTTTATAAATTTACTAGGTCCATATTATTTTATACTGCCAGTAGGGAGAAGCGAAGCTCTAATTTGAAATGCATGCACAAGTGTCAAACTGCCTCTAAACTTAACTGTACAATCGAAGAAGCCCTTAGTCCTAAAGAGGCCCTTGCCAGAAGACATGAAGGCCCTATTCTGACAAATCATTGAAACTAGTTGTATTATCACTCCTACAAGGGTATTGACATATTACCCAAATCATGGGTCGGATTTCACGTACCCAAAACAGGCAACTAATCCACACAAGAGCTTGTTTAGATATGTGAGGAGACGATTGACATCAGAATGTTGTTTTGGGGATGTTTGACATTTGACATCAGAATATATATTATAGATTTATTAAGGTTTGTAGACATTATGCAACACAAATTATTTCTCAATGTTGAATGGACAGCTTACTGTAATTCTTCACCATATTATAATTTATTCAAGTTTGCAGGTGTTATACAATACGAATTGGATGTTGAGCCTACGACATCATGCATGCCGTGCGTACGTGTCATGGGACTCACATGTTACTAGGTTAGTCACGTGAGAAAAGTTATATCACCTCTCTCTCTCATAGATGCTCATATCTCTATAGTATTATATTATATATTTTCTCCATTTAATATGTCTCTAGAAGCTCATATCCAATAAGTTGGGTAATATTCTACGTACGAGGAAGTCATGTATGATTTTTTTTATTATTGGCTCTGCATAACCTTTCTCTTTGAAGAGAAAATTCCTTATGTGCCCCTAAGTTCATTTTAGGCCTCTGAGTTTTGCTTTACGTTAGATACTCTTCAGTTTTCATTTTAAAAAGCATATATTCTAATTCTAGAAAGGTGGAATAAAATTATTTTACTCCATACTTAAAACTTACTACCAAAATATGGAGTTGAAAGGAATTATAATATACTTTTATGAATTTTTAAAGGCAACTCACAAACAAGAATACAAAATATGGTTTCAAATTTGATTATGATTAACTTAAAATTTTCAAGTGTTGCTTTTAAAATTTCAAGTCAAGCATCTTTGTTGCCACACAAATTTTTAATAAGTGTTGTTTTCACTTATATAATTATGTTTTTATAACAAGGGGTTGTGTGGGTAGGCATTTCAGAAAATTTAACAGTGAACTTATAATCAAATAACAGGCTGAGTATAGAAAGGATGATATGAAAACTTATGGACATGTAAGGCATAAAACAAAACTTAGGGCATAGAAAGGATGGTGCCGCACGGACGGTGTCAGGTTTGTTGAAGAAGGTTGATTTGCGCGCTTCTCATTGCAGTGTGTATTATTGGAATTGGATTGGAAACAGAAATTGCAGAAGGCTTATGCAGCTATGCTGGATGCCTGGGAGATGTTGGAATTGGATTGGAAATAGAAATTGCTAGAAAAAAAAAGAAGAAGCAGAATCCTCGATGTGCTTCCAATACCAGGCCCCCTTGCCGTTCACCACCTTGGCATGCGCCAGCATCAGCGTGTCGTACCATGTCCTCGCTGCCGCTTCCTCCCCGCCGGTCAAAAGCACCATTGCTCCGCTGCTCACCAGCCGACGTTGACCCCAACGTCGTCATGAGTTCAGATTGAACCGATGGCTCCAAGAAAAAAAAGATAGGCTGCGGTAGAGAAGGGCACACACGTCAACAACACACGTTGTAGCTGCACGGGGCGGTATCGTGCGGCACTGCCACAGAGAATTTTTTCCCCAAAATTGATATGGTTGATGTATATATAGTTTGAACAAAATATGAAACTCTACTGATGCACGCGTGACATAAAACATAACTAACTAACTTGGCAACGTGAGTGAAGCAAGCATAGCATAAATGATTGGGCTCTTGGCTAAGAAATCAATCCACGCCGATTTAAGTGCTTGACTTGACACATCCGGCTAATATTGTAGTAGCAGGTGACCCATCAACAGTGAGGCGTCGACGACAACTTCATCAAACTCAAAATATGTCGGTGTAGTTTTCGGATGTGCTCCAAGGGGTAGGGTGTGGTGTGTGTTATAAAAAAAAACAGCAACGTCACAACATGAATACATTCACCGATTGGCATCAATTCACCCCCACGAAATATATCATCAGTTTGTATTCTTTCATTTAAGACATAGATTGGATTTATGATTCAAATGTTGGAGGTCATGATTTTGTTTGTTTTGGAATCAAATTTTATATAATGTGGGCTAAATATGGGTATGAATCTGAACAACGATTTGAATTATTTTCAACTAATATGTAGATGATTTTGATACGTAAATGCCGTATGCAATTTGGACTAAGCCAACTCAGTCTTTTTGTGTTGCTGGCTATTCTATTAGTGCTAGTTCTTTGTACCGACACTAGCGAGGAAAACCCAGCACTGCACTGCAGATGAGGGTTCCCAACCATATCACAAAACCTCGTTTCTATAGTGAATATAATATATGTGCATGAAGATACCCAAATATCGTTATATATACTAAGATTAGAAAGATTAATTAGTAGTACCTCTTCATCCTTTTATATTTGACAGCAACTTTATAAAAATAGGAACAGGAACTAAGGAAGTACTAACCTAACTACTAGGCTAACTGGCTAGACCGGCATCTTGACGCAAACTGGCAGTAGTCATGCATGTTTCTATTAGTATTTAATTGGTTCTTCTCATGCATGCACTTGGCGTTTTAATTATCTGCACTTCAGCACCAGAGCAACCCCTACGATAATCTAAAGTTCTAAATACGCACTAATAGCGGCGCTAGCTGCAGAAGAAACACGGAAGATCTTCTATCTCTAGATACGCGCGCGCATGGCCTGGGCGCACCATGAGTGTAAGTAACATCAACACAACAGATATATAAAATTAGAACCACAATTAATGAGAAATCCTCGTTATACATATAAAAATATAGACAGGTAAAAATTGGTCGTAGAACATCGAAATTTCCCTGTTTAGTTTTATACTACCAAAAGGTCTCGATGCATTTTAATACCACCATGTATTGTTTTATAAACAACGTATTATTTACGCAGTGTTGCTGCTTATACATGTGAACTAAGAAAAACGAGGATTCACTATCTCAGACCTAAATTGCTCGCTTACTGGAAGGTCTTGGTAAAATATTGTACAAGCGATTATCATAGATTCTATTTAATATAGCAAAATTATGTTCGAATATAATTTACTGAAATATGTGCAAATCTTTTTTTAAAAAAATTCATTTGAATATTCTGAAACTTTGTAATTTCAGTCACCCACTATGTCGATTCATTCCAAATATTAATACCTGAGACGGTACATGGTGCGCATGTACTCCCGCTAGTCGCAGAGGATGTGGGTTTAGTCTCACTTCGTGGTATCACATTCCTGTGACTATGGGTTGGTGGATCAAAGGGCATTCATCTGGTAGATTAAGGTTGAAAGAAAATATTACCTTTCATTTTCTTTCAGTTAACTCAGTGGTCAATTTTTAGTTTTGAATGGCTTTAATTTCATTCCAAGCACCACCTTGTTGGTTGAAAATGTATGTATCCATGTGTTGGAACCAATAGCCTAAAAATGCTTATATATACTTTGGTACAAACATCAAATCCTAAAAATGCTTAAAATGAGTAATATCATAATACTATAAGCTTACTAGATTTTCTAAATTTATTCCAGTATAAGATTGTTTGTTAAAATTTGAAAAGTTGGACCAAATTATATCTTAAAGCATCAAATATTCATCATCGGACGAAATACTTTGAAAAACATGGCCTATTTTATTGGAGATTTCGTTCAAGATGCTTGAATAGTACTAAGTCTCTAATGGACACACTAGCAATTCAGACTGTACTTGCTCCTCCAAGTACTTCATTGGTCAAGACTTTCGAATAGTATACATCCTTCGTCCAAAAAAAAAATTAACTACTGGGGACAAATTTGGGCTGTATGGGGCAGCTAAAAAACAAGAAACATGATTTTTATCATTAAAGAACAGAGTAATGATTCATGATTCATGCATCTCAATTTGGGATGGCCGCAAAGTTCGATCAAGTATCAAAAGAGAAACACACTAGGTATACCGGTATACCCGCCTTTGCATGGTATACCACCTAACTTTTGCAACGGTATGGTTTAGTAGCTAGTTAGCAGCTACCACTAGGGCAAAAAAACGTTTTTCCGGACGGGCTAAAGTTAAAAGTGGTTTTTACGGGCGGGTATGGACATCGTCCAATTCAAATCGCCCTCTATTTTTTTAGGCGGACTGTAACCCGCATGCAGCTAGGTGGTGCTTTTGTTTTTCCCAAGCGGAGGGAGAACAGCCTGGAAAAGCATTTTTCCAGGCGGCCTTTTAGTGGCTCGCTTGGAAAAACAAAAAGAATAAAAAAATAATTGGCTGCCGCCGGCCGTCGTCGCCGTTCTCACCGGGTTCGCCTAGCTCTTCGCGCCGCCAGCGCTGCACAGCCGTTGCGAGTCGCCGTCCTCTATCGCCACCCCTAACAATCATCATTCATCGCCCAGAGCCTGCCGCCCTCGCCCACGCCACCGCCGTCCTCCGCCGCAGACCCCTCCAAATCTAGATCTGGAGGCCCGCCACTTGCCACCGATGTCGCTGAAGCCACCGCCCTGCATGCGGGGCCGCCAAGAGAGAAGTGAGAGAGAAAGAAGGGAATGCGATAGGAGTGAGTGAGAGAGGAGCCAGCTAGCTGATGTCTTTAGTATTTTTTCCTCGTTACCTTTCCTCCCTTTCTTTTCAAACTTTTTTATTTTTTCAGGCAGGCCTAGGTGGTCCGCCAGCAAAAATTTGTTTTTTGCGGGCGGACCGTCTCGTGCTCCGCCCGCAAAAATGGGAGACATTTTTTCGAGCGGGGCACTTAGTGGTCTGTCCGCAAAAATCGTTCGTCCAGGCGGGCGAAAATGGGGCCAGCCCGTACACCATTTTTGTAGGGGCTCAATTGCTATGCTGCCCATAAAAATGATATGACGTAGATCGGTAAAACGATTTTTGGCCTAGTGTCGAGACAATACATTAATCATTCGGAAGAAGTACTTGTCAGTCTCGCTAGCTTTTCCGTCTTTTCTCCATGGCTTAATATCTACCATTCGTACAAAAGGGAAGGGAATGAGAGAGATCAGAGGATTGTAGTGGTGATCATTATTTGCACACCGTTGCATGTCCATGTCCATTACTTTGCCCTATCTCTTCACCATCACAAGTTCATGCATGCACAGTGTTGTACACATGCGGCACTTGGCACTTCATTATATCATATCGTCAGATCATGCATGGAGCTGTGTGGCCATATATAATTGAAACTAAATAATAATACTCATTAATTTCTAGGAAATTAACTAAAGGCTCAAACAGCAGGCAAGAGTGAGCAACTATCCCTTTCTTGAGTAAGAATTAAAGATGCTTTTACCTCAAGAGAAAACACTGAATGTACGTGCGTATCTTGATGTGGTTCTTGACATCAACAGATTGGATTGGATCAGATAGAGATATGTCCAGGCTATCTTTTATGATAACTAGATGAAAAGGCTAGTTAATGGGTACGTAAAAAAATACCACTTCAGTCCATGAATTGCCAGTGTGGTTAATTAAAAAAAATTATGTATGTAAAGGCCGATATGATATAAAATGTAAATGTACGCCTAGATTGGCTAGGGTGGTAGGGTTTCTGCTGGATGGTAAGAAATCATTGAAGTTCAAACGACAAATTATAAGTCTGATATGTGAAGTGACGACGCAAAAGAGTTTGATGTTGACTACTACAGATCAGTCCATCACTAACAGGACATCTCTAACGGTTAGGGTAAGTCCATTTGTGACGTAGACATCACTAACGGTTTATAAATTCAACCATTAAATATCACAATTGTATGGTTTGTCATTCCCCCGCGACACATATCATTAATGGTACGAACAAAATGAACCATTACAGATGTGGTGGCTGACATCTCTAACGGTTCTACTATTACGAACCATTAGTGATAAATTTATATCTCTGATGGCTCCGGATTGATGAACCATTAGAGATTGCACAAGGACATCTGTAACGGCTCTACATTTAGGAACTGATAGAGATAGCATTCTACATCTCTAACATCTTTAAATGTAGAACCGTTACAGATAACGTCATGAGATCACTAACGACTCGTTATTGTGGAACCGTTACAGATGTTGCTCCAACATATATATATAACACTTTGGTTGTCCCGAATTTAATTCCATCCCAACCATTTTTACCATACAAAGGTCTGGTTGGGAGGTTGTGGCAGGAGGGGCAAAATTTTTGCCATTAAACCTTATAATATTACATATTTTCTGAAACTTATGATGATTTTTTTCTATTTATCATGAATGTATCCTTTTTTTCTGACCTATTCCTTAAGTACATCAGATGGATAGACTTGGTTGTATGGTAAACGTGTGGACAATGTCTTCATGGAAGGGCTATAAAATTTTTTGACAGCCACAGAATACCACAAGACGGTTACAGGGAATAAAGATATTTATTGTCCATGTGTTGGCACTACAACAAACACCACCCTAAGAAGATGTTTTTTTAATGGTATAAAGACGCTATTGGGCGTCCCTAAGTAACATTAGAGATGTCTTGGAAGAGCGTCGCAGAACCGTCTCCCCAAGGACCGTCTCAAATTTTAGAGACGCAGCTGCATTGAGGTCGCACAACTGCCGCCGTCGCACATTCTTGTAACCAGGTATTAGTTGGATCAAGGGTTAGGGACTTAGGGTTTATAGTCCGATTGAGCCATGGATGGGCTTTTGATTTCTTTTGTCGGGCCATAGCCCACAAGGGTTATATAACTCGCCCTCATCTCGGATTAAGACGCCTGCAAAGCGTCTTTAATCAAGTAGTTTTATCATGCTATTAGGAATGTCTCTAGAGACGTCTCTAAATCAAGATGTCTTTGTAAATGTCTTCAGCAAAGGGTCTTTAAAGGGCCATTTTGTTGTAGTGTGGTTGTAGAAACCAAAGAATGTTTGTTGATTAAATACAAATTTAATCACATTTGATACGTAGAGGTTTTATGAAGAATTATACATGTTGGACCAAACATGGTGAGATTGAAGGTATGAATGATGACACTATTGCCAATGGATGTGTTGGAGTAGCTACCATGAGTATGGACATGATGATGAGGAACTCGCTCCTGATGTAGATGGTGATTTGAATGGCATGGAGGATAATTTGGAGAAAATGTTACGTGATGTAAAACCTATGAGTTATGACAATAAGCATTACGAGAAATTCACACAACTGGTGGAGAGCTCAGAAACACCTTATACTCCGGTTGCAAGCCAAAGTACACAAGACTCAATGAGGTACTAGAGTTGATGAAGCTAAAATTAGTTAGTGGATGGTCAGACATTAGTTTCATGGGACTACTGGATTTACTCGCTGACATGCTCCCCGATGATAACAAGTTTCCTATAACAACATATGAAGCTAAGAAGGCTCTGTGCCCATTGGTATTGAGGGTTAAAAAGATACATGCTTGTAGAAATTATTGTATATTGTTCTACAAGGAATATGCTTATTTGGACAGTTGTCCAAAATGTAAGTCGAGTCGATACAAACATGTGAGTCTTGAATCTAATTCTCGGAACTCAAAAAAGGAGGTCCTGCCAAAAGCTGCCTACTATTTGCCAATAATCTCTCGTTTCAAGCGTACATTCACGAACCAAAATGAAGCCATGCTCGTACGTTGGCATGTTGACAAACATATCAAAGATGGCAAGCTTAGGCACCCTGCAGACTCAATGCAATGGAGAAATATTGATGGTGAATACCCGGAGTTTACAGGTCCGAGAAATATGCGTTTGGGACTAATCACATATGGCATCAATCAGTTTGGAAACATGAGAAGTAAACATAGCACATGGCCGGTCCTTCTATGCAACTTCAATCTTCCCACTTGGTTGTGAATGAAAAAGAAGTACATTATGTTGGCTATGTTGATATCAGGTCCAAAACAACCTGGAAACGACATTGTTATTTAGCTACGACTTATTGTCAATGATCTGCAAATACCATGGAATGAGGGAGAGCAAATTTGGGATTCCTAAAAAGAGAGAACTTTGACCTTCATGCCCTATTGTATTGCACAATAAGTGAATTTCCAGCACTAGGAAGCCTAGCTCGACAAACTGTTAAAGGAGCATTTGCATGCTCTGATTGTATGTTGAATGCAAAGAGTTTATGGCTCAAGAATTCACACAAGATAGCTTACATGGGGCACCATAGATTTCTTCCAATATCTCACCCATATCATAGGATGAAGAAAAATTTGACGGGAATACAAAGTTTGACCCTCCTCCTAAGGATTTGAATGGAACAGATGTTTATAAAAGTGTCGAGGAGTTTGAGAATTCATTTGGAAGGAAAAGGAAAAGAACTAGAAATGGTGGTTAATTTTGTAGGAGTTGTCGTATTGGAAGGATCTAGAGGTCCGTTATTGCATTGATGTAAATGTTATGACAATACTGTAGGATTATTGCTAAGACCTAGCGATGCTACTGTAAGGACTTTAACCATTGGGCTACAACACCTTTCACTCTATCGAGGATTGCGAATGCACCCTTTATCCGCATATATATTAATTTCATCTTACAAAGGTCAAAGCAGAACAAGGTTGGTTAGGATCTTGTGGTCAAATATATCCACCCAAGCCGATTCGAGTCTAGACATGCTCGATCATGGAATCAAATCCCAAGAAGTATAGTACTTGCAAACACCAGTGAATTCAATGAGATTTGTTATGGTCCAACAGGGGAGGGCGATACCAAATTTGGGCCGTTGAGCCAGATGATCGGATGGCTGTCAAGCGTCGGTACCGAGTGCTCAGTCCTCCCAGTACTAAATCTCTGAAGGGCAAAACTGTAATTTCGTGTTTAGAGTTAGCATCTTCTCATAGAGGAATCACGGACCGAGTTGCAGCGCTTGCACCACCACTCGCAAGAAGAAGAAACGTCATCCCACGATAAGGAGGCGATACCGGCGGCCAGTGGCGGTACCAAGCCTAGGGCATCTAGGGCTAAGACCCTAGGCTTGGGTCCAAAATTCCATTCAAATCCTTTAATAATTGTTTAAAAATTTTGAAGATCCATAAATTTTAGCCAAAATATATCAAATGAGCCCTAGACTTGTAAGTTTTCTAGTTTTCTAGTTCCGCCCCTGCCGGCGGCGCTGCCTTGTGCTTGGTGTCGGCATCCTCGTCACAGCTGTGCTGCTCCCTGGAGGCTGTGTGGCTTGCCTTAGACTCCCCGGTCCCAACCAACGACCAACTAGTTCCTTTTTATTTCCTCCCCCTTACTTGAACCGAAGAACACGTGAAGCTCTGGATGGTGATGAAGGCTCATGATCTGCATCTTCTCAAATTCAAAACGAAATTCCTTTCATACACTACGTCCAGTTACTCTGATGGCCATTTACCCTCAACCAGTTTTGAATTTCTTCACACCGAGCATAGGACCTTGTGCATCACAAGACCTGATTTTCAGCAAAGAAAGAAATACACACGTAGCGGCCTCGATGCAACCGTGGAGGCGGCGCCGCTCATGAACGGGTGATTTCGGGGAGGCGCCGCGGCCGTGGCTGCGATAACACGAGCGGCCGAACGGGAGAGCGTGATGTTGGGACAGATGGAGATAAGGTTTGCGGCGCCGCTCCTCTTTCAGACGCGTGCTGCACAACAATATGGCCGCGCGGCAGTGATTCAAGTCGAGACCGCGTGACGACCGGGCACCCACGATGCGAGCCGTTCATGATCGAACGGCTGAAATAGATATCGTACCGCCCGGTACTGGTATCGGACGGTACTTTGTGCTGGACGGGAACAAACCTCGAATTCAATAGTCAGAGGGTGTGTAGTATGTGTATGCGTTATGTGATGGCCTCCAATCCTATTTAGATGTAATTAATATCCTCTGGGCATAAGTGTGTGTGGTTATGCGCATGTTCAGCTTGTACTAGAAAAATATATAAAGAAACCTACGAATGTTTTGAAGGGTTCTTATGGTATCTGAACAAGGGTCACTTGTAATCTTGTTAGTCCTACATTCGTTATGTGCCAATGCCAGATTGGTGCTCAATCAGCTCAGACACAAATATTAACTTATTTCCCTAAATAATCAAAGATGGGTTCAAGATGCGGTGCATTTGTTTTCATTAGTTCCGCCAATTTCCAGTGGATGTTACTTCATCATTTCTTTTCTTTCAATTTGCCTTATGCTCAAGTGCGCAATTCAAGTTGAAGTCTATATTGATTGACGGTCTGTCCCTCGGCATGCTCTAATGAAATCACCACTAGATATTTAGCTGCAAGTACCCCCCCCCCCCACCACCACCACCAACAAACACACAAAAAAGAAATGATCATTTGTGTGTGTGTGTGTTTTTTCTCCTTTCGGATTAAAATCCCAGCAGTAGGTAAATCTATCTAGCTAGATTGAGCACTATGTACCTTTACTCCAGGTGCCTAGCTTTTCTGTGGATGCATGGATCCTTCCTTTGGGTGTAAATTAGTTCTTTGATACTTCAGTGTCCATCTCTCACCAAAAGAAAAAGAGAGAAATCCATTGGTGGTGCTAATATTCATCAAAGCAAATGCAAGTGTCTATTAGTGTACACCATCTGATTTTGTTCCAGTGTTTCTCAAGTTAAGAGTAGAAAGCTGGGAAGGAATTAATTAGAGGTGATTGAATCTTTGTCTTTATTTTGCCGGAGTGAGACATGAATATTCTGAAATAGAAAGAGAGTACAAATTTAAGATCGACTAATTTATGAATCTTTGTGGTGATGCAGTAACATACAAAGGAAGCTAGCTAGCATATATGCCAAGCATGGCCACTATATGTACAATTAAAGTAATCTCCATTTGTTATAGTGGCTGGGCATGCTTGTAGCATCTTGAAATTTAGCATTTGATATATTGATCAAATCATGAACTGGTTAACTATTTTGATCGTGTATCTGTATCTTGATTATTCTTAAGTGTCGTCCACCGCACTCAAACATAGAGTGTTGAGCTGACTTTTCATTATTTTTTTTCCATTGAGAAAATTCCAACCGCCAATTGATATTTAGGTAGTCCCTTGACCATCCATATGTCAGCAGGAATAAAAATTAAAGCATCTCACTAAGAACCGGGCATCTCTATATAGCATCTGATAGGCATGTATACATACTCCCTGTTAATGTATTTATTTTGAGACTATACGAGTGGTTAATGCCAAATGTCAGTCTCCATATTTTCTTCTCTCCTAAATAATGTTATGTGTTGCATGTATAAAGCTTAAATATCAGAATTTAAGAATTTAACAAAAATTACAAAAACATTTATATAGCTGTGCTTTTCTGTTATATAGATTTGAAAAGGCTCTACAAGAAAACTAGAATACAAACATATGGTTTGTCATTGTTTTAACTATTTTTGCTGAATCGCATTTTAGATGTAAGTGGCAACCACTTGTAATAATGACACAACTGCAATTTGTATCCTTGGGTTCCTATTGTTGGTAGGATTTGCAAGATCATGACTAAGTCAACAAAAGAGTCTGGTGTATGCAGTTGGATGTTGTCGTGGTAACTCTAATAGTAGTACATGCAAAAGATGTGTCACCCAAGCATTATAATTAGAAAATATGTGTTTCAAAGATGGAAGCTATCGTGATTTATGACTCTTGCAGTGTCACATCCCAATAAATCCATAAGTTTATAAATCATTATTTAATGGGAATAATAGAATAAGTTAAAATATAAAAGAAATCATCAAACATTAAAAAAGTTACAAGAAAATTCATTTGAGGTTTGTAGTAATTTTATTAAATTCTCCATAGTCTAAATATACTAAATAAATTTTACTTGAATTTCAGAGCATTTTTACTAATTTTAATGCCACAATAACCAAAGAAAAAAAAAGAAAGTTAAAAAGAAAAGTAGTTTTCTCTCTCCCTCTCTCGGTTGGGCCATTTTTGGCCCAGACCCCTCCCCCTTTTCGGCCCCTCTCTCTCTCCCACACGTGCTCCCGCGCGTCGCCCATAGGCCACGGCCCATCAGGCCGCCTCGCGCCCGAGCAGCGCCGCTGACGCCGCGGGCCCACGCGTCAGCTCCGCCTCCCACCTCCGGCCTCCCGCTCCCGAACCCTAGCGCCGCCGCCTCCATGCCGTGCCCGTGCAGCCGCAAAATCCGGCCACCATCCGTGTCTCCCTTCCAAAATTGATAGAGGGGAAATGCTCCCTTCGATGCCGAGATCCCGTTTTTCCCTTCCCCACTTTGAATCGTATCCGACATCGCCGGAAATATCTAACCGCCGGCCACCTTCCTTTTCTTTACCGGTGCCATCTCCAGCCGCCAAATTCGCCACCTACCTTTGTCCCCTTCGCCTATAAAAGGCATGAAAATATCTCCCTGCGCTTCCGTTACCTCGTCCACACCCTACCCGGGCCCCTAACCTCTCCTCCGCGAGCCACCCTCTCTCCTCCTCGCCGGCGGCACTCCGGCGGCCTCTCCCGCTCCGCTGGTGCGTCGGTTTCCGTCGTTGTCACCTCCCTCAGCTTCGTCTCGACGAGCCGCTCCCCGGCATCCCGTCGACCATGCACGAAGACCCCTGGAGCTGCCACCGCCAGGATTTTCCTAACCGCTATAGCTTGATTTAGCCCGCTATTAGCCGCTATAGCTCTATTTAGCCCGCTATTAGCTGTTTGGAGGAGGCAACCGTTAAATGTCTTAGCCCGCTATTTAAAACCTTGGTCCCACTACGTCGCCGACTACGTGTGCATGAGATATTTAGAAGTTCTAATCAATCTACGGTTAAACTACAAGCTATGTGTGCATGAGAATATACTTTACTTCCAAATGGTGCTCTTGGGCCATTGACGTGGATGACTAGTGATAGACTTTAACTATAGTTTCTATTTCATTTCGAACATGTTTATCATATATAACTTGTCTACTAATCCATTATATATTTTAGGCATTCGACCCATAATCGATTGCGACAAAGCAGAAGCGATTAAATATCTTCTAGAATTGCTTGGGTTAAACGACTCTAGTGTTCTCCCTATCTCTGTCTTGATAGGGGATGGTGAGACAGATGAGGATGCATTTAAGGTTATATTCCTTCTTAAAAGGAAACCAAACAGAATTTCTTTTTTTTGAGTCTATGGTTTTAGTTGCATAACATCGCACATTTACATGTTGCTACATTTAGGTGCTCCGTGAGTAATAAGTGTGGGATCCTTGTTTCACAAGTGAGTAACGAGATAGCAGCCTTCTACACGCTTAGAGACCCATCAGAGGTAATAACCCTTATTATTGTACTGATTAGTTCAAATCAAAGAACGAGGAGCACGAGAATAGACTAACTGCCAAAGCAGTCTTCCTGATGCTCGGTTTCTTCCTCCTATTCAAGAACAAACCAGCATTAGAACAACTCGAAATCTAAAAATTTATGATCTCAATTAATCTCTACTTGTACCTAACTTTCTTGGCCTCAGGGACAAGGAGGATGATGTCTTCAGCCGATGGAGCAATCTGAGGAAAGATCGAGAAGTAAAATGTTCAGATATTGAGATACTCCGACGAGTCAAAAAGAAACATGAACAATGCAGAATAGTGAACTCTTACCTCCTGATACTCGATAACTTTTCGTTTTCCAAGCATCACCGGAGTGGAGTCATCTTGTGTGTTGGCCCATTTCCTTGAGCCTTTTTTCTTGGGTGCGGCCTGGACAATGTCCTCCATTTCTTCCTCGGTAAGGAGCTTCTGCTGCAAAGCCTGCTCGATTTCATCAAGTGTAAAATATTTGTTTGCTTTATCAAGCAGTGTTGGTATTTCTTACGGTCACGGATAAATCTGCAAGCGCACGGAATACCATTGCAGCACTTCACCCGGGAGTATAAGTCCAGGACATCGAATCCACAGGGAACATGTGTGTCAACTCCTCCTCTGGCTTATCAAAGAACACGGAGCTAAGGTCGGCTATGGGTAGAGGGGTTTTATCTAGCAAAAAACAGTGTCTACATGAAGCTTAACTTTAATCCTAATGAGATACTTCAGGCATTGGCCAGCTCGCTGCTCCCAGATGAAACGCTCTACTACAGACCCACACAGGAAGGACTATATGATCTCGAGGGCTGTTACCACCTCTACACTTGCCTCGAATTATGTGTAGGATATGAAGTAACTACTGAAAATTAATCTACCTAGACACCTTGTCTAAGCAATTCTACATAGAAACTAACTGAGATATAAATCTTGCTAAGATAAACTTGAAACTCAAGAATGATATTTCTATTATAATCAGGGTATTCAATAAAGTAAAAGAAAGAAGGATTACCGACAACACTAGGGATTCCTCCGATGCCTTCTACTCTACTCTCTCCTTACTATTCTACACTTTAGTGTACAAATGAGCCTCTTATAATTCAGCTCAATCTTCTAGTATGTTCTAAGTGTGGAATGAGAGCTCCTTAAATAGACTTGAAATGGCAGCAACTCTGATGGGAAATGACCACCATGCCCTCTGGAACCGCCATCAGCAAGTGATCCTGGCCCTCCACGTGGAAGCTGGGCGTCAGATGGCACAAACCTGGTTCGTCCAAAACAATGTCGACTCCAATTGCCAAACCTCCCTGAAATCTTATGAGCTGACATACCTTCACGAAGTCTTCACTCGAAAAGCGAGTTACATCCTCTTCCCGTGAGTATATGTATGCATGGGCTAGCTCGACGCTGTAGAGGGGCTATACGCCGCTTCGCGAAGTCCTCTCATAAGTGGTTAAGCTGCTCTTCTAGAGGTGACCTACCGAGTCAACGAATCCTTGCAGTGAAGGCGTCATCGGTGGCAAATATTTCGAGTTGTTGCACTCCTCCAGGGCATCTCAGAGAGAGAATAATGCTCGGAGTAGTCATCCACCTTCAAGTAGAACCACCCTTCCTTCCACCTTGGCCTCGACAACGTCATCTCGCAAGGGATGAACTCCGCCTGCTAATGGTCGCGGCTTCAAAAAAAAAAACAGCACCCCACCCCTATAGCATTTTTCGATATCCGAAGCTCAAAATAGTGCTGGAAAAGGGCGAGATTGGGTGGGATCCCGATAAGATTTTCACACAAGTGTGTGAAATGGTTAGGAAGGCGATGGAATCAGGGGCAAGATGACAGAGCTGGATGCCATAGGTCTCCTGCACTGTCCCAGGGAATTCAAAGAAGGAAGGAAGGAAGCCATATTGGTCATGGGCAGGGTTTGAAATTTCCGAAATTTTAGAAATTCCGGCCGTATTGGTGGGTCCCGATAGTCAGTCACTCTGGTCAAAAATTTCGGTCGAAATCAGTCAACACAGTCAAAATCCCCCAAATCATGCCCCAGATCCCCTTTCCTATCCCCTACTCAGCAATTCCTCCATCAATCTAGCATCGTACCTCGATGATGTTCACCGCTACTGTCCAGCGACATCGACGGCAAATCACTGGCAATTTTTCCATCTGCGATTCGACCAGCGGCAAAACATATCTTGTTCTTGACTAGGCGATTTGACAGCACATGTGACCATGTGCTCCTTCAACGTCCGCCAGAGCTGGCTCATCGGCTTCCTGGCTCGGCGACGACGCGGCCGTATATGGACGGGACACAGGACTTGCTGGCTCGGCGACGGCAAAGATGTCTCAAACTCTCGACAGGCTGATAGCTAGGGCGATGCACAAAAGGAGCAACGCCAGATCAAGCTTGATGGGTCGTGGGCCTTACGTAGGTTTGGGGTCCTTCTCCCACTAAAAATAGACTAAAGTAAGCAAGTTTGTTGTTTAAATTCAAATTATGTTTAAAATATTTTGCCCGAAATTTCAAAATATTTCCGAAATTTCCGAAATTTTGGAATTTCGGTGACCACGAAATTTTTTCCCGATCCAATATAACAAACCGTGGTCATGGGTGGCGAAGGTAATGATCATACCTAGGATGGCCTCTGGACTTGGCCTCCTAGATTCATGATCGAGAATCATTGCCGAAGGGAGCGATCCCTTTTTCTCCATCTTCACAAAATTGGCTTTCTGAACGTTTGATCTACTTACAGCCATTTGGGAAGATTGGGGAAGTTTGGAAGGTTTGAAGTGGAAGAAGAGGAAGAGATAGGGCTCTTGGGAGATTTTGAAACAAATGACCAAATGTGCTACCGGACTCCAAACAAATCTCATAACATCGGTTTATAGCTTCGTGCCGCTTCGAATTCTCCGAAATCTCCGTCAGGAATTTAGTAAATGGTTACTGTTCCTTAGATGGAATTCATCTACTCCAAACTCTTGAACTCTACTCTAATTTTATGATTCAACAACAAATCTACTCGATTTGAAGTGACAGATGACTTGCTCAAATATCGACTGCAGGTAACAACCTATAGCTTGGTAATAGGACCCAACAACATTATATCCTTTTGAGTAGGTGATCCTAATAAGGAATCATTCATAATAGAGTTCGGGGGTTACTATAGTACTTAGTAAGGGGTATTCCGTATTATTGTGTATATAGTAACCACGTATCCGAAGACTTTGCATATACGGAGAAAGGCTCGCCATGTACTGCATAATTAGAAAAGGCTAGGATCACTTTCTATGCTAAAAGACACAATCCGGGTAACTTAAGACAGATTCCTTTCTAATCCTATGATACTTTCTACTCATTCCATCGCAAAATATAGCAACCTAGGAGGGGATATGACCTCTTCTAGGTTGCTATATTTTGGGACGGGGGTAGTACTAGGGATCCCTGAGTGGGCCACGACTACCCTCACGGGGGGTATAAATCCAAACGACCCTGGAGGGATTAGGACACGTTCAATTGATTCATGACTCTTGCAATTCGCCGGAGCACATCGAAGACCTCGTAAGAACCTCGTCGATAATCTTGATTACTCGACTAGCCCCACATCTATACCTATATGGCCATATGCCAACATATATTAGTCGAAGTGTTCAGACTAGCTGTATGCAATGACTCATTGTACTCAGTGGCATCACCTGATCTGTTCATTAAGTAAAAGCAGGCCTCACGGCGACTAGATTAAGGTTATTACCCTGACAGGGGTCTGAACTAGTATAAAAATTATGTCTCCTCTATGTTTGTTGTTTAGTGTTGCTTGTCTTGGTATCAGTGAATCTACTGGGTATAACAACTCACATATTCGACTTGTCAGTCTACGACACATACCTTCGGCAATAAAATGGGTAAAATAACTTTCAAGTGCATCATTTTTTTACTAATATGGATATACTAGTTTTGTCATGTTAGTATTTTGTATGCACATAAAAATTAAAGGAGAAATGCAAGGAAAATGAAATAAAATGCAATTGACCAGGGCGACCTGCCTGCCCGGCTAGACACAATCAGTTGAATGGAAAATGGATATTTGTTTACGAGAGCATAAGAAATTCCAACAACCACCACATAGGTAAGTCCAATACCGTCAAACATGTTTACGATTTTGTTGCGTGTTATGCAATCAAGGGGTAATTGACACTATGTTTCTAATTTTTCACATGCCTGGACACAGATCACAGCTTTGACTTGAGGATGACCACATCCAAAGAACAATACGAGGAAGATTGTTTTATGGAGAAGTCCTCGCTAGTTGCTTGGAACATTTGGAAAAAAGTGAAGAATGGTTTTATCTTAACAAGCAAATATCTTTTTTCCTTGAGAAACGTTTTTTGGGAGGTCCATTTTACACACACAAACACATAACATATCAGGTGCACTCAGCCTGCCTGCACTCACGCAATCGCGTCCTTCCGATCTCAATCGAAAGGTTGGCCAAAAAACCTGCCCGCCGCTTGCATTGTACATTTTCTTAAAAGAGCCTGCGAAACTTCCCTCTACTCCCATCTAGCCTTTTCGTATACTGTTCCATAATACAAGACACGGTCAAACTTGGCACAGTCTTTTAAACTAATTTTAAAATTTAATATCTCATATATTATAATATCTTTTATTACAGAATTATAGTCATATGAAAGTACGTTTAAATGTCATTTCAATGATATTGTTTTTATAAAAAAAAAGTTTAAATAAAAATAGACTAATTGTTGATCAAATACTTGAATAGTTGAATCTTAAAAAGCGTTCGTGCCTTATATTATGGAATGAAGGTAGTAGCTGCCCTTCTGTTCCAAATCTTCGTCACACTCACACGCCCTCGGTGGCGGTGACCCCGCTCATCGATCGATGGCAGATTTGAAAGCCATATAAACGAAAAAGCAAGCAGTAGATCTACCCGTCCAACATCCCTGAGTTCCATTTTTTACCGTAGAGGTTTTCTCTAAAATCCGATATTTTATTCAACTCTTTTTTGGGTGATGCCAACAGCGCCAGTGGCGGCGGTGTCAGCAAAACCTCCTGTTCCCATGAACTTACTGCTTTTGTAATTTTTGTCAAGTCTGCCACGCACTGGTACGGCTAGGCCAAATGCCAAATTAATGCAAGAACATGTATTTTGACAAGAAGTATTGCTACTTCTACTTGCTATTACGAATCAAGAACTAGCAAGAATCAAGAAGCATGTTGTATTGATCTATCAAGCATCTGGTGATTGGCAACATTGTGGTTTTTTTTTTCTGAAATGTGCAGTGTACAATGGATTAAATTAAATGTACAATCGTCTTAATCCTGTAAACTGAATGCAATGGTTTCTGAAAGCCTGTTGACATGATTATAATACAAAAGATGTTACTGGTTTGTCCATTCAAGTTTCTTTTAGCGAATAGCATCAGCATTAGCATCTGGGGTCGTAGTAGTATGCATTTTCTGAAGGCTTGACTGGAGCACATCAGTAATCAGAAACGTCATTTGCCTGCGAATCTTGCACAAGCATGGTGTTTGTTCCTTATCACTTTGCTTCTATTATACCTTCCTATAAGAGACATGAATTGCTGAGCCAAAAAAATTCGTTTGCTTTTGTGTTGACAGGCCTTCTGCCTTCAGAAGCTTTTACTAGTTATATTTGCTAGAAGAATTTACATGTTATACACAAAATCATCAATACATTCAGCATCACAGATTCAGAATGCAGGTTCAGACTTCAGAATGAAATTCCTGTATACAACATGTTTCTGGTCAGAATTCCTGTTCTTCCTTTGTATCGCTAATTCCTCCTTTTAACACCCCCTAGCTAATGCGGATAAGGTTGTTGGACTTGCTTCAGAGAACTGGAGAGCTTTGAGGAGGTGTTTTTTTTAAAAAAAACTGAAATGATCATGAAATAGAATTGTGCCCAAGTATGAATAGAATTTTCCGGCAATGAAATAAACCAATCAAAAGCAATGCCAGACAAGATAATGAAAATAAGCGCAACTTTAAATCATTACTAATCTCACCACATTGTGCTAAAATTTGATCTATATGCTCCAAAGATGTTCTATTGTCTTCTCCACTGAATTTAACAAAATCAGGATCTTTAAACCCGCGAGGGTATGGAGTATATTTAACATGATTAGGATATGGTCTTTTCATGTATTCTCTAACTATCTCACGTATACGATTTGTGAGATCCGGCGGCCTCTGATTAAGTTGCGGCCGAACGGGAGGTACTTGTGTAATTGACGGCGCAACATTACTATGTTGGCCACGACACACATATTGAGCCGATCCGTCTAAACCATGGTTAGGAATCGGCTTATAATAAGTATTGTTGAACATAGGATATGTATATAAAGCATTAGACCCAACGGTACTAATATGAGGTGAATAATAATTGGAAACAATACCATTAGTTGTGGCATAAAAATTTGGAGATAATTCCTAGGCAGTGGTCTGACCGGCTATAGGCAGCCTGGTCTGACCGGCCATGCACCCGGTCTGACTGGCCCAGGGCACGGTCTGACCGGTGGTCAGTGGTGTGGTCGGACCGGCTATACAGGCTGCGGTCGGACCATATGGTGGTCCGGTCTGACCGGCCAGAGACAGCCTGGTCAAACCGACAGTGGGGGCGGTCAGACCGGCGTGATGCCCGGTCGGACCGTCGGCATGACCGATTTGTGTGTAACCGGTCTTGTGAATTCCCGTTAATGCATTCGTTCTATCATAGGTATATTGCGTAGGAGCAAAACTAGATGTAGTAGTAGAATATGGTAAATTGGCTATTGTAGAGTCAATTTATTTATCATTATAATTAATTGTATCATATAAAGCATTATCTAGTTTATTCCATGCAATTATCAATATATGAATCAGTAGAATGACCAATGATAGAGGATTCGGAGTTTACCGGTATGACGATTCAAGGAAGTGGTGCAATCCTTTTGACGACGCCATCAGAAGTCTTGACGAAACACGCTAAGAAGGCCTTCTTTGCTTCCGCCGTTGCTTCTGCCATAACTTCCGCCATCTTCTCCTCAAGCTCGCGTCTCTTTTCTTTAGGTAAATCCCCCAAGGTATACTCAGTCTTCTCGTTCATGTCCGTCATGGTTGGTGAAGTTGATTCCCAAAAATTAATTCCGGTCGGGTTGGTCGTGATCGAAATACTTGACCGTATAAATTAATATCGGTCTTCAATCTTTTTTTAAGTATAGTTACTGCGTAAGCTAGCCGATTTGCGCAAAATCAGCTTTTTTTTTTATTTTCTGTAGGAGTACACGTACACGGCAATAACAAATCGATCTATAGATCGGTCTTAATGTAGTAGCCGATCTGTATCCAAACTGATTTTTTCCTTTACTAGATAACCGTGTTTGTATACAATTAGTACTGGTAACTGGATAGGATCCGAATTAATCTGCTGCTGCTCGCTTTTGTCTCGGTCTTGATACTTAGGAACAGTAATGACCGAGAGTTGTTTTCGTATTTGGCAACCAAGCAAAATAATATGTATATGAATACTAATCCTCTTTGTTACCATGCGCAACAAAATATGGAAAGAACAATACACGGCAAGGATATGTATCGATCTATTGGCTTCCTATCTAGTTACCGTGTACAGCAAGGAAAGACGAATCAGCCGCTGCTCCAATTGATCTCGTCGATACTGGTCAGCGAACGAACGTCACGACGGTGGCGACGGCTGCTGTGTGCGGTCTGACCGGTTCTAGTCCGGTCAGACTGGCCTGCGCGGCAGTGGCGGCAAGCGATCGGCCTTCGGGCCGATCTGGCGGCGATGAAGGAGAAATTAATCTGAATATAAGCAACGATTATTCGGTCATAAAAAAGCCGAATAGATTGATTCCCCCGCGGAGTCGCCAAAATCGTGTTGACGTCTTTTCCGGCCAACACGCGACTCACCTAAAGATTTACGGTGTTTATAACTTGAAGTCTTTAGAAATAACCAGATCAGCCTCTAGGCCGATTTAGATAGAATAGGAATCAAAACCAGTCTCCAGGCAGATTTGGATCAAAATAGAGGTAAACACCCGTCTTGTGAGCGAATCGGAAGGTTTACGGGACAAACCTACAAAGAGGATCGCACTCTCGCTGCAAAGACGGACGGTTTACAGCGCAAACCGACAAAAATTTATGGTTAAAACTAGTCTAAGTAAAAGAGAGTAGAGGGGAGAGAAAACATGGCTAAAGTAAAGGTAGAAGAACGATTCAATTGTATTGTATGTTGTGTTGTTGTTCTATGTATCGTTGTCGTCAATTGAACCGGCCTTGTCCCTTATAAAGGGGTTGGTCTTGCCTATTCTCAGGGGTTTCCCACGTCCTTAGGTGTATTGGAAATTAAATAGGACTTAAACTTCCCAAACTTGGACAAGAAGAAAGCCGAAACTTCTATTTTATCTCGGATTCCGATACAGCCGGTCTGACCGACGGCAAATTGCCGGTCTGACCAGTCTCAGGGTCCGGTCTGACCGGCCTCTCGGGGAAATCCCGGGCCTTCTCCAAATTTGTTCCCAACTCTTCGTAGCCAAATTTGGGTGTCAACACAGGGTAATACAACTCTGATGTTCTTAAATCCATTTTAGTTCTGTTCATGTGCTCGGTAGGTTTTAAATGTTTTTCATTCCTTCTGATGTTGCCAGATTTCAGAAAATATAGAATCCACTCAGTTAGTGAACTATCTTTGTAATGGATTTTGTATCAAGTCTGCAGTATCTTATTGGTTTGTTTACTAAACAGCAGAGTTGTGCAAGATCAAACAGATTACTAAAACATATTTCTTGACACAAAGGAATCTCCTGAATCTTCAGTGTATGAATTTCTGTCCCAGATCTAAGTTTCAAATTTTCTTACGAGTGCATTGTACTTAATTAAAGATCATAGATGCTCAAATGCAATTGAACGATCTTATTAGTAAAATATGTTTTTCTTTATCATTCTTTAAATAATAATAACTTTGCAAAATATTACAAAATTCAAATGATCCTGTTGCAGCAACCAGCAAAAACATAATTGGAGTACCATCGATTCTCTTTTCCAAAGCAGCCATCTCTTTTAGTTTTAGCCAGCCATTAGATGATTGTTAATTATGATGTACAAATTTGACTGTGGATCACTGGAAGAGTGTCGCAGTTATCTAAACTGAATCTGTGTTGCACCTCACATTCTGTAATTCATAGTAGGCAACACCTAAAATATAGCTTCATTTGCTTTGTGTTGATACCGATCTAATGGCTGATATTTGTTGTAAGCAGCCATCGATTATGGGGGCTAACATTGTTGCTTGCACAAGCCACGGTGAGATTTCCAGTGATCCCTATGTCCTAGCTACTGACTACAAGTTAATTGATCGCTTCACTAAAATTAGCAACCTTGACTGTATTGTTGGTTCTGCCAAATTTTTTAGTTGAAAGGATGGAACGAAAATATATTAGTCCAGTCGAAGCTTTAAAAAACATCTGATATAAAGCATTTCCATTGGAGAAACTTACTTGAATACCTTAATTGACCCCATGAAACTTGGTAGATCCTTTAACAGTGAAATTATGTTATATGTTTCAGATTTATGATCATGATCAATCCTTAAGGTAATTTTTCTGTAGCAGATGTGCTGAAAACTTATTTTATTGTATACACTATTAAATCTAATATCATTTGTAAAGCCAAGACCCCAAATATTTGTAAGATATATTCCATCTAATTTATACTGACTGTTGTTTTTCCATTTAAGTTATATATGAAATTTGTATGTCTATGTGAAATTTGTGCTTTGATATTCGTAGTTTCAAATAAACTGAATACCTAGAAGGTAGGCCTTTCACATGCCATGAATCCATTCAAGTGTGGTGTGTTCAGCATGTGTGCAAGTGTGCATAGCTTATTCTTCCCGCAGTGCTCATACAATGCACATCCACATTCTAATGAGGTGTTAATGTATGAAAAAAATCATGAAGCATGCTGTTTTTTAAATAGTAGTAAGCGACGGCTATTTTAATATTTTTTAGCATTTTGTTTCCTCAGAAATATGGGCAAGCAATTGGACCCTTCATCTTTAGCATTTTGTTTTTCTATTTGGAAACCCTTGCTTAATTTTAAACAAGTTTAATTTGATTGTTTACGCTACTATTACAAACTAATTGCCCGCAGCAACGCGGCGCGGGGCATTAACTAGTATATCTATACTAGTTAGCAACGCTCCAGCGCGGCAGCGACCCCTCCGCTCCCCGGTGGCCGTCGCCGACATCTCCCTCCCCGGACGCCCCTTCCCCTATCACTCCGCTTCCTCTCCTTCACTCACTCGGCTCCACCTCGCAGTCTTTCGCTCTGTTCACCTCCTCGGCTATAGCGATAAACGGAAACCGCTGCTTTGTATTCCAATTACCGTCGCATGCATTACTTCTCTGCTTCTCATCTTCTTCATGTACACATGTCTGCAACATAGTGCCTGCTCAGTGCTGCTCTTCCTCCAAACACGCCTGTTCCGGATCGATTGCTCAGCCAACAAAGAAGTTCTGGATCGATTGCTCAGCCAACAAATTAAGAAGCGCAATTCCAATTCATGTTTATATCCAGTGTTCCCAGTGTAGATTTAACCTCAATCCTTAATATTGATTGGTGTGGATTGAGCACTCAAATTAATTTTTTTAAAATTCAGCTATTAATTTTTATCGTGTTTTAGCATTACATCCTGTTCTTCTCTTTTTATCCCGCAGATCAGATTTGTGGCAGTGGGGGCAGCGGGTAGTGCGTTGATTAACCGCACAATATCTTCAATTTCTTCGGTATGTGTGCGTTCTGATTAGTTTTCTTTAGTGTAAATACAAAACTACAGTACTGTAGTACATTAGACTTTCTGCAGATAACTCCTATTTTGGAAAACGTTTTTCAGTGATGAACCAGTGATTTTGTATGCAGCCCATTTTGTACACGATGTGCCTTGACGTTTAACAATGAGGTGCAAATTTACCGCAGGTAACTCCATCAAAAGTTATGAAATTAGAGCTGTATTTCAGGCTACCTTTCATTTCACGGGAAATTTTGTGATTCATCCACATCAGTATATTTTACCGTGGTTTCATAAATAATTTTGCACGGATTCGTCATGGCTTCATTGCTTCAATGATCAATGATGTAAGTGCTACCTATAGCTCTGAGTTGTCCCTTTTTCATTGAATATATTAAAATTAATTTCCTATTTATTCACCACAACAGTTTATATTTGCTGATGTTTATCTTGCTTCATAGTGGTACTTGCTAAATGGTAGAATCAACCAACTATTCATAGATCCCATTTTACACATATGGGAGGATCCTCCATGTCAGTCAATCCGTTACTTATAAAATTTCTCTTCTGAATTTCTATGCATCTTCAGTGACTCATTGTTGTTTGTAGATGACTCTGTGCTGATTATCTTCAAACTTCCATCTGCGGTACATACATAAAGTATGGATCGATTACCAGTCAATTATAAGCTTCATATTAACAAGTATATATATGCAATAGCTACCTGACTTTCCACATTTGTATGTTGTAACCTCACTTTTTGATGTGCTCAGTTGGGAATAGCTACCCCACAGTTTTGGGGAAAGTATGATATGCATGCAACCATTGAAATTTGTCACTTGATAACAAAGCTTTTTCCTTTAGTTCTTATTGCTCCATCGATCGTGTGTCTGAATAAGCTCCTACTTTCTGAAGACTCCATCTTGTGATTTTATACTTAAGGATCTTATCTCAACTCTTTCAAAGTGCTACATCATGCATGCTATTGTTCTGTTCTGTTCACTCGTACAAAAATGCCTATAATTTGAACTATCACCCAGAATATCACAATGCCTTATATTTTCACTTGCTTACCTTAATTTCCTATTTCCGTTTTTTTATTGTGTCAATAGATTTTTTTTATCTCAATCATTACAAATATCCTGCAGGAACGCGCGGGGAATCACGTGATGTTTAAAATGCCAATTTGCAATCAAGATAAATAAGAGAGGGGGCGGGTACATGGACAGCCATTGTAAAATTCTCTCATAATTGAAAATAAATGGGCCTTTCAATTAATTATTCAGCCCACGTAGAGTCATGCTCCAGACAGGTCAAGCTGCCATGCATATATTGGTCCTTAGTATTCCACATGCCAATTGTGTTAAGGAATAGGCAACCCCTACTCATTTCATCTGTCATTTTTCTTTCACTTTAAGTACGTTGTTAAGATATAAAAAAATACGTTGAGTTGATTGAAAAAATATATAAATTTTGCAAGGTTTTTAAATGCAAAATTTGACTGATTTGTCATATGTAATTTTCCAATTTGATTGAAGAAAAGCTAAACCCCGGATTCTATGAAAATGCACAACCAGTGCTCGCACCAGTTAGTTAGCACTAACTTAAGTTGTTTTGGAAGGATTTGGCTACTGGCATTTGAGTGAAACTTGGAGAATAGCACATTGCTTGGCATCATTGCAACCTTAGAGCCCTATATGTAGGGCATCAGTTCAGATGTTAAGGGAAGTATCCTCTGGCTTTACTTTGTTTCAGCACAAAATGGAAGGAGTTTCTTTAAAAAAAAAAACTAATGGAAGGAGTTTCTTGATCCCCGTTTTCCTCCAACAAACTATTCTAAGATTGTTATGAACAGCCATTAACAGCTAGGCCCAGCGAATTTTTCTGGGCCAGTAGGCCCATATGTAATATGTTATCGACAGTTTGTATCACTTTGGCACTTCAAAAGCAAAATGCTGTTCTTTGTAGCAAGCAAAGTGGTATTCCTCTCCCATGAGGTTCTTCTACTTGATGTTCTGCTATTATTCCCAAAGGTATTATTATCTGGAGAAAGGGGGGGAATTATGAAAGTAATACTTTTCTTAATGAAAGAGCAAGCTCCAGGGACTATTAATAGGACCCAGACAAGCTTCCCTAAGAGCAAAGGCTGAACTGCTGGTGACAGTTTTATCAAACATTAGTGCCTGCATTTCAGACTATACTGCAGACTTCCCTGTCCCTTCACCAAAAGTTTACAAGCTGCAAAGTTGATCCTTCTGTTCTTCCTGAACAGCGCTAGATTTTCTAAGGTACAGGTACAAGTTACTTTGCTTGTTTCATACTTGATCTATAGTGCAGATCGATATTTAAACACTACTACACGTTTTCTCATTTACTGACTTAACAGTTCTGACTTCTGAGTATTATTTATCTGCTTATATCTGGAAGTGAATCATCACTTTTTTTCGTCCTAAATCAATGTTGGCATGTCCTAATCTGTTTTTAACATTGTAGTGGTGACGTCTATCTTGGTTTTTCTTATGAGAATTGGCATCTTGCAGTTATCCTAAAGGAAATAGAAGCAAATTATCATTGATCTCAAATATCTGGTAGACTGGTACTGCTGTTTGGATACAGCCATCAGGCTTTGGAAGTTCTTAACAAAACGAAGTGAGAAATAACAGTAAGTATGCTTTCAGCTATTTCAAACAAATATAGGCAAAATTTGAGTTTTTTTACGGTCCAACAATTGGTACCTCGATGTACCAAAACAAAATCTAACCATTCATTCATCATACCACTTTGAAATGAATGGTTTTTGGATTATGTTTTGGTACCTCGAGGTACTAGAACCTTGAGATAACATTTGTTGGACCGTAAAAACCCTCAATTTGTAATTGAAATCCTAGATCTGGATTTCTATTTCTTAGATCAAAAACTGTATCATTCGATCTTCTCAACATAAATTTTCTTTTTACCGAAGAGCATTTCGTATTTGGTGTTTTGGTATAGTAATCGGCTCCAAAAAATATATTCTACTGATTTCTATGCATCAAAAATCCCGTTGAATCAACATATTCCAAATAACATTGCAAAATTAAGTTTAGAAATGGAAAAAAACTCAAGAAAAATTTATATCCATTACGTTAGCAACTCATGCACATTTTGTTTTCCTATGGCTTGTTCTTTTTTGTTTCAATCACCACTAGAAGTCTTCGGAATACACCAAATAACCTTCTTTATTCTCATTATGCTAAAAAAATAATGCACGACAATCACTGCATTTGCTCTGCTCTATCGATCTCCTGTTACAGCTTTAAAACAGCACCATGGGCCCTAAATATATATTTCATTTCATTATGCAGTATAGTTTTTCTCAAGAAATGGCTGAATTGTCTGTATTTGCTACATCAATACTCTCAAGGGTCGGCACATTTGCTGTTGAATATGCAATCAACGACATTAAACTTGCTTGCAATGTTAGGAGTGAGCTGGAAAAGTTGAAAAACTCATTGAAAGCTATTTGTGCTGTTCTTAAAGATGCTGAAAGGAAGCAATCTACATCTAGTTCACTTAAACATTGGCTGGAAAATCTCAAAGATGTTGTCTATGACATAGATGATGTTTTGGATGACGTTGGGACGCGAGCATTGCAGCAGAAAGTTGGAAAAGGTGAAATCGGTACTTATTTTACTCAACTATGCATCTTTCCTTTTGAACTTGGAAGAAAAATAAGAAAGGTCCGTGAAAGGCTAAATGAAATAGCTGCACTTAAAACAAGTTTTTCATTGATAGAAGAACCAATAGACACACCTTCAGATGAAATTGTCCAGAGAGAAACACACTCTATTGTAGATGAGCGAAGAATTGTTGGAAGAGATAAAGCTAAAAATGAAATTGTGAAGATGATTTCAGAATCTGTCGATTCTAATTCTGATACCCTGTCAGTGCTTCCAATAATTGGAATGGGAGGTGTAGGCAAGACTGCCCTAGCAAAACTGGTATTTAATGATAAACGAACCAAAGAAAAGTTTGATAAGATGCTATGGGCATGTGTATCTAATGTGTTTGATCAAAAACATATTATAGATATAATCATACAATCAGATAGTGGTGAAAGCAATAAGCAATTAACCCTAGAAGCACTGCAAAGGAAACTTCATGAGCTTTTAAGCGAGAAGAGATATTTGCTAGTATTAGATGACATATCACATGATAATACTAATGATTGGGAAGAACTGATAAACCTGCTACCAAGTGGTAGAAGTGGAAGCATGGTTTTAATCACCACACGCCTTTCAAAAGTTGCATCAGTATTGAAGACCATAGAACCATATGAAGTGCCAAAACTTCCAGATGAAGAATGCATGAAAGTATTTGTTCGATATGCTTTCAGAGGAGAAAAGACAAAGGATACTGAGTTGCTAAAAATTGGAGAATCCATTGTACAGAAATGTGATGGTCTTCCTTTAGCAGCTAGGGCATTGGGATCCTTGTTGTCTACAAAAGACATCGCTAAGTGGCAAGAAGTTAAGGAAAAAAAGTTACCCCCAAATGATATCATGTCAGTATTAAAAGTGAGTTACGATGCACTTCCATCTGATTTAAGAGCATGTTTTTCCAGCTTATCCACTTTTCCAAAAGATTATGAGATTTTCAAAGAACTTCTAATAATGTATTGGATGGCAATGGGACTGTTGGGTACATCTGGTAGAAGTAAGGAGGCAATAAAAATGGGGGAGACATACTTCAGTGAACTTGCTGGGAGATCTCTTTTCCAAGACTATGTTTTAAGTCTAGATGGCAATGTCTCACACTGCAAAATGCATAGCCTTGTTCATGACCTAGCAATATCTGTGTCTCAAAATGAGCATGCAACTATTAGCTGTGAAAATTTTAGTGCCTCCAAAAGAGTTAAGCACCTGGTGTGGGACCAAAAAGATGACTTCTCGACAGAACTAAAATTTCCAAAACAACTGAGAAGGGCAAGCAAGGCAAGGACATTTGCAAGTAGGCACAACTATGGTACTGTGAGCAAATCCTTTCTTGAAGATCTTTTGGCAACCTTTACACGCCTAAGAATCTTGGTTTTCTCAGAAGTTGAGTTTGAGGAATTACCCAGTTCAATTGGAAATCTGAAGCACCTAAGGTACCTAGATCTACAATGGAATATGAAGATCAAATTCCTACCCAATTCTCTGTGTAAGCTGGTGAATTTACAGACACTTCAACTTGCTTGGTGCAAAGAACTGGAGGAGCTGCCAAAAGATGTGCAAAGACTTGTCAGCTTGAGGTACTTAATCCTCACATCTAAGCAACAATATCTACCTAAAGATGCCCTTAAGGATTGGACTTCCATGGTATTTCTTCAGATTAGTGCCTGCCCAATGTTAACATCATTAACAGAAGGATTTGGTGGCCTCAGTGCACTCAGAGAGCTATTTGTCTTTAATTGTCCAAAATTGCCCTCTCTCCCCTCTAGCATGAACCGGCTAGTCACCCTTCAAAAATTGATTATTCATAACTGTGATGAGTTAGATTTGTCGGAACCAAAGGAAGCAATGGGTGGGCTAAAGAGTCTTGAATCAATTGAACTTGTGGGGCTTCCAAAGTTTGAGACCTTTCCAGATAGCTTTGAATCAGCATCTTCCTCTCTTAAATACCTGAAGGTAAGTGATTGCAAAGAATTCAAGAAGTTGCCGGATTTCATTCAGAGATTCTCTTCTCTAAAGAAAATTGAGATCCCTGAAAGACATTCATCTTCCAGTATCACCTGGGCATAGAAGTAAGTACATCCAGCTCTAGAGTGGTCCCATAGTTCCATAGTCAGTTCAAAATCAATTTACTTTTAGTTTAATAATTATCACTGCTCGTTTTATTAGTGACAATGTCCAAAACATTTGCACAGTTGTTCATTTGACTCGTATGTTTTCATGCAGAATGCAGATACATGCTTATAAATTAACCACCATATGGTTAAAGTTGGGATACATCATTGCTTCAAAGGCGTGACCGCGTGAGCTCATTTATTATGAAAAATACCACTCTCAAATGTTGTGTGTACTGTTGCTTCTTACTTTTTATGTAACGAAATAAATGGTTGTATGTTGAGTGTGAAGTTTTCACCAGACACATGTACTCTATCAAACTAAAATAAAATGAGTGAATTTTAAGACAAATACGATTGTCCAATGTCGGATACCTTGATATTGTTCAAATCTGATTGCATCCTTGGAGCAATTGTGCTCTTGTTTGCAGAGTCCATTTCCTGCTTGGAAAGAACCCTAGTAATGCAATTTTAATTGCTTGGTAAAGGGAAACCCAAAATGTGGAGACAATGACCGAGGAGCAGCAAATCCACATGAGCATTGTGAAGATGATCTGAAAGTAATCTCGGCATTTCATTGCTTGTACAAATTATGTAGTTTGCCATTTGATCTGTGCTGGAGTTGTCGGCATAAATCCATGATTTTGTCTGAGCTGTATTCGCAGCAATTTAATTAGTAATATTGCTTCATCAAGGAGCAAGCATTGCATGGTGGGCTTCTTTCTACCTTGCTCAGTGTGGATGGAAAAACAAAGAATAACTTCATTTGGGGTTCCACTCGAGTCTAAACATAGTCCCTAATCCGTAATACCAGAAATATTGGCTCCTGATTTACAAAAAAACAAATCGTCTAAAACAGGTCTCTCGGCAGTATATTAGGGTGGTTTTGCTAGCGTGGCATGTTGACTTAGTCCAAAATGCTTATGTGGCAAAAATAAAAAGTGGGCCCAAGTTGTTATTCTTACTCTCCTCTTCTATCTCCCTCCCTCCTCTCTCCTTCTCTCCCCCTCCCCCCTCTCTCTCTTATGGTGGGGACTCTGGGGAGCGGCGGGCCCAGGCATTGGCGCTGGCGGGGGGCCACAGTGATGGTGAGCATGGGCAGCAGCGAGCTGCAGGGCGCGGGCGTGGGCGGCAGCGGGCTGTGCAGT
>CM002479.1:10832195-10852694 GCA_000325765.3 Leersia perrieri
GCCGACACCGCCACCTGCTGCTCGCCTCACTCCCCCCGCCGCCGCCTCGCTCCCGCCGCCTTGCTGCCGCCGACGCTCGTCGGCTTGCTCCTGCCGACGCCGCCGTCGGTCGTCGTCCCCCGCCGCCGGTCGATTAAAGAGAAGTGAGGAGGAAAGGAAGAGAGTGAGCTGTGAGGGAGAGAAGTGAAGAGAAGAGGGTGAGGTGGAGACGGGGAGAGAGAGTACTGCGAAATTACTTTTTTGCCCCTGTTTTATTTTTTGATTCTTTAATTTATTGAGGGTATTATAGAGATTTGAGTGAGATGAAAAACACATAAACAGTCAATCTTTCTTTTTTAATCCAAAATTAAAATTTGTAACTAGTATTTCTCCTTCATAATAACTCCAAATTACATGTTTCTTTTTTCATAAATTTTCTAAATTTATGATGTTTTATTTGAAAGTGTTTTTATATGTTAGTACCTATTGTTTGGATCTTTTACATACGACTTATTTTCTTTAATCGATGTTTTATTTTCTTTAATCGATGTATAGAATAGAAAAAGCATATTAATAATTGCTAATGTAAGTTAATAGTTTATATTATTATGATCAACATAAGATTATAACTAATGTTGAGGTACATACGACTTCGAAAATACTATGGCATATTCTTTATCTTTTTTATTTTATTGCACAATTGTAAAGTAACACACAAAAATAATTATCTTATAACACCAATATATTTTTCATATGTAATGCAATACATATAGGTTGTCCTGTAAAAGTTTCAAGAATTTTTTAACTAATTTATTAATTTCTCTATATTAATTGAATTTATATATGGTTAACGAAATTAATTCAAATTGAACTACATGTACATCGAGTAAGATCCAAAAATATTTTAAAAAATTGTATTTGGGCTCGTATGCTCCATCATAGCCCATGTTATGGATAAAGATTAAAAATTAAATTATCTTCTACGAACAATGTGAATTTCTACGTCTAAATTAACACATAATAATTATGATAATATATAAATTTGGTCAAAAAATTATGAAAATTGGCGTGGTGACATTTTTTTGGTCCATAAGCTTGCCATAAAAAATTCAAATAATTTTAATAAAGTGGGACCATACATTGTTCACAAATTGACACATCTCTCACTCAGTTTCTTATAACTCAACAGAGATATATCCAGTTGTGAAGAATGTATGGTCCAACTTTATAAAAAATATTTAATTTTTTTATGGAAAGTTTATGATCCAAAAACATGCTGTCATGCTAAATTTCTAGAAAAAATAGTAATTTAGCTCAAATATTCTTATACGTATTTTTTTACGTATGATAAATACTTTCGGGTATATAAGATAATGTATTTGGTCAGTATCTTTACAATGGTACAATAAAATTAAAAAGATAAAGCCATAACTGTCGGTGTTTTGGACCGGCAATAAACTATATGGGGCTACGCACGAACTCGAAAGCTAGATGGTGATGAAACACGAGGATTTATACTGGTTCAGGCCCTCCGATGGGATATGCCTTATCTCTTGGATTGCGCTGTGGGAATCAAGGCATTGATGGGCCGGGCCTCTTTGCTTTCCTTTTTATCAATCTTCTAGAACACCCCTTCTTCGTGGGCTAATGGTGTACCGAGTGGATACCCGGTACCCATAATCTCCACAGTAGCCCCCGAGTCATTCACAGTCGAGTTGCATCTTCTTCTTTAATAATCTTCAAATCTTCAATCTTCCATCATTCTTCCCAATCATCTCGCAAAGAGGTTGTGAAGGGCTCCACCATAAAATCCAGAGAAAAAATTGGGGCGCCGAGTGGCGCAACTATTAGGTGTAGCCCCCGACTCTATGATTAGTTGGGAAAGCAACTAAACTTAGAGTCTATAGGAGACTTTTAAGAAAAATTTCCTCATAAGGGAATTAGGTGGTGCGCCGAGTGGCACACCTAATAGGTGTAACCCCCGACTCTAGAGTTAGTTGAGAAAACAACTAAACTAGAGTCTAATAGAGACAACCAGCACATCTAGAGCTTAGCATCGATCATTTTGAATGATAGGCCAGAGGCTTTAATATCATACGCATAGCTATAGCCAAATGCGATTTTTATGTCAGATACGCATGTATCCTCATCTTGATATTTTATCAAGGTACACAGCTTAGCATCAACCACCCAATTAATTTGGATAGTAGAGGGTAAATATCTTACTATTAGGCTTTTAGCCGAGTAATTAGAGTAGTAATAGTTTGCACCTTAATTTTAATAAGGATAAGCAAACCCCAAATTAGGTCATTACTCTCTTCAATCTCACATTGTGAGTAGCTCCAAGCAAATCGCATGTGATTTTCCATTACCTAAAGGCACAAAGGGCATGCTTGAAATTCACCGGGCTATGTCAAAATTTAGCTTAGCATCGATCACAGGAATTAATATTCCCGAGTGATATGACAGAGGCTCATCGATCCAAAATAGTCCAATTATCTAGTTTTTATAGCAATCGGCTGCTCTCTTATTGAATAAATCTTCAAATCCTCTGAACGCAGCCTTTAATTCATGATTCCAACTATAAGGCTAGGTCTCCAGTGATAATCCGAGTAATCACCCAAAAACCTTTGCTACCGACTAGTTATCTTGATAAACCCTAGAGCTTCCTTTTAACGGCTCTAAACTAACGCCGTTAAACCCGGGGCCCGTTTAGTCAAACTGCAAAAAATATGGATCTGACGCGTGTCTCGCAGCGTCAGTTTTCCCCTTTATCTCTTCGTCTTCTCCATCGAGATTCAACACCGTGCGCCATTGCCTCCAAGCTCCCAATCCATTTCACTCATGCGATTCACATTGCTCTCCCATTAGCCCTTCTGCACTTCCTAGAGATCTCCCACCACCTATCTCCCAAATCACGCCATGGCTAGCACTGGGAGTTCCAAGGCCGCCGCTGACACATCCATCGGCGATGACTTCGGGTGGCATCCAAGCTTAATCGACAAAGGAAAGCTGAACTTAATGGTAAAGGAAGGCATTCTTCATCGCCGTGAGGTAGTTGCCTGGCGCCCTGCTAGATTCGATGTTTTTCCCTCGCCTAATGCCGGTGAGGCCGTGGTTTTTACCCCTTTCTTCTATCGGGGTTTTTTTCTTCCTGCTCACCCCTTCCTCAAGGGGTTGCTTTAATTTTATGGGATTAAGATTCATCATCTTAATCCCAACTCTATTCTGCATATCTTCATCTTCATCCATCTGTGCGAGACCTTCATGGGCATCTTTCCTCATTTCAATCTCTTCCACGCCACCCCAGTCACGCCAATATCTCCAATGTTGGTGGAACCGGATTCCAAAGCCGTTCCACCAACAAATATTTCGATGTCTTTCAACACCTCTAATAAAGGTTGGCATGACGAGTGGTTCTGTCATCCTGACGCCGAGAAGTCACTCGGCGAGTACTCCTCCGAGTACCCTACTCCCTGCAACTCCTGGAAGGCTAAGCTTACCAAGCAGGAAATGATTGAAGTTGTTCCTCTGATGAAGAGGATCACCGAGTTGAAACATGATGGGTTGACTAGCATCTGGGTGGCCCGGCACTTTCTGAAGTACCGACTGAATCCCCTTAAGGAGCTGGTCCACCCCACCTTCAAGTACAAAGGTCACCACGACCCTACCAGGGAGTCGGAGGTTGACCTAGAGGAAAAAGAAGTCAGCGCCAAGCTCAGGGCAATATTTGCCGATGGCGTCGATATCCCCACCGAGAAGAATAAACCTCGGTGCAGATCTTTCCACATCTACCAGCAACCTCCTCGAGTAAGTATCTTTATCAATATCATATATGACTTCTCCACTTGTTGAATATTAATCATGGTATTGATCTTCAGGAATATTATCAGCTTGATTCCAGGCCGTCGAGTATCGCTAACATCGCTAGGCCTAATCAAGCCCCAGCACCTAAAGGCCCAGCTGTTGATTTCTTCAACGAGCCTGGTGATGATGAAGAGGAGGAAGTCACCGAGGCTGCTGCTACTGCTACTACAGTCCACGCCGACTCCCTTCAAGCCAGCGACTCGGACAACGAGGCAGCTTACCGGTCATCTCCAGCCCCTCGCCTATCTTCTCCTCCACCACCCCCAGCATCCAAGGCAAGGCCATTTTCACCTCGCCCTGGTAAGCGTGGGCGTTTGAAGGTGTCCAATATGTAAGTCTTTTTTTTCTTTATCACGTCTTTCAGCTTCTGCATCCGAATCATTAGATCTTCTCTAACTCTGATCACTCAACACAGCAAGCCCAATACCAGTTTTATTAGTAAAGATGATGACGATCCACCACAGCCCCCGACTACTTCAGTAGTCGAGAAGCCTGTGGTTGTACCGACTGGTTCTCAATCGGAGCTGGTGGAGGAAGAAACACCATCGACCACTCTACCTCCGCCGACTCAAGCCACTGCCACGAACATTTGTCCTGTCACGGCCCAAACCTCGACATCTTCTGACATTGATCCAACTGGTATGTTCTCTAAATTTTATCCAATTTCAGCCGAGTAATTCTCTTTTCTTGATTCTCGATTTATTTCGAAATTCTTGTCTTCAGTTGACATTGCTCCATCCATCACTACTACCACTAACCCAGCTGCTGCCGCCCAAGCCATTCCTTCCCCAGCCTTGGCGCTCATGACTACCGTCGATGTGTCGAGTGCTGATATGGGGAAGCAAGCTCAAGGCTCTCCCACAGCTGCCGAGCCGAGTGCTGGCTCTAACAGCGAGAAAACCATCAGTGATGAGGTAGTCTCCAGTTCTATTTCCTCAACTTAGACTTCTTTGTGTATTTCTCTATCTTTATCTTCTCAAATTTAATCTCATAGATTATCGGGTGGTGATATGGCCCCAATCCTAATCATGTCGCGCTCATGAATCGAGTTGAAGATCAAAAGAACATGATGCGACTAATTCAACTGATGTCCGAGTCCTCAGACCTTGTCCTGGTGAGTGATATCTTGCAAAAGTCTTCATCCATAATCTGCCCGTTGTTTTCATATACACTTTTTTTTCAGAAAGTAGTCAAGAACTCCAACGCCAAAGATACCCTACTGCCAGTTCTGGCCCTCTTAGCTGAGAAGGGCGAAAACATCAGGGACAAGCTGGATATCTTAAAAGCTGAGATGGCTAAAAGCAAAGATTCCGAGCAGAATTTCAAAGATTCACTCAGAGGTAAATTTTTTATTCATCCTTTAATTTTATCCAGCCCATGAGCACTGGTCTTCATATCCTGAAACTTATTACCACAGATATTGCTGGTCCCGATCCTGCTCTCGTGGAGGCCAAGAAACAAGCTAAGGAGCAAATATTAAAGCTTCAGGCCGAATTGATTCTGCTCCAAGGCCAAAATGAAGGTAATCCATAGCTCTTTCGCATAGAATACTTTATTGATCTTCAAGTTTCATCAACATTACTATCTTCTTCAGAACTCATCAAGGCGAAAGACTCGGCCGAGAAGAAACTAGCTCACGTTGTGGTCCTGAACGTGAAATCTCACGAACAAGCAAACTACTACAAGGACAAGCTCGAAACCCTCTTGAAAAAGCATGAGGGTAAGTCCTTTTATCTTGATAACCTGGCTCAATTCTTGTTCACCAGACTAATCTCCCCTGCAATTCATTGTGTAGAGCTGAAGAGAAAATCTGCCAAGGAACTCGGCGCCATGAAGACCAAACACAATGAAGAGTTCTTGACGGTGAAGACTGAGTTGGACGAGGCTAGGAAAGTAAACGCCGAGTTCTGTCAAGCCGCAGAACCTATCCTTGATAATCTGCATGCGGCAACTGCCGGAATGAATACTTCAAGCTTCGAGACGGTAATCGATCTGCTCTAGTCTGCCCCATCCAGACTCAAGAAGATCATCCTTAAGAGTGCCAGCATCGCGTGTGGTCAAACTTTGGCAGTGATCGGATCACTATATCCCAAGCTTGATCTCACGCCAATCACTTTAGGGTACGCAGATGGGATGACTACCGAGAAGGCTTTGGAGCTCCTCGACGAAGTAGATGGCATGGCGCAAATTATGGCCAAAGATGCCTTGTATCCTGAAGAGGAAAACGATGACGAGTAGAATTTAGTAGGATCTATTCAGAAACAGCCACAGTTATGTAATACTTGAATGCTTTTTCTGCTTATGAAATCCCTGTTTTTTTACTTTACCAAGTCAAACGTTATTTAACTCACTAAATCCATACGTTTAAACACTCACCGATAATCAAATGAGCCTCACGATCTAGAGAGTGATTTTAAATAACATGAGTCGGCAAAGAATTTTTTGTTGTGCCCTATATTTAAACACTCATCCTGACTAGATCTTGAGTACAGGAACTCGGCTAAAGCAATCAAAGCCCCCACCAAACAAGAACATCAGTAAATAGAGCTTCATAATTAGGCATGAAAAATTCTGACTTTATTAAAGACAGAGTATACAAGATACATATAGCCCCCAACTGACTACTCGAGTAACAAAGGCACTCGACGCAGGCAGTCGTTCAAGAAAAGAATTAAAAAGGGCTAAGTATAGAAGGGACGTAGCTGCTCGACCGCGTACATTGCGATTGTGGTAACGACATAGGACTTGTTGGCACTTAGCCGACTGAAGTATTGCGATATCGCGTGCTTCCTCCAGTCGGTTAATATCATCTAGTCTACCTTCTTCGGAGCTGAACTCGTCATATGCTTCGGAAAGACTTGTGATTAACTTCAGTCGGCAACACAGCTTCCGAGCCATAGAAAAGAAAAAACGGTGTGCATCCTGTCGCTCGACTTGGCGTGGTTCGCAAGGACCACAAAACAGACGGCAACTTCTGGATCTGGGGATAACGAGTCTTCAAGTCCGCTTATACCTCACTGACAAAGTAAATTGGCCTTTGTACTCTGTGCGCCTTGCCTTCTTTGTCCCTTTCGACCACCAGCACCGAGCTGACTACTTGAGGAGTCGTAGAGACATATAGCAGCAAAGGTTCTTGCGGCATTGGGGAGGCAAGCATTGGAGCAGTCGTCAGAAATTGTTTGAAGCTGCCGAACGCCTTCTGAGCCTCCGGCGTCCACTCGAATTTATCGGTTTTCTTTAGCAATTTAAAGAAAGGCATGCCTCGTTCACCCAGCTGAGAGATGAAACGACTGAGCGCAGCCATGCATCCAGTCAACTTCTGTACCTTGGTTAGATTACTTGGAGGTTCCATATCCAGGATGGCCTTGATCTTGTTAGGATTGGCATCTATTCCCCTATGTGAAACCATATATCCAAGTAGCTTTCCTGACGGTACTCTGAAAACACATTTCTCGGGATTTAGTTCCATCCTGTAGGCTCGGATATTGTTGAATGTCTCTTGCAAGTCAGCGATCAAATCATCTCTCTGTTGAGTCTTGATGACCACGTCCTCGACATAGGCTTCCACATTTCGCCCGATCTGGGTTTGTAGACACTTCTGGATCATACATTCGTATATGGCTCCAGCGTTGTTTAACCCAAAAGGCATTGTCATGTAGCAATATGCTCCGAACGGAGTTATGAAGGAGGTCTTCAAACAATCCTCCTCTTTCAGGCTGATTTGATGGTATCCTGAGTAACAGTCAAGAAAACAAGTCACATCCCGCAGTCGAGTCTACCACTTGATCAATACATGGCAGTCCGAAAGGATCTTCTGGGCAAGCCTTGTTAAGGTCCGTGTAGTCGACGCACATTCTCCATTGTCATGTCTTCTTTTGCACAAGCACCGGGTTGGCCAACCACTCGGGATGAAATACCTCTTTGATAAATCCAGCAGCCAACAGCTTTTTAATCTCCTCTTTGATGGCCTCTCGCCTGCCGGCGGCAAACCGGCATAGGCGTTGTTTGACTGGCTTAGCGTTAGCTTTCACTGTCAAAGTGTGCTCGATCACCTCCCACGGGATTCTAGGCATGTCAGATGGTTTCCACGCAAAAACATCTTTATTTCTTTGAAGGAACGTGATGAGCTCGCTTTCCTATTTACAATCTAAATCAGCTCCAATGACAGCCATTTTAGTTGGGTCATCGGGGGTGAGAACAATTTTCTTAGTCCTCACTTCGCTGACTTATATCTTTGATGCCTTAGGACTCGGTATTTCTCCATCTTGTGCTTTGGACGCCTGCTGTCTGATCTCGTCACGTTCCTTGACGGTGTCGTGCGCTTGGGCGATGTCGCAGCTTTCTCTATTGCAGTTGATCGCCTGGCGCATGTCGCTGTGCAGAGAGATGACTCCATGAGGCCCCGGCATCTTCATCATCATGTATATGTAATGCGGGATTGCCATGAATTTGGACAATGCAGGGCGGCCAAGGATAGCATGATAAGCCGTGTCGAGGTCTGCCACCTCAAAGCTGATGTTCTCCGTCCTGAAGTTATCCTTGGTGCCAAATGGGACGGGTAGCGAGATCTGACCGAGTGGGGTAGCCGATAACCCAGGGATGACTCCGTGGAAAGAGGCATAACTCGGATTAAGTTCAGACCTTGGGATCTTCATGGTGTCAAAAGTTTTGGCGAAGATGATATCGAGCGCACTGCCTCCATCAATGAGAACGCGCTTGAGGCGAGTCCCGAGTACCACTAGATCAAAAACCAGCGGGTATCGGCCAGGGTACACTACTCGGTCCGGGTGATCAGTATGATAAAAAGTGATCGAGACTTCTGACCAACGGAGATGGTTAGGCACGCTCGGAGCCGCCATGTTGATTTCTCGATATGTAAGCTTCTACTTACGTTTGGGTTTGTTGCCTTGAGGGCCGCTGAAGATGTGGTTGAGTTGCTGGATTGAGCGCTGGAAACCAGGTGGCACATCGTCATCATCCTTTTCCTTGCCCTTGCCTTTTCCAGAACCTTCTGGCGTTTCCATCGACTTCGGCCCTTTGACTTGTTGTTCGATGTACTTCTTGAGCATGTAACAGTCTTTTGTCGAGTGGTTACCATTCGGATGGTAGGGACACTTCTCGGCCAGCACTTGCTCGTAGTCGGAGATCTTGAAACGGCGCTGATGACTAAAACGATCAGTTGCGGCAACAAGTTCTTCGGGGCGACGCTTTCGTTCTGATGAACGATTAACGTCCTCGTGATCCTTAGAAGGTTTGTCATCCTTCTTCTTATCTCTTGGCACGAATGCCGACTGCTTGTCCCCGCGTACTGCTTGAACGGCTTCGGCAGACGCTGCATATTTGTTGGCCATCTCAAATAGTCGGCTAACGGAATAAGGCAGCTTGCGAGTGAATTTGTGGATGAATTCCACGTCTCTGACTCCTTTTCTGAAAGATGCGATAACAATCTCTCCTTGACGTCAGGGATCTTGTTCCTGGCTTTTGAGAACCTCTTGATATAATCTTTAAGGGACTCTCCTGAGCGCTCATAAGTACCCTGGAAATTGTTGATAAAAAGTTCTCGTAATTCGGTCCAAGATCCGACTGATCTACGAGGCAACCCAGTGAGCCAACTGCGAGCTAAATCTGATAATGCCACTAGGAGATAATTGGCCATCACTCTGTTGTCTCCTCCCGCAGCACGTATCGCCAAAGTGTAAACGGTTAACCAAGCACTGGGGTAAGTTTTTCCGTCATATTTCTCGATTCTTGTGGGCCTAAACCTCGTAGGCCAAGCGACTTGTCGAAGATCAGAAGTGAAGGTGAGGACGCCCTCATCGAAGTTGCTGCGCCTAGGTGGCGAAATGTCGAGTTGCCGGCGCTGATGTTCATCCCACTGCTGATCTGACTCCTGTCGCTCACATCTCTTGTTGTTAATGACATCGCGGAGGTCGTGGCGAATAAGATCCCGGGCGTCAGAGTGGGGTTGACGAAGGTAGAGGTCCCGGTCTAGCCGCAACCTCTCGCGCTCCTGGTCTAGGCGGCGTCACTCTTCATCATTCCTTCGCTGTTCTTCTTCAAGCATCATAAGATTCCTTTCCCGCTCTGCTCTTCGACTTGGGGTAGTGACCGAGTAACTTGGTGATGCAGATACTCGACCGAGTGAGGATTTAGAGGGCTCCCGGCGTCGCGAGGGTGGAGTCGTCCTTGACGTTGACTCAGCCGCCGTCTGGTTGTGGTGCTGAAGTCCTATTGCTGAAAAAAGGGCTCGTGCTTTAGTCAGCTGTGGTGTCAGGGGTCCGCAGCTGGTATATCTTCCATGAGAAGAGTCAACAAAGTTTGGACAGCAGCAATATTCTGCTGAGGGGTGGTAAAAACTTGTTCCCCTTCGTGAATTGTGCTGAGTCGTTGTTGTATCCGCCTGCCCGAGCTGACTAGCCGTCTGGTCGCGCTCTCACGGGCACGTGCTTGTTCTTCACGGAGTTGTCGAGCTCCTGCCTCTTCGAGCTCCTTTCGTCGTCGTTCATCCTCAGCTCTTGCCTCCTCAAGCTGCCTCTGCGCTTGCTCGATCTCACTGGCCTAGCGTTCAATGTCAGCTGCTTGCTGGGCAAGTTCTTGGGCAGTCACCGGCACGTCTGTGACTTCCGCCATGAAAATACTGTGTAGTGGGGAGAAGCTAGCTGAACTACTCTGCTCACGGTCGTCAAACTGTATTGACTCGTTGAGGAAAGCCACTTGGCATCCTTCCCCTTCTCCATATGCCACCGAGTTTCCAGAGTCTGAGTCATTATCACTAGGATCCCGCACGCCCGACCACTGGTAATGATAGGCGTACAAGTCGGCCCTGAAGAGCATCGCTTCGAGTGATGCCGGTGGCTTCTTGAACCAGTCCTTCTTGAACTCCAGATCTCTGCATCCTTTGAAGAATGTGTCCATGGCTTGGTTGTTGGTTACGGCCGGCTCGTCTTCCATGATTGCATTGAAGCATCGAAGGTAGACGTGAAAAGGTTCTTCTACCCCTTGAAGTAGCTGGGCCAACTTTTGGTTGGGTGTTAGTACTGGTTGAGGGGCTTTCTACTTCTGCTGCTGAACCTTGTTGCGGAGTGGTGACTGATGTCCTGCACTCGGCGCTGAGGGTTGTCGGTGCTTGGCTTGCTCTCTTCGTTGCTTGTATGCCTCCTTGCGTTCACGGTTCTCCAGATCTGCGCTCTCCTGCAGACTTTTCCGCATGAAGGTAATGAAGCTGTCTTCCTTTCTTGGCTCGGAGTACTGGATGTCGGGTGCTCCATGGATGTTGTCCAACTGCATCAGATCTTTCATGCTCTTAGGCTCATAGCGATGCCATATCCGGATCAAGTCACGGTTTGTGAGACCGTGGTAGAAGATGGACAAAGCCAGCTGATCTGAGACGGGCTTGACTTGATCAAGTGCTTATAGGATGCGCCGAATGAATCTGCCGAAAGATTCTGTCGGCTCTTATATTAACTTCTCGTAGAGGTGAAAAGCTTCAGGATTATTCGAGGCCTTGAAAACTGGACCACGTGGCTTCTGAGTCAGACTGATCCTGGAAGACTGAATTTGAGTTGACGCTGACCCCTGTTGCCAAGGCTGAGTCGGAGTCGACTCTAGATCAATAATCGGAGTCGGAATCGACTTGGGTGTCGGATTCAAAGGTTGAGTCGGAGTCGAGATTGGTTCTAACGTCTCGATCTCCATCGGCTTGCTCCTCAATCTGCATGACGCACGACGCCTAGCAGATCGACTCTGCTTATTCGGCATGGGTTGGTAGCATGCCGTGATCTTGATGGTGCCATCGTCGACTTGAGAGATCACACGAGTCAGGAAGTAGGTTGTCTCCTCGGCGATGTTAGGTAGACCCATTGAAAGGGTGAAGACATCAGGCGGGCTAATATCCTCTGCCCAAGTCCTGTGTTCTCCATTGGAGTCGGGGACGAAGCTGAAGGAGCCGAATCGGAGTTCCGTCCCTGGTGGGACAATCGATCTGGCAAGCGTGGGTGTTGACGAAGATGCCATCTAGCTTTTCGTCGAGAAATCCGGCGACTGCCCCTACCTGGCGCGCCAACTATCGGTGTTTTGGACCGGCAATAAACTATATGGGGCTACGCACAAACTCGAAAGCTAGATGGTGACGGAACACGAGGATTTATACTGGTTCAGGAGGAAGTATTCCGCCGAGTTGTATGATTAAATACGGTGTATGAGGTGATGTGTGATCTGGTGATCTTGGTGATTTTCGGTGCTTTTGGTGCCCCTGGGGGCTCCCTCAACCCCTCCTTATACAGGGAGAGGGGGCCGAGTTATCTAGGAACCCTAACCCTAAACGGCTTAGAGTTTTCCTATCTGTTACAATATCTATCCGGCCGACTGCCGTGGAATACAAGACAATACCCAACCGGATGATTTATCTCTTTATATATATGAACTCCGAGTCGCGTATGACTCGAGATATGCCTTATCTCTTGGATTGCGCCATGGGAATCAAGGCATTGATGGGCCGGGCCTCTTTACTTTCCTTTTATCAATCTTCTAGAACACCCCTTCTTCGTGGGCAAACGGTGTACCGAGTGGATACCCGGTACCCGTAATCTCCACAATAACTTTGAAAGCGGACCCTGTAAAGGCGCGCTTGTAAAGATAATCTTTGCAAGCGGACTACATAATGGCCCGCTTGCAAAGATCTTGGAAAGACCATTATGTCCACTTGCATAAATTTGCATAGAAATTTAAATAAAACTTACTTTTCAATATTACACCTAAACAAAAATTTATATAGGACATATTGGTTAATAAAATAAAATATGTGATGATTGTATTCCATTTTTAATAAATTAGAAAGCAACTGCTACAAAGAAAACAACAATTCACATTATTTTATATAATCTCTCTTATCTCTCCAACTATATCTAGTGTTAAAAAAACGCCACTTTAGGAAGAAAACCATCAAAATACTTGTACTGTTAATTGTAGGCTGGCCATATAGCAGCTCGCATACAAAGATACAATCTTTGCATGCGAGCCTTAACACCGCTCGCCTGCAAAGATCATGCTATCTTTACAGGTGTACCTTAAAAAAGCCCGCATGCAAAGATACATTTTTGCATACAGGTCTTGAGGGTTCCCATAATTGCAAACGGACGACGTAGCGGTCCGTCTGCAACGTCCTTTAGTGGTCGTATGCAAAGATCGATTTTGGCTTAGTGACCGATAAAACCACTTAGAAAAACTAAAAAGTTCTGTTCTTGTTAAGTTTTCCCCAGTGCAAAGAGGTTAAAATAACACAAGTGGGTGTATGGTGTGGGATGTTACTAAGAATTTAAATAGTTCAAATACAGTAAATCTAAAAAGAAAAGTAAAAGACTATTAGTACCTCCAAAAAAAGAGTAGAAGTATAGTACCCACTTTATAATTGAGTATTAATCTGATAAACAATCACCTGACAAGTGTGTCTGATCCGCTACATGTCGCGCGCTTGATGAGCCGCGCGACGTTGCTCCCTTCCTTTTTCAGCATAGCAGGCCACAACCATACGGTGTGCTTTCAGTTCTCTGGGCCTTTCTTCTCCCGTCAGGCCCACGTGCATACAACCTAAACGTGATGTAATTTTCTAAATAATATTTGTAAGTATAAAAATATTTGTAAATACAAAGTTGAACATATAAATTTTGTAGGAAAAAATAAAATGTTTGTACATAAAAAACAATATATAAAAAAAGAGTAGAAAACTTGTGCGTAGAAAAATGAAAATCTTTATACACACAAAAAGAAAAAATAAAATATGTGTACATACAAAATTTTCGGGCTAACTTTATACATATAAACAAAATCATAGAAAATTTATACAAAGAAAGAAAAATTTGTGAAATCATCATATGTAAGGACTAACTCAATATTTTCTAAAAAAAAAAAGGAAGCCCAGAACCTGGTGCGGTGGCATGGCCGCATGGGCCGCCTTCCCTCCATGCAAGCAGCCTGTAGCTGTTCTGCGGTAGGCGTCCAAGAAAGGAAACATCCAAGAGGGCCTTAAACCAGAGAAACAGAGTTGGGGCGGTGTGTCGTAAGATAGCCTTTTTCGCGGCATGATCTCTTTCTAAGGCCATTGAAAGAGTGGATGGCATGGCACATCAGACGCTCATAGTTTGATCCAGAAATTAAATCGGCCGCATCGGTAAATCGAATTAGCACCAGCATTTCCCCCAAATTAATTCTTCATCTGGGAATTAATATTCTAATCCTTTTTATAGGAAATAGGCATTAATGAATCTAGCATTTCATTACTATCTGATGTGCACAAACAGGATTCGGAATCCACTATTCCCTGCGGTTGGTAGTGAGGGAAGGAGCACGAGTGTGAGAGAGGGATTATTGGGGAGACAGGCTAAATGGCTCCGGATTCTCCCGGCGATTGACAGCGGCTGGCGCCGGCGCGTCCATCCATCTCCGGCGGGGGTGCTTCGCCGACGGGAGGGGCTACGTCGAGAGAATGTATCAATGGATAAAGAAAGAGACGACGAGCCAATCAATACGACGGACAGAATTATTTATTGGGCAAAAGAAGAAAAGAAGAATTGCATCGTCTAACATGTGGGCTCATTCAGCAGTATACTCGGTCTAATTGAAATGTCAAACATGTCTAATCGGTTATACCGTAGGAAAAACGAATGAAACAGCTTCGCTTTGGCACTACAGAAAAGACATAAAATTCACCTGTATTATAAAAACCTCAAAGACTCTCTAATAATAGCAAGTTTCCTTTTTTTTTAGAAACCAATAACAAGTTAAATTTCTTTGATCAAGACATATTTAGCACGGAGCCACCGAGTACCAGGAGTGGAGTAGTGGACGTGCGAAGTAGTTGGATGCCATCGAACTGATCTTCTCGTATGGTATATGCAGAGCTCAAAACGGTAAACGTATTTATGCACAGGGCCCTATCTAAGATGGACTCTAGACAGTCGCACCCATGGCCTACCTCTGGAGTCGCTCTTGGTCTACTCTTATTTTGTCAATGTCACTTGAACCCAACAAAAGATAACACTTTCAACAGGAAACATTATGGTACAGTTATAATCACATTGTGTCAAGATTAGCTATAGATGTTGGTGTTGATTAATTCTGTTTTTTCAAGTCTAGTTATGTTTATGGCTTCTTTTTTTGAGATCCCAAAAGGTGTTTTTCAAAAATTGGATTACTATAAATCTCGTTTCTTTTGGCAGAATAATAGTCACAAGAAAAAATATTCAGCCAAAAGAATAAGGAGGTCTAGGAATACATAACTTAGAAATTCAAAATAGGTGTTTGCTGAGTAAGTGGTTGTTTAAACTTATTAATGAGGATGGTGTTTGGCAAAACTTACTTAGAAGGAAGTATCTTAAAAATCAAACAATAACAGGGGTTGTTAAAAAACCTGGTGATTCCGATTTCTAGAGTGGTCTTGTGAAAGTAAAAGACGCTTTCCTGACTTTGGGATCTTTTATGGTTAATAATAGCTCACATGTTTGATTTTGGGAGGATACTTGGATAGGGAATAGACCGCTCAAACAGCAATTTCCATCTTTATATAATATTGTTCGGAAGAAAGGTGATTCGGTTCCAACTGTCATGTCTACTGTTCCTTTAAATATATTTTTCAAAAGATCTTTGTATGGTAACAATAGAATACTATGGTATAACTTAGTTGCAAGGATTATGCATGTCAATCTGAACAATGATTCTGATGTTTTTAGATGGAATCTGCATCAAAATGGTCAATTTTCTGTTAAATCCATGTATTCTGCTTTAATAAATAATGGCCACACTTTCAGGAATAAGGGCATATGGAAGTTGAAATTACCACTCAAGATAAAAGTTTTTGTTTGGTACTTAGTTAAGGGTGTAGTATTAACAAAAGATAATTTGGCCAAAAGGAACTGGAATGGTAGTTTGAGGTATTGTTTTTGTATGCACAATGAAATTATCCAGCATCTGTTCTTTGATTGTCATTACGCCAAATTTTTATGGAGAAGTGTGTTTATAGCCTTGGGGTAAGAGCACCATTTAATATGGAAGATTTAGGAGGGATTTGGATGGTTGGAAATAGCATTAACGTTAAGAATTTGATGTTAATTGGAGCATCTGCAATTTGTTGGGCCTTTTGGCTACGTAGAAATGAGGTGGTTTTTGACAAATCCATTCCTAAATCATATTTGCAGGTTCTGTTCAGAGTAACTTATTGTTTGCGGTTTTGGGCAATCCTACAAAAGCATGAAAAGAACAAGTAAGTCATCTCCATCGCTTGTCAGAAGTTAGAGATTTTGGCTATGCAAGTGTTTGGGAGTTTTGGTTGAAGATTTAGCAATAGAATTGAATAAGGCTTTCTCCTACTAGTTCTAGCAGTTCTTCTGTTTTAGTGTTTCGTGATGTCCATGTTTGGGGTTAGTCTACAGTGTTAGACTTTATAAACATTGTAATAAGTGGTTGTAGCTTCATTTGAAGTCAAGGCTGGATTTATATCCATCATCTTAAAAAAAGATAAACATATATCACTCTTAGAAAAAAAACCATTGGGGGTATAATCATGCACAACTAGTCGTGATTGACAAGCGGTCTTGAGAAGTCGTCGAGTAATTGATCCCATCTACCAAATTTTGGGTGCATCCACCCTAATACAATATAAAAAAGTTAGTCGTATATACTCCATCCCCATTATAAATAAATATTTACTGTGTAAAACTCCCCTACAATAAGTTGATAAAAACTAATGCATTATGTTTGATAGTAACCTCCGTTCCAAAATATATAACGCACAAATATCTTATACACAAAGAACAAGAAACATTTAATTATGTATTTACTTGATAAACTAGTCAATACATGTTATATATATTTGTTTTTATTTAGTTGAGTAAATTGCGTTGGTGATACAAGAACTTGACAGGTGAATGCGATTAGGTGCAACATCTTGAAAACTGATAATTGGGGTATGATAACTTGACTTGGCGGGAGCAAAGGTTCAAAAGGTTGCGACATAAGATTTTTTTGCCACGTCACTCCTCCATCTCAGTCGAGATTGATAGATCGGCCTGCAGTAGTCGAGATTAGAGGGCGTTTTGCAACCCTAGCATTTAGAACAAACCCGGCGTTTATATTGATTCGGGGGCGTTTAAGAAGTAGGACATATAAAAATGCCGGTATAAAGTAAACTGTGGCGTTTGTATACGCCGGGAATGGTTCTGCATTTAGCGGCATTTGCAAATACTAGCATAGCGTATTTGACGGCGTTTGTAGACGCCTATTTACGTGTACCATAGCTGGCGTTTGTACGACTTATTCTGGCGTTTACAGGTACCGGGGCATGGGTAACACGGCGTGTACACCGCGCGCGGCAAAATTTGGGGGAAAAAATTAGGATTTGGGTGCATGCGCGTGCGCGTGAGGGGACTCACGGTAAAAGGAGGGGCTCAGCCGCTAGCCCGGGCCCAGCGAAAAAATCCCCCAAGTTGAGCAGCGCCTGGGTCCGACGAAAAAATCCCCCAAATTGAGCAACCACGTCCCTCGACATCCTCCCCCTCTCTCTCCGCCAGTCCCAGATCCAATCCACCCCTGCGTCCACTGCGTGCTTCGCTGCACGATCCCAGATCGAATCGGACCTGGCGACACTGGTTGGGCCAGTGCCGGCATCGCCCCAGTCGTGGTGGTGATGGCGCCGCCTTTCCCCAGCTAGGTGCGCCGCCGTGTTCTTCGGCACCTCTCAGCGAGTCACCCACCTCGATGCCCTCTCTCTCACTGGGTTTTGCTGCGTGTGCTTGTAACAATGCTGTCGCCGTGGTCGCCGAGGACAGGGACGGTCGGCCGGGTGGAGAGGGTCAAGGCGACCAGAGGCCTTGTGTGCGGCAGAAGGGAGTATCACGACACTGCCATAGTCGATCTACAGCTTCAGTCATTAGGTTGGATTGGATAGGTAACTTGCCTTCTCACATGTTTTGTTATATTCTATTTCTGTGAATCAAAATATTAACTGGTGTGCTTCTCTCTATTCAGGTCGATTTGTCACTTGCACTGAAAAAGTCAAACTGTTTTGGTACGCCAAAAATCTCAAAGGTTAATAGAGGTAAGGTTCTATATGCACTAGGTTATCTTGACCAGGAAATAATAAAATCATGTTCTCATTAGAGTATATCTAATTTATTTAGAACTCATTATTGACACAAACCATGTAGTGTCTTTACTTTTGACTCCTTGTAGGCTGGGAGGGAAGTCATGTTGCGTAACATTGGTGGCTCTAACATAGTTGCACATGGAGGACTCCAGCGCACCGACCACTGCACAGGGACACCAATTTAGGCTCTGCTGTTGGTATTTGCATTGCCTGGCCACATCAAAATGTATGTGCTTGAGATCATCCTCATGATAGTTTTGAAAATCCTTATATTTGTTAATTAGTTGTCACCGCATGACTATAGCTAGCTAGTTGGCTTATGCAATGTTATTCCTACTCATGCATGTTGGTCTGAAATAAGGTTTTCACGTGATTGCAGATGGAGGGAGACACACTGGAGACATGTTGATGTTAACTACTTATCAAGCATGCTAGACTTTTTGTGCGATGTTAGCATCTATATACATCTGCATTTGAATCCTGAGACCTTGTGATGAGCAAATTGTGTTTGCTTTGTTGACTCAAACTTGAAACAAAGCAGTTTTATTTTGTAGTATTGATGGCACACTGACTTGCAAGGTAGCTATGTATGCAACTAGTCGCTTCTAAACCTATGCTGTGCCCAGACTTTTGTTGAACAAATGTAAACTATTAAATGGATTAATAGATGTATTGAAAACTTATGTAAGTGCAGTGTATGATATTGTATGGTTGATGAATACATGTACTCAGTTTGGATATGCTGTTTAAATATTGAATCCAGTTGAAATACCTATTTAATTTGGTTTGGTAGGGGTTCAAACGCCTTGAAATGAAGAAAATTAGGGCATTTGTAAATGCCACTTTTTACTATCGGGGCAGTCCTAAATGCCGGACTAGAGATCATCTATAGTGGCATTTAAAAACGTCGGCATAGATAGATTTACGCTGTCGTTTGCAAATACCGGTATATACATCTGTTGGGGCGTTTACAAGCGCCAAGGTAGATGCACCTAAACTGGCGTTTACAAACGCCGGGATACATACTTCTAGGGGCGTTACTATACGCCATGCTAGCATGACCTAAGACGGCGTTTGTTAAATGCCGCAGTAAATGTAAACGCCGGGCATACCCTTTCCCGACGGCACTTTCGTGGTCGATTGCTAAACACCGGAGAAAGAGCATTCCGGGGCATTTGCTGACCTTTGAGGGCGAATATAAATGCCCTGAAAACTCTATCGTGTTGTAGTGCTGGTATCACGTATCTAGTAATTGTTGCAAACAACCCTTGCATGCACATACTTTTTTTTGTCTGTCGCCCACCGCCGCCGTGGCCGCTCGTACTACCACCTCGATCTATCGAGGATAATGCAAGAAAGAAACAGAGGGGAACAATCAGTTGTGTAGACCGAATATAATAATTGCTGATGGTTTTCTGTAAAACATTATGAAATGTTTTCTCCTCTGTTAATGATGGCATATAGCGCTCTTCCTGAGATGATGTGGCAAAAAAAATATTATGTGACACCCTATTGAACCTTGAGTATACCCACCAGTCCAAGTTATTGTACCCCGATGATCGGTTTTCAAGATGTTACATCTAGTCGTACCCACCTGTCAAGTTCTTGTACCACTATTGTAATTTACTATATATAGCTTTTGCCAATACATGTTATATTAACGACCGTTTTACATTTTAGGACACAGAGAAAAAATAGTTGTCTTATATTTTAGAACAAATCGAGTAAAAAATAAGCTAACTAATGTCATTTATCATGAAAAGGAGGGAGTACTACTTGCTCCAAAATATTGAAACATACTCCCTTCATTCGATTTTGATAAGCCTATTCCATTTTGGGGGCCGTTCAGTTTGATCAACGCATAAGCTAGCCACATTAATTTATCTTGGATGGGCTCTTTGATTTTCTAACAGACATTAGTGTAGATGCATGCAGATAGTTCGTTGACCAGACCACATACAATGGCTATTTAGACAGATTAGATGGACAGTGCCAGCGCCATGCATGAGTTGCTATTGTTGTTACGGATATATCAGCATTAATTTGATCGCTGCCGAGATAGCATATTAACCGGTAGAGAAAGAGCCTTTAATCCCGGTCGGGAACCCCTTTTAATCCCGGTTTTTCAACCGGGACTAGGATCCCGGGACTGAAAGTACTATTTTTAGTCCCGGTTAGAAAAACCGGGATTGAAAACTCACTTTTAGTTCCGGTTGGTATTTCCAACCGGGAGAAAAGCAGCAGCCATCAGGCACCCCATCCCATCCAATTTACTGTTTTTTTCTATTTTTACATTATTTTCTACGAGTCTTTAAAAAAATACACAACAAAATCATCAAAGATACTCATTCTTGAGTAATCTCAAATCATCCACAAATCAATACAACATTGCACACATTCATCTCAAATCAACAAAAATAAAAAAAAATACATCTCAGATCCATCTCAAATAAAAAAGAAAAAAAAAGTTGGCACAGATCCAGCTGGGCAGGCCACCGCCGTCGACGCCCCCCGGCCGC
>CM002479.1:10856785-10891545 GCA_000325765.3 Leersia perrieri
CGACGACTAAGGCGAGAAGAGCAGGGGAAGCAAGTAAGCAAGCCTTGCAAGTTTGTACTGTAGTGAGCAAAGACAGAGACAGGGTTAAGCTTTGTTGCTTGTTTGTATGTTTGCTTAACGAAATCGTCGAAAATGCAAATGCAGGAGACAAGTTAAGACTAGTGTACTAGTAGCTTGAGTGTTAAAACTAATGTACCATCTGATTTTAGTCTGATGTTTTTATGTCAGTGCCACCACACGCACACACACCCGGTGTTCGTCCCCAATTCGAGATTCAGTTTGACCTGTACTAGGTTATATGTCTCGCATTCTCGTGTTTATAATGTGCTCACAAGAATCAACTTTCACATGTCCTAAGTTTTGATCATATTGATAGACTAGAAGAACATTATCTGGCATATTGCGACAGCCACCCTAAAAAGCTAAAACATGCAAAATCGAAATGGGAAGCTGAATCTAAAGAAGATCTTCTCACATTTCTCTATTGATTTGACTTGGATAACAACCAATTGGATCAGTCCCCTCCCCTCTCTCTCACACACACAATCCCCCAAACCACACGGTCTGACTAGATTAATCACTAGAGATGCCAAACCGGATGCAAAAGGCACTACTAGCATGCATGATTCGCAATGCCACTTACTGACAAGAATAAACTAATTAAGATTAACTAACACCAGTGGGTCCACTCCATCTCACACGAAACAAAAGGGAAAGAAAAGGTAGGAATGTTGCGCAAGGAATTGAAGATGATGGACGGAGAAAAAGAAAAATAGTGAAGGAAAGGAGTCGCTTTGGTTGTTGTTGTTTGCTGCAAAATGTGCATGCACTGTGCGGCAGAATTGTTTGGTGGTGAAGTGAAATAGAGAAATAAAAGATTATCTATCTAGTAGTAGTAGCATTAGTAGGAGTATAAGCTAGGACAAGTTGGTGGTAGAGTATGGGCAAGCCTAATCATCCAGCTTGGAGAAATTGGGGATTGGTCTTAGGATTATAAGTGGAAGCCAAAATTAAATTTTTAAAGTTAATTTTAGAGCAAAATTTAAATACTTTCATCTTAGTTTTTTTCCTAAAATTATCTTTTAAACTACGAATATCATATTTGTCAAAATATCACTCACAAATTATTTTTTAATTGTGAAAATGTATTTTCTGCATTTTTATCTTTTAGGGTAAACGACCCTGATTACTGTGGAATGGTGGTCAAGCTTCATGGGGTGGGCCCCTACTCGTCCCGGTCGAGAATATTTTGCACGGATTTTCTGTTGACCGGGAGGGTGAGTTGAGTTGAGGTGAGGTGAGAAGGGAAGCAATCACATGTTGCACGGAACGTGCGAGGTGGCCCCCATGGTGCATGGGCCATATATGGCGGGAGTAAGGAGGTAGAGAGAGAAGAAGATGGCGGGAAGATGCTGCTGTTGTCCCTGCATGTGGGGCCGGTGCTGCTTGGCCTGCCAAGGTGATGGTCTGGTTTGCTTTCTTCCCTTTGTTGGCTTAGCTTAGCCAGCCTCCAACGCAGTTAACATGTACGGTAGGCTGATCTCTGTGGTGTTGGGTTTGAGGTGACTGCGTTGAGTTGCACGAAATTATGGCAACTTTAGGGGAAAGCATTTTAGTTGGGCAGTTTGTAATAACAGATTTATTATATTTTCAATATATTGAAAATTTTAAGCTAAAATTAGTTCAGTATCACTGCTAGGAACCTCTTTTTCCATACATATTTTCGCAGGGACGACTAGCCGGCCTGGAATAGAAATACACATTTTATTAGATGAGCCGAAGCTAATTAACTTCTATGTGAAGGTTGATTTTTAAATATAGATTATTTAACCTCCGTATGCAATAATTGATTTTTGTTGCATACATACATGCATGCGGAGATATTTTACACCGCAAAAAAACACCCCTAAAAACGATCTAAAACCGTCATCGTCGTTGTTTCTTGGGGCCGCCAACGGATCTAATTGCCCTAGGTCCCATGCCGCCACCAAGGTCGCATGCCATCATCAAGCCAATTCCGATCATCCGGAGGCCGCCACTGATCAAAACCTATTTCTACAGACGATCCTCATTATGACGTGTGTGCAAAATTATTTTTTCTATGCAGGTATGGATTTACCATTGCCTCCTCTTATTATTGTAGATAGCCGCCATTGATCCCGCTTCTTAAAAATGAAACCCTTTCTATCTGAAAATATGGTTTTTCCCACTAGTGTATTTTGGGCCATTACTATCCACCAACGTTTTTGGAAAAAAAAACTTTCCGCTTTGAGTAGAAAAATCAGGGATGGAAATTAAGAATGTGATATGTGCATCCAACTAGGTCAAGATAAATCCATACTAATAATCACTGGCCAAAGCCGAGCAACTAGGGTATAATGATTTATGCATAATGCCATTAGTTATTATACATTCGTTCTAAAATTTACACGACTTAGGCCTTGTTTAGTTCCTACCTTTAAACTTCCAATTTTTCCATCACATCAAATGTTTGGACACATGTATGGAGCATTAAATGTGGATAAAAAAACCAATTACACATTGCATGTAAATTGCGAGATGAATCTTTTGAGCCTAATTATATCATAATTAGCCATAAGTGCTACATTAACCAACATGTGCTAATGAAGGATTAATTAGACTCAATAGATTTGTTTCGTAATTTACAGTCGGAATATGTAATTTGTTTTGTACTTAATTTATGTTTAATACTTCAAATGTGTGTACAAACATTCATGTGACATTTTTGATAAAAAATTTTTGAATCTAAATACAACCTTATATATATTTCAAATCATATAGCCCACGGCCCACGCTTTGTACAGCCAACGAACCAAGGACGAAAATTAGCAGTGCGACCTATGATTTGCATTGGAAGAACATATATTCACACGCGACACCACCGTTGGCAGAACAAGGGTCTAGTGACCTTAGACAGAATTAATGTCTTATTTCATCCACTATCGTACTTCCATGACAAAAACTACATGGCGTGTTGCTTTGTACATAGATGTGGGATACAAGAATCACATATTTCTTGTGAGGAAAGAATCGCATGGCTAGTAGCAAGTCATATAGTCCTTTTGAGGTACTATATCATTATGCATAATTTATGCAAGATGCATAATTTTCCATAGACCATGTGATTATTCCATAGTATTTTTGCAGACAGATGCTTTTACACGGAAGCACTGAGTGGCAATTAAGCCCGACCACTCGCACGACCTTCAATTGTTATTCATCCATAAGTACACCTTCGTCTAGAGCCAAAACCCTTATGCTTATAAACAAGGGCGGTGCTAGAAAAGTGAAGGAAATGTGCCAATTTTTTATTTTACTTATTCCATCCGTTAAAAAAAAACTAGGATGGGATGGATCATTAATGAATCTAGCTAGGCCTCTCGTCATAATAATTCATTTCGATTCTGGTTTATTTTTTTACTACATCCGTCTTAAAATATAAACAATTATGCTTTTTTTTGAAGAAATTAAGGTTGAGGAAATAGAGTGTTGTGATTGGTTGAGAGGAGAGGGTAGGTGGGAGGAATGATTTTGATTGGTGGAGATGGGATAGGTGGGTGTATAGGTAGTTGTATTTTCAGACAAATTTGAATTGTTTATATTTTAAGACGAGGGAAGTATTGGATAGAGGGAGTACTTCAAATCAATCTTTGATTTATATGATGTCTGAGTTTGAATTGAGAATACCTATACAGTAAATATTTATAAATAATAGGTAGAAAAATTGAGTGTCGCCAATAACCCCTCTCACTTAGTTCTGCCGCTAACTATAATCGTAGGGATATCTGGAAGAACAAATTGGAGCTTGAAGCTCGCGAAATCTCGATCGATCAAACTACTGTACGAAATAGAAATGGAGAAACAAATGGCAGAGTAGTATCTGGGCGCGCATGGTAGTTAATTTCCGGTTAGCCTGCCGTGCATGACAAGCAAGCAACCAAAGGTTGCATCACATCACAGGGCATCATGCATTATATTTCCCTGTCAAAGACTCAAAAGTAGTACTCCTACTCCTACTTCTACTAGTCACTACCTGTGGCCCCCATATCACAAACAGAGGCGCACAGCAAGCAGTTTGAAGAATATATATGGACTATGGAGTAATCACAGACATGGAGCTTAGAGATTGTTTGGATCATGAATTTATTTTAAGTTCATGTCACATTAAATATTTAGACGTCAATTACAAGTATTAAATATAAACTGATAATAAAACTAATTACATAAATAAAGACTAATTCGCGAGATGATTTTTTAAGCCTAACTAATCTACGATTAGCAAATGTTTACTGTAACATCACATTCACTAATCATGAAATAATTAGGCTCAATAGATTCATCTCGCAAAATAGTCCAAAATATATGGTGGGTTTTGTTAATAATCTACATTTGATACTTCTTATTAGTGTCAAACATCCAATATGACAGTGACTTTAAAAAAAAGTCCGTGGATTCAAACAGGGTCTTAGTTTGATTATTGCTAACACATGGCAAACCCATTAATCACACGTATACCAGTGGTCAGGAATTAAAAGGAAGCAACGCAAAGGACAGTGGTAGTACTGATAAGTTGGCAATAATTAGTAGCCTTGCATGCATACGCTTGCCTGCTTGATTATTGCCTGCCGTGTCAGACAAATTAAGCACCAGCCGGCCGCAGAATATATAGGAAGATGTTAGATGCACACCAAACCCATTCCAAATTTCCTCCAAATTAATTCCCATTTCAACCAACCAAACCAATCAAAATCAAGCTGCATGCATGTATGCAACTGTGCGCATGGCTTCCACTCCTCTCAAAGCTTTTGCTTTCATCCCAATATCGAAAAAGGCTGGCCTCCTCCTTTCTTTATCTTACAATCGATATGTTTATATTAATGTTTGTTTGTCCGTTTGTATATACGAATAAATTTATAAGTTTATGTGTAATTGAAGTGTATTTTTGTATGAAGAGATGATAGTTATATATATCATATCATATAGTATATGGTGTTTTTGTCAAAGCACCGCGGCGCACGTTACAGCGAGAACGGAGAAAGGTCCCAAAAGGCTGACAGCAACGTGTCATTCTGGTTGGAACGTTGACGAACAAATTGAAATTTATCATTAAAATGCTCAAAGCAAAAGGAAGCCAGGGTGCCTGTGTAAAAAGGTGACCTTTTTGCTATTGTATTTTGAGACACTCAATCGAGCTTCTACATAGTTAGTAAATTCAATTGAATTTGTATCGATCAAACTGGCTTGTAAGATTGATTGCCCAGGTACGATTTTTTACCTCGAATTGCATGAAGCTTCAAACTGTATTTATTCTATACGATCTCCACCAACAATGCACACTTAGGTCACATTGCGCCTGTTACACCATAGGACTAACCGAGGTACGTAGTACTAGACCCAGCAAAATCAAGAAAAAAACGAATGGAGGTGACATCTTACATGGAATTAATATTGCATACTCTTGTTTTTACCGAGGGAGGTGGAGAACATGGCCGACAAACCCACAAAGATTGATCTCCATAAACTTGTATTTTTACTACCAGTACTACCATGCATACATAACCAAGTGGCTGACTGATAGGCAACCACTTAATTTAATCCTGGTTGAAAGCAGAGATATACTATAGATTAGTAATGTCTTCACAAACAACACAATCTCCCAAACATCTATGGCACTACGATGGTTGAAACAGACACTCCTCTGTTAAACAAAGAGGCCAATCAAGTAATCAACCGATCATAAAAACTGAATGATAGAGAGGCCTGGTAGTAATAGTAGTGTACATGTATGGCCCACGGACAGCACAGCAACTAACCAAATAAAGATAGCTCATCGATCGAGCTAAACTAGGTTGCTTGCAGCGAATGGCAAGTGATTCTGTCCATACATATACGCCCACACACTTCACATATATACCCCTCTTAACTACTCACCCCACATGTGCACACATCACATGACACATGCATGCATGGAATTGAAATTATACGAGTAATTGAGAAAACGATCGAAGGATGCTGCTGCAGCTAGCCGCAGGCGACCAGGTCGACCAATCCACCAAAAATATACTCCATATAGATCGGTCAGTTGCTTGCGATGATGAAGTAGCTAGAGATCAATTAATCGATCGAGCTCGCCGGGACACTCGGTCGCCGCCACGGTCGATCTAAATATTTAGCACCGTTAACTTGTTTACGTACGTTTAACCGTTCATCTTAATTAAATTTTATAAAATATATAAAACTATATGTCACACTTAAAATGCCTTTAATAATAAAATAAATTATAGAAGAATAATCAATAATTCCGTAACTTTTTAATAAATAACTGTCAAACATATGCTCCTTCCGTCCTTAAATATCTGACGCTGTTGACTTTTTTTATATATGTTTAATCGTTCGTCTTATTAAAAAAATTCACAAAATTATAATTTTTTCTATCATTTGATTCATTATTAAATAATTTTTTATACACACATATAATTTTATATATTTCGTAAAAGTTTTTGAATAAGATGAGTGGTCAAACGTGTGTCAAAAGGTCAACGGCGTTAAATACATTTTAATATCAATGGCGTCGTATATTTTAGAAAGAAAGGGAGTATAAACTGCAAGCAAGCATGGCCCGGCCGGCGGTGATCGAAGAGGTCGTCGTCGATCGGTAGAGAAGAGCTTGGTTGCTTGGAGGGTCAGGTCACGACACCGGCCGGGAGACGGGTCGCCGATCGCGTACGCAACCGGGGTGATGGCGATCGGTGAAGCTATAGCTAGCGTTATTGTGTGTGTGATTTTGTTTGAGGCGCGGGGCGACCGGTTGGAAAATTTCAACGAAAGGGACGCTGTCTCCCGTCCCCGGCCGGCATGGCCTCTGCCCTCCCTGGGGATGGGTTGCCCCGTTTTGACCGTCTCATCTATTGAACACGATCGATGTCACTGTCCGTCGTCGTCTCCAGAACAAATCGATCGGACTGGGATAGGAAATGTGAGGCTTCTTGAAACGAGTGACACGTTTGAGGTAACTAGTGGTGACCCAAGAGTTGGGGGTCGAGGTACAGTTTGTTTCCTTTCCCAGTGTTGCAGGTTGCAATTTCATTTTAATCATGGGCTTTGATAGACGTACGGTTCGGATTTTTCAGATAACTCATTTTGTTTATACCATTTGTAGTATGTGATATAACGTCACATGTGTGTTTTCTGTAGTACGGAATATCATGTTTTTTTTTTCTTTTAAAAAGTTGAGTATGTTGCTTCCGCCTATATTAATATAGGTGTTTCTTTTTTTTGAAATGGTCAATCCAAAAATTAGTGCGAAGCCGGGAACAGTCATGGTTTTCATTTCTACACATGTTTCAATTTTTTAAGTTTACAAGCACAAAATTTATATATACTGTTATGTTTATATTCGGATTCAAATGTTTTTATACACCACTTCTATATTAAAAATTTCTATGTATAAAGTTTTGACTAAATGGCATGAGTGGTCCTTACGCTTGTGGTAAGGATATTTCATATAGGTCCACAAATTTGCAAGGCACACATCAAGGTCAATAAACTTGGTTTATCATATCATCCCAGTCTAAAGTCATGTTTGACTGTGATCTTTCCTATCTGGCTATGCCACGTAGATGTTGGCATGGCACCTTATTCATTTTATTTTTCTCCCCTTTTCTTCCTCTCCCTAGTGAGCAGTGGCACCGACACGGCGCACGAGAGGAGGAAAGAAACACGGAGGTGGAAGAGGCAGCGAGGATGGTATATAGAGTAGTGAGATTCGCCAGCTTGGGTTTAGGGGTGGGGACATATTGATGTTCTATTTCGTGGAGGACACCAGGGAGAACGTGACCGCAGAGGAGGTGGCGCTGGCAAGGCTGGAGGACGAGTTCTACTACCAGCTGATCCACTGGATCAATGTCGCCTATTGTTGGAGAAGACCTACACATCTCCCTCGATCCTCTATGGCTCTACCGCCTCTTGCTCAAGGTGCCCTCCTTCGTGTTCTCTACTTTGACCTATGTTGCCCCTCATTCGCTAGCCATGTTGGCAGCGGCAAGAGAGATGAGTCTAGTGGCGTGGGTAGTCGCGGCAAGACCTCAACCTCTGACGAAGGGATGTATGGGGTGGATAACGAGCCAGCTTGGGTCATTAAGACTTATTTGTTTGAGCTTGTTACCTTAATGATCCAGCTCGACTCGACTCATTAAGGTCAACGGCCTAGCTCGGCTTTGGCTCACAAGCTAGCTCTTTAAGCTTGTTAGGCTTGTTACCGAGCTATATCTTCTTTATATAAATTTTATAATTTCTAGTTTAAAATTTTATCATATATTAACATAATAATTTAACACTAATAATAAAAAACTCACAAAATATAAATTGTTTGGACGCAATTAAATAACTAATCATTGATTAAGAAGCTTAGGTACATAAAAATATGGTGATCTTCTATACTATTGAGCTAAACGAGCAGCCTGCAAGTTGGCTCATTAAGTTAACAAGCTAAAAGCTAAGTTTGACTCGACTCATTAAGACCATGAGTTTGAGTTAATCCGAGCTGAGCTCGTCACAAGCTGATTCGAGCCACAAGCTTTGAGCTTTCTGTCCACTCCTATCCCTACCTCGACAATATGGCATTGGAGGAGGTGCAACACGTGGAATCCGGCGTCCATGCTGGCAACATGAAGAGGAGGAAGAAGAGAGAAAAAAAGGAGGAAGATGACAGTAAGAATAAAAGAAAAATGTACACAAATGTTCATGTGGTATGCCATGTAGGCAAGACGACAGCCAACAGGGATTAAGTTCATTGGGCTAGATGAAACCTAAATAAAAAACTAAAATCGACGGTGCAATTTACTCAAAAGTTTTTCTATACGTACAAATTTCCTAAGATAATCTTATATGTTGTGCTATAGGTTGTCGAAAATCTTTGGCTCTTCACGTGTCTTGGACTATGAAAGAACATTCACTCAATAGATTACCAACTATATTCGAGGATTGAGAGAGTAACCCATTTATGGATGGATGCAGGTCAGCCTGTGGGAAATGAGTGACACATTTTAATTAGTTCAACAAAAATGTGAAATATGTTTTTTTTAAATGAGCCGCACAAGAAAGTGCGGAATATGTAAATAAAATTTAGTTTATTTTGTTAAACTAATGAGTCAAAAACTAATACGCATGCCGATCTCTGCTCGTCCCTAGATGTATATATAATGTATTTACCGCTAGAGTAGAGACTGATAACCAAACCAAATTGTCCATTAGCCGTTATCCCGTTAAATATGTACCCAACAGAGGACAATATAAACCCTATCGCCTCATCGCTCACCTAACTACTTCAACTTAACCTTAATTCCCTCCAGGAGGATTGACCACTCTGATCGACCTACCTACACACCAATCAGATGATCAGTACATAACCACCGATGAAGAATCTCCAGGATTGTTGAAGAATCTCCAGGATTCTAAATTCTGTCGATGGTTTCTAGCTTAGTCTCACTAGTAGTACGTACGTACGGGGACCGGCAACAACATAACCCATAGTCTCACGCTGGCGTCGGCACGCAACACACACATGTACAATCGCTCCCAATGCAATCACCGTGGTTGGTTTGTCGCGTGGCGTTTGTTGCGTTTCGAGCGTACGAGAATATTGTCCCCAATTCCCCCATGTTTCGATCGATCCATCCATCCAGTTGCGTGCCTGCGTACGACTAAGTACCCGGCCGACTAGTTGAAATCCGGGGAAGAATGAACGAACGAACGAAGAATCTGTCTCACGATGGGGGCGAGTGTATATATGTATGTCAAAGCTAAAATATTAGGAGTATATATGTGTGTGGCTGGTTGATCGATACAGTTTTGTATGGTTTTATTGTTTTTTGGTTTGATACGAGTTATCGAGTTCTACACGTTAGTGACACTGAGCAATCACGCAGATATTACATCCCATCCGGGGAAGTTGTTTTCGTTTTCATGAATATATGAGGAATGGGCTGTGTACGTACCACCTGTGTTCAGTGCATGCTACCCTGTATGCATACATTTAACATTGTCAGCGCATTTCTGTACCATCTTATGGAGACCATGATAGTTCGAAGCTTGGTATCCACGAATATTACCCCTTTCATAGCATTGTATTGAGAAAAGGAATTGCCGCACTGGCCACCTTTTCTTTGAGTGTGTAATAGAGGACGCGCTTGAGAACTACGCCTAGTCGCTAATAAATAGTTTTTCGCTCTATAAATAGATAGCAAGTGTCACTATTTTTTGTTTGTTCGACAAAAATATTAGAGGAAGTATTCATGGGTATACAAGTGTGTGCTTTATGTCGAGTAACGAAAAAAAAGTTCAAATACTACTACAATAATAACTGATTGGCAGACTGTTTAGGAGGTACTTATCGGCCAAAAAGATATGTCCAAATTTTTAATTTTTTTTGTTAACCATACCATTTATAACTAGATGATTACCGGATTTCATTTTTTTTAGCATGATTACCGGATTTCATTGTGACGGTATTCACAACCCAATCTCCAAATGGAAACCATATCCAGCAAACCGCGCACTGGCAGCACACAGTTGAGAACTAGTAACTTTTTTAATTGAAAGTTTATGAAGTTTTTTTTTAAAAAAAATGATTGAAAGTAGTAAAAAAATCAATTGATTTTTATAAAAAATTTAATTGAAACTTGGAAGTTTCTAAATTAAAAATAATTAAATGTTTCAATTAAAAATTAGTCAAAGTTTTCAAGTGAAAAGTGATACTCCATGCTTTAAAAATAAGTAGAAATTTAGCTTTAAAATTCCATGCTTTGCCAGCGACGAGCGCTAACTACCAATCAGGATGTCCGAATCACCAAGTAATTGTGGTCAATGCCTAGCCATTTTCCCAAGTTGCATGACAAGTCGGGATATCTCAACCTCCTTATCCGTTATCTCAACGTATTGTCACTTCACAACCAGTACATTGCTCTCTCACACCACACAATAAGATAACTCTCCTTGGGGTGAAGAAAGTCAAAAAACTCTAATAATCCATCAATAAAACATGCTTGCAAGGCTCTGTTTTATCTGCTTGCGCCACCGTTTCTTCCGGCCGACCGACCCCCAGGTGAAAAGGTTGCAGATATTTTGTTGCGTGTGTGCACATATCATATCAAAACATATATGTTTATGCAGATGCTGGCACATGGGAGCATTACATGGCAAAAATATCACAACGGACAAGAGCTGTCCGTGATGGGAACAGATTCTTCCTCCTCATGTCTTTAACAAAACTTGCAAGCTTGGGAAATGGTGACCGTCCGGCGTCAACGACATAATGGGTGCATTGCATATTTCATTATGGCACACAGAAAATAGAATAGAGCATATGCATAACAGTAAATGTTACTGATCTAAGCATGATGCATAGTATTAGTGGATGATAAGCAAACAGACAAACAGGAAGTTTCAGAGAAGTGATGTAAACCACATAAGGGCAAAACAGAAGGAAAAAACTTGTGGGGTTCAGTGGGGAGAGGAAGATGCTAAAAAATGATGTAAGCAGAAGAGGGGGCAAAGGAAGCATATGGCAGCAAGCAATGATGTCCTCTTGACGAAAAAAGGTGGATGTGTACATGCATGTACTTGTTCCAATTGATGAAGTAACAAGCTTGGAAACATGGAAAGAGGCTTTCAGCATTGTCATGCAAAGGTCACTGAATGGGCCTTTTCAATTGCATTTAAGCCTGTGTGCATGTCATCAATTGACTTTGAGATCTACTGTTGTTTCCCAGCAGCGGATGCGGTGCTTGATGTTGACGATGATTCTGCATCACCACAAGCCCTTATAACTGCCTCATTCTGAAAGCAAAACATAGCAAACAGTCACTAGCCCTTCACTCATCTGAGAATATGATATGCAAGAGTACCAGAAGATTAAGTGATGACTAGCCAATACTGTTAAAATTAAAAGCAACAGATGCAACGGGTGAACACTATTGTTCCTTATCTGTCACATCACAAGACAACGTATTATCATTATGAAAATATATGCAATCACAAATTGTCAACCAAAACATAGTAAAACAGCCTCATAACCGCCATCCACTAAGTACTGGCTCAAACTCAATGCCATAAACTGCACAGCCTGGTTGGAACTTGGAAATAAGTAATCGCTCATGACTATGCGAGGCAATTTTGAAATTGTCATGCAGATTCCACAGTTCAGGACTCTGCAAATCAGTAGTCTTCAAGATTAGCCAATGCTACCAGTTACTAAGAAACTTCAGCTGCCTGAAAATAGCAAACTAATGTTTTTTAAGTCAATGCTAGGGTTCTCGGTCCACCTCATTTAATCTGTTTTTGTTGTAGAAAAAAATGCATACAATAAAAACTACTCTCAACAAAACATAGCATATTACAGACCAACCAAATTTTGTGAAAAAGCTTAGGAATTTTCTTGTATATATTCTAGGGTTTTGCTCAACCCTATATGAAATTTTCCTGTTGCAACAAATAAAAGAATCATATAAGTTGCAACAAACAAAAGAACCATATAACAAAATTGTAGAATATTAAAATACAAATCGCTTCAAATAAAGTTGGGAGTTGTGAACAAAACTAAACAATACACTCATGCATTCTTTTTTTTAAAAAGTAACCACTGAGAATTATTTAGCTAGTACTTATAGATCATTAGTAAATTGCAAAAGAGTAAAATGAGGGGAGCAAGATAAAGTTTTTTTTTTTTTTTTTTTGAAGGGGGAGCAAGATAAAGTTGAAAATGTGAGCAAACAACAAAGTAAGCAATGTGAAATTATGCATAATATCTGAGTTGTTGAAACCTATTTAAAATGAACACCAGATAAATACCAGTAACGACCATCCAAACAAATAACTCTCGATAATTGTGGCCACACATTTAGACAACAAATAAAGGATGTAATTATGACTTCTGGGTAAACAGATCTACTAAGTTAGCTCATGGATTACTTGATCTACTATTCATGAGGGAGGAATGACAGAAGATCTGGATGGTTCAACTAGCAAAATGTGATTCCTTATGCTTTACTCATGTTAGTCTCAATGAGGGAGTATTGAGAGCCTAAGACATGATGAATAAGACCGGTGGAAAAGAATTATATTGGCAGTGTAGTCAGTTTAAGGTACCATACAAGTAACAAGTTAGTGATCAAAAAGGCACAAGTGATGCACCAAATGTGTATTTTAAGTGGCAGTAGCAAAGATGTTTTTTCAACACTTTGAGCTCAGTCCTAGTCAAAAACTTTGTAACTAACTGTTGAGTGTTGATGGTAGTCTCAGCCATAGGATGTGCTCAAGTGGCTTCCTGCCTGGAGCAAATAAATTATATCCCTCTTGGCTGACTAACAATCTTTACAGTGTACAGCAAAGTTAATACTCAGTAGCTGTAGAAAGCCATGTGCAATCAAGAAGATCGCCCTTCCTTATTTGCCAGCAGCCAGATTCTATCTTCACTCTGTTTAATCAATAAAAAATCAGAACTTCACTAGCCTTCATGTCTTTAGGTATTGCTGATGAAATCAGAAACTCTTTCGACCATTTTGTAGAGTCAGATGATACTTGTTATTTGCAATAATACTCGTTTAGGCTTTATAAAATTAATGTACCAGCAGACCAGTCATCGTTGAACTTTCTCTCTTAGATGTTTGCATTTCTATTACACTGAGGCATCTTGTAGACTCTATATGATGCAAGCCTTTTTTTTTTTCCATTTTTCATGAAAATACCTTTTTGCACATACATCTATACTAGCAACCTTTAGGTTGCAATGCAGCGGTTGCACTCACTTAATCATATCCGACCGTCCAATCATCTCAATCAACGATCCAACGATACTGAGATCTCACGCAAACCCACCCCTCCCCCTGTACTAGCAATTGCAATGAAACAGAAAAACAAAATCATAATAAACATTAAATAACTAGGGTTCAATTTTCGTTGCCCAAATACTTTTAGCACCAAGTATCTAGGAGGTTCTCAAATTTGCATTTGAAAAACTGTAAAAAAGGCAGAAATTCCTGAAAATAATGTCAATACATAGTGGCATATTTCTTTCTTCAAAAAATTATAGTACAATTACATGCTTTATTATTACTTGAACTGAAGTGCCAACAAGAAAAATGAAAAAAAAATGTAGTCTGCCACACCAAGCCCATGAAACAACAGGCCAATATGGATGGAAGAAGCCCTCAATGTCACATGAAAACAGAGTTAGAGCCCTGCACTTGCATCATTGGAGGCAACAGGGATTTAACTTACATCATGGGACCCGCACAGCAGTGATGGAGTGGTGGTGGAAGATTCACTGACACCACCCGCACTACCTTCATTTTGTGGTATAGATACACACTAGGCATATGGCCCTCCCTACTGTTTCTCGGTCTATTACACAGAGACATTTATAACTAGTTGTTTAATTTTGTACCTCCAGTAAGCATATATCCTTAACATGGTCAAGTGCTTCAATCCATATAATGGTGCAACTCGCTCATGGCTGAGGTCTGACCATCTGAGGTTTTGGGAGTGACAGGTGGTGTGGTCAAACTGCTATGTTCTCATAAAGGGGAATGGTCTAGCAATCTAGAAATGGAGGATGCTCTCAGTGCTTTAAAAACGAATCACACAACACATTCTTGGGGGGGGGGTCTTAATTTCTGCTCATCTGATGGATATGTTCCACTCTTTAGAATAAATGGTACTAGATGAGAAGGTACACCATCGAATATATGTAGATTATTCAGATTATGGCTTATTTTCCTTCTACACATCAGAGTTTTTCAAGGGAAGAGATTTCAAGGGGTTTTGATCTAAATATAGGTGTAAAAATAAAGTTTTGTCTATTTTGTACTTATCCTTACTGATGTAAACGACTACAGGCTCTATAGGCTCTATGGGGGTGAAGATTCAAAGACTACAGGCTCTACATGTAAACGACTCCAAAAATAGTTAATTGTTCACTTTTGTGGGTTTCAATTCAAATTCCCTTACTCTAATTAGTAATCTTGATTTTTTGTATATTTCAGGTGTATTTCAGAAAATTATTTGGATATACGCTGAGTTTAGCGTAATGTTTCACAGTTTTGAGGGCCGTCCAGATATGGTTATGAAAATTGAAAAGTAATAAACACAAAAGTTGTAGATTGTCCCGAGAGCTAGATTAAAATTTGTTCTCGGCACTATTCAGACAAATTGTCGCTATTCTGAGCCTCGTATCCCAAATTAATAAGCGAAATCGGACAAAGTAACTTTGGCTTTTGTTTTCAGCGACTATACTACTTAAGATGTCTTTACAGTTCAACCTAAAGTTAATGCGACCACTTTCAGAGGTTAATTTGCAATGCATGGTTTCTGTTAAGGATGTCAACAATTTGTCGGTTTGTCATGACACTAAACCATACAACTTCTCACATATGCAGCCAAATTTTAATTTTATTACTCTCTAGTAATATTGAAAACAATCCAAAGGTTTCCTAATCATTACTTCTCACCATCAGGTTGAGAGGAAACCAAAGTCATGAAATTAGACAAGCTAACCAACTAAATTACTACAAAAGAACTAATAAAAATTATTAACAAAGACAGGGAACATATATCCACATGAATGGTGATGAAATCCACAACTTGGTATGCTTATACTTTACATGGCAGCCCTTTACTATTGCCAGGTGCCTATGATTTTGCTCTGCCACTGCCCATAACAACTCAAAACCTTGCCCTGGCAAAGTGCAAAGGCAACAGCTATGTAGCATCAATGGGGACTTAAATGGATAGTTTTAACTCGTAAGCAAGGCAATGATTGCACGAGGCAAGGTAAATAGCAGAATAAGTGTAGAGATTTGATGAGGAACACTCTTTGTGGATGATAGAGAGTATAATAGATGGTAATGGGATGTGGGGAATGGTCAGAGCTTTACATATTCTTTTTCTTATTTTTCTCTAATGAAGCGAAATCTCAGAATTTCTTCAATGTAGAGTGATTTGAATTGGATTGCCACCAAACATTGGGGCATTAGACCAAGTTAAGCATAAACAGCCAATTTGTTCTATTATTAAGAAGTTAAGTTTGATGATGCTACACTCCCTCCATTTCAAATTACTTTGCCATTCTAGCAATTTGAAGACAGATTATGGAGATCTAACAAAGAACTGATCTACCCCTGTTAATCATTTACTCATGCTCTCATTAATACTCCTCGGTAATCCCTCAACCTTTTCCTTGATGGATTGCATAGTTGCATGCCAACACCAATTTACAGTAGCATTGCAGTAGTGGTACTACTTTCTTTGCTTTTATTACTAATAGTGTGGATTACAATAAGACATTAAATGTGTTAATGAGGTGCAGCAATGGAAGATTTTAGTCAAAAGTGCTTTGGAATGTGAGAATGGCAAATATTTTAACACAAAATCTGCACGCTAGAATGACAAGTAAATTGAAATGGAGGGAGTAGAACATTAGCAAGCAGCCTCCTGTCAGGCATCTACGATTTCCAGAGGATTTTTTTTTAAAATCCCCCTCTAAGAACCGGTAAACCCTTTCCTATGATGTTAACAAGTTCTAGAATTCGAATGCCTTAACTTTTCTGCTATCTCAGTTAATTTGGCATGCTATCCTTGTAAATCTCAGTACAAATGACTGCATCATTATGTACGTGAGGATTTGCCAATGGAGGAAGCCTATAGAATATCCCCTTCATGCCAAAGGAATAAAAATCAAATGATTGGTTCCTTCTGATTACAAAATCCACTTTTGACAGCAGTAGTGAACAAATCCCCCAAATTACACACTCATTTCTACCCCTTGAGACTAGTTCCCCAAGCTTGTCTGTAATCTGTTCATCACCCCACTCACTCAGAACCCCTATCCTTTCAATCAAAAACAAGAACTTGTGCTCATCCTCAAGAGAAGTCCATACCAACTCATTACCAGAAACAGCCAACCTAACTAAAGCAATTTTTTTCGAACAGCAGAAATGATTCCAGCCCAAATTTAACCAATCCCACAATCATATCAACCAAAATTACCTAGATTTCCACCAGATGTTACACAATCCCACAATCATAGCAACCAAAACACACGAGCAACCCATGGAATCATAAATTCGACCAGGCGACACACAGATTGCCCCAAGAAAGGTATTATTCACACCCACACCGCCAGTAACATCCTGAGAGGAGACGAGAGGGAAGGGAAGAGGGACCTTGTGGGAAGGGGATTACCTGCCAGAGGCGCTTGAGCCTCTTCTTGGCGTTGTTCTTGCGGGTGGTGGTGAGCTTGATGCGCTTCCAGAGGAGCCCCGGGGAGTCGTTCCGCTTCACCACATCCAGCGCCCGCGTCGCCCAGAACGCGCCGCCGCCGCCGAACAGCCCGCCTCCCGCCATCGCCCTCGAAATCTGACGAAAAACCTCTCCTTTTCGTGTTCTCTTCTCGCTGTCCGGCGGCGGCGGCGCTTGGGGGAGGAGAGAAGAGGGTTTGGGTTTTTTTTGGGTCACTGCCAAGTGGGGCCCACCTGGTATAAGAGGTGACCTGTGTCTGGCCCTCGCTGCCGGTGGGGACACCCAATTGGCAAAATGAGGCACGTGTATATTAGTATAGGGCTGTTTGATTGGAGTAAAAATGAAGCTTTGTTACTCCTACTTTGCCAGAGTTGGCTAAAACTACGGGTGAAATTTTCCCGATTAAAGTTTTGGCACTGCTAAGGTTTGTGCAGAATCATTGTTCTAACAATGGAATTCATTTCTGCATTTGTTTCAGACAAGCTATAAGCGATTATTATAGAGGTTATAGGTCAAAATTAATAGCCTAAAGATACTAAAACCTCCATATTATGGTTAACGAGAACTCTCCGCTTGCAAGCTGTATGCAGTCATCAACCAGGAAACATAATTTTCGAAATTAGGGTTGGTAGTCAATCAAACCAATCGTTGGCAAAAAATTTTACAACCATTTCGTGTGAATGGCAAAAGCTTGAGCTTCCCATTAACGCTACAATGCACAAACTCTTTCAAAGTTCTCTGAAAATTATGAGTTGGTTGCAATGTATTACTACCTCCGTCACAGAATGAAGCTATTTCTAGCTATAAATCTAGACATTTGTCTATTTGTTTAGATTTATAGTTAGAAATAGCTACATGATGTAGTAGTTAATAAAAGTCCATTAAACTCCCTCCAAAATGCATCTAAGCCGTCACAGGGTGCTTTACAAATTTGAAAAATACAAGAAAATTTGAGAAAAGAAAAAGTAAAATATCTACTTTTTATTTTTATTTAATATGGTAAACAACTTGTTAGATCTATCTTAATATGCATTTAAAAACATATGCCGACAACCTATCATATTCTTCCTCCCGGCCATGCCCTTTTCATATAATAGTTAAGTAAAAATGGCCGAGTGGTAAATTTTAAATAACTATGAAACATTAGTAATTTTCTTTTTCCTGTATATCATTAAATTGTGTATAACTAAATTTATGATGCAATACCAATGTTAACTATAGTTTAACTTAAAAAAAAAAGAGACCAGAGACATGTTACTATTTTCTTATATGATAAAATTTGGCATGTCATTCAAACAACAGTCAAAACTTCTGGAAAAAAATATAATATAGATTTTATTGTCATATATAAATTTGCATATATACATAGCTAAACTATATCTATGGTGCTTAAAATTAAATCTAATAATTTGAAAGTTCAAGTTGATTATTTGGGTGATATTTTCACTGAAGGGCGATCAACTAATTTATTGAACCTATCGTTATAATCTATTAGATCTGATCAAGTAAATAGGTGGACCGTTATTTTAAATCATTAGATCTTTCCATAAAGAACCACCGGCCCCACCCACCTCCCTTAAATCTTCAGAAAACATAGTTCGTTGAGGGAAATATATTTTTTTATACTAAATATTCGTGCCCTAGATAAGAGAAAGGCACCAAAATATTACAATAACAAACGTTAGGCACAGGATAAGGACAAAGCTATTCATGACATAGTTGATAATTAGCATTAACAAAGCGAGGGCAAACATTCAAAATGACACAGTTCCAGGAGATAGCTAGCATTACGAGAAAAACATAATGTCCGAACTCTGAACACAACAAAGCAAGAATTTGCATGGCTCATCCAGCGGCCTCAAAAACTCAGCCTGTGAACAACAAAAGTTCTGGTGATTACCGAACCACCATTGTCCACACGAGTACACCACCAGTGATCCAGAAATACTACAATTAATTAGTCAGAACATAAGCTGTCATAAATTAGACTACAAGAAAATATACATCTTTATTTTACATAAATTAGGAAATAAGAGCAGTAGATCAGTACCAGTGCACATACTGATGGAGATAAGCAGGGGGGATTAGTGACTTGCAGTATCCTAAATGGTAAGCATTTAACCTGCATTAGATTATAAGTTAGGAAGGAGTATTAGTTTGTTATAGAGATAGAGAAAGCATATATGTAGGATCATTACATGATTTGTTACTCTGGAAGGGTGCAAGGTAACAGAACTGTTCATCCTCCTCAAGCAACCTTAGGTTCTTAAACTTCAGCAGAAACCTAACAGCAGGAACATCAAAATCCAGCTGAAACCCAGCACTGATAAGCTCGGCAAGAGCAGGAACTCGATCTGTTCTCTCAAACAACAGTCCTTTTGATATCTCAGCAAAATATGATGCATACTGTATCCTCTGTGCATTGTCCAGTGATCCCGATCCATAATTCTTCCTCATGAAAAGCCTAAAGTCCTCCCTTTCCCAACAGAACAACCGTGCAGATTTAACATGCATGCTTCTTCCTGAAGAAAGTCCTACCTGATAGCTCACTGTAAGAGGCATAACCGTCTCATAGACATCCACATTGGTGAGAGATGATACCATTTTATGCCTCTTTTCAGCTGGAATGTCGAGAACAGGATCGGCAAGTAAAGCTAGTATGATCCTGAGCAAGCCAGGTTTAATCATGGTTTCTTTGCGAACCATGGTTAGTGAATCGAGCTTCAAGTCCTCAGATTCATCCCGCGTAACAACCTCCGATATTTTCTGAACACCAATAGTGTTATAAATCTCATTTAATTTTGTTGGAGACAAGAGAGACAAGCTAGCTGGTGGATACCATACAAATAAAGGCTGCTCAGCCTTCTTCTTGAACAAATCCTCCAGTAGAAGATCATCTGGAATGAACACATCATGCTTCTGCAATAGCAAGATCTGATCTCCTGAGCAGACAGGAACCTTTGTGATGGATCCAGCAAGGTACTTACCAATTTCTTTGTTCCAACTCTTCTCGACAAATTCAAAGAAAGCAGCACAATCTTTTGGCGTCAGAGTGGAGTTGGAGTTCTGCCACATGATCCAAAGCCTGCAGTAGTCTCCAATTGTTGGATGACCCTTCACACCAAAAACAGTTTTAAAAAACCTAAGCAACTTGTAGTCGTACCATGTTACCAAAACATGCAGCCGAGAGCTAAATAGGCTACTTTTGTCATAAAGAACACATCTATCTGGGTTCACCCACTGCCCATCATCATTTCCCCCTGGTACCCAAATCTAATTATCGTTAGCATTGCGAGGCTTCCAATGGGATGCTTCCAAATATGAGTATATCCTGGAAATTGCATCACCATCAGAACAACTTTTTAGACACTGTGCCATCAGTGCACTACCAGCCCTAGCATCCACAATTACTCCTAATGCCTTCAGCTCACTCTCATATGACAATATTTTCTGTCCATAAAACACTTCATCTAAGAAGGGGGCATCCTCCTTGTGAAGAAGAGAAGAGCAACTAGGACCAAACAGGAGACAGTTCTTTGGATGCCTATATCCTGCAGTTGTCTTCACCCACCTCATGTTGATTGAGGCCATGAAATTGTCAGGTAAAGCAGAACCACGCATTCTCCAGCTCCTGATGCACTTCAGCAATGATATAACAGCTTCTGGTTTGATGGCTGAAGCATCATTTGGAATATTGACTCCTGAGATGACAAATTGTGCTCCATGTTTTAATTCAACTTTGGCACCCAAGGCCATCAATTCGTCTCTGTAGAGGTCTATGGCTTTCCCCAGGCCATACTCAGAACAATCATCATCATTAATAAAGGGTAGATTGGAAATTTGAGAAACATGTTCCCATTGTGAACCGTAAATAATTGCTTCCTGAGGAGATCTGAATCCAAGTGATGTATCTAGCCATCTCTCATGCTGCATGCACTTAACAAGATCAACCGGTAACTTTTGATGCTTGGTACTAAGTTCTCTGTAGCATTCCAGCATGGCAACTACCTTCTCCTTCGTAAAGTAAGAACTACCTAACAGTTTCCTGAATCGACAGACAATTCTCGTGCTTGCCTCTGTAAAGCCAACAATTAGATCAACGTTACATAACTCTGCTTCATACATCCGAATTTCATCTCCATAGAAATTCAAATCAAGCAGTGGTATATCATCAATAATATGCAGAAGACATTTCCAATCATCTTTAACAAGGAAAGTTCCAGGAGGAGCTCTGAAGCCAAGACAAGTCTTCAACCATGTCAGCTCTTTCAGCCTCTTGATAAAATTTTGAGGTATCTCAGCATATCGAAGACACTTGAGAATTAGTATGGTTATATCAGGAGTAATTTCATCACTAAGGAGCCTAAAGTTGTCAACAAGCAGTTGGTAATTCTGTTTAAAGGCAACATAAACTCCCAGTAGCTCAAGCTCTGTGCTGTAGTCAACTATGTCCTCACCGTAAAATAGGGTGTCAATAAAAGGCAACAAGCTGATGACAGAAGCAGTTTCCCATTCTAAACTAAAGAGGATAGAATTTACTGGCGATCTATTGCCAAGGTATGTCTTGAACTGGCAGCCCTTCTTTATTTTTTCAACGAAATTTGCACAGTTCAGGTTATTATCACTTAAGTTTCTTATAAACTGAAGCAGTGCAAGCATATTGGATCGAGAAAGAGCACCATTTGATGATTTTGACATCATATACTTGACAACATGTGCAGATGCATCTGAAAACTCAAACTGAACTCTGATAGCATGCAACTCGTCCTTGTAAGCGCTTCTTTTATATTCATAAAATTCTTGATCAATCCTGGCCACATCAAAAAATTCTGGTATGATCTCCACTAAATTTCCTGAATGTGCTGGCAACAGAAAAGATAGTGACGGGGGACTGTAACCAATGGATGTCTTCAGCCAACTTCCATTCCTAATATGCCTCATGACGTTATGAGGTAGCTGAACACCTCTCGATCTTAGATCCCTAATCCACTATAGAAGTACAAGAACATTTTCCATGGTCAAAGGCTGGTTGGCAATGCATAAATTAGCATCGCCGAACTCAAACTGCACTCCAATTGCTCTCAACTCTTCCACGTACACGTGCACTTTATTCCCATAGTATTCTTCATCAACTATGGGCACACCAGAAAAAATGAATTGAATCTGCAGTTTACTACCCCATCATGCACTAGACAGAAAAGATTCTGATGGTGACTTGTAACCAACACATGTCTTAAGCCACTTACCATTTCTGATACAGCTCAAGAAATTCTGCAGTAGACTGAAATTGCTAGACCGTATATTCTTAATCCATTCAAGAAGCAAAAGTCCATTCTCCATACCTAAAGGAGATGAGACAGTGGGAAAGCTGGCATTAGGAGGGCGCATAAATGGCACATCAACTGCTTGTGCATAAGTCCTTAAGAATGCTGTGAGCTGACCTTCAGGTATATAATTTCCAGCGTAAGTTCCAGAAGATATGTAATTGGCTGATAGATCAATATACTTTTGAGATCTCCAAGGATTCATACCGATCAAATTAAACCAGTTGCTTCCTTCAGCAGGAACAAGCAAAGTGTTTCTCTGTTTTATCACAGATCCACACTTATCTAACAAAGGCATTGCATGACACAACTTGATAACACTCCCCTCAGCAATGTATTTCTTTGCATGTGAGTGATAAAGGAAATGGCAATAAGCAAGAGCAGAACTTGCCTTATCAATAGTCTTCGTGGCAGCAAAAGCATAATCATAGAGATTCTGAGTTTCCAACTTCACAATTTTCTGAAGCCACGCAATAATCCGTGTTCACCCACGAAATATATGAAGCGACTTCTTTGTGTTGAGGGGCAGAAACAACAGGCTAGAGGTAGTTGAGAGTTCCTTGCTCCAGCCAATAATCCATGGTAAGTCGTTGACATTGGATGCTATACAAATCCTCATATGATGCATGCTAGCTGCATTTACACTGCAGTATGATGGATAGTCAGCTCCAGTCACATATTTTATGAGTGGTACATCCCACATGCTTGTATTGGAAAACTTCAACCACCAATTCTCAGCAATAAAAGATAACAGCTCCAGATAAATCTCTTCTGGAGCCTGTTTCACTAGATTTGAACCATCAACGAACTTACCATACCACTCATACTTGACATATCCAACTCCTAGAAATCCTAACACATCATTGTATTCTTTGCTATCAAGATAGGAGATCATGACAAAAGTGCCATGGGAGCATAGATTCTGCAGATCAATTCCTTGCTTCTTGGCCATGATTAGAATCCTCCTGAATGCTCCATCTAACCTTGTGACCTCACTGGGTTTGCAAAAGACCCTCTGTTTTTCGAAGGACTCACAAAGGCATTATATCCTTAGTTGCAATGTTGTTTTTTATGGACAGCCTAACTGAATCAAACACTGGTATGGAAGAAGTGCTTACCGGTAGAAACCTAAAAATTGGAGGAAGGGCAAATGATGGGGCATTGCTTGACGATTTCAACAGAGCTTCAAAGGCACTGACAAAAGCAGAAGGAACACAATCAAGTATGCCACGATTCCATTGGGCATTGGCTATCAAACAGGATGGACTCACGGGATGATGCAAGAAGAAAATCTGCTTGAATAATGAAGGGCAGATTAGTAACCATCTCTGTAGGAAGGAATGCGTAGACACCAGGTGATCGTGCTCCTCTGCTTAACCGTTGTCCATGGGGAAATGCTAAGGTAATCACCCACTTATCTACCTCCATTCTTTTCTTATCTCTACAATCTGGTTTGACCACAAACTTCTGCTTCCACATATAGTAGGTACACTCCTCTTTATCACCACTTTTACTTTCTTGCATAGCTAGATGGAGCGTGTATGACTCTGCATTTATATCCTTCTGTGTCCTATAGTCCACTTCACTGGAGATTGAAATCTGGCTGATCTTACTAGCCTTTGGATCATCGTTCACTTCCCTGACAGAAAGCTGCCTAATTTTCGAAAGAAACAGAAGAATTTCAGGATGTGTGCTAGATAGTTCATTCTTCACTGCGAGTATCTTATCACTCTTCAGGGGTAAGATGATAGTTGTCGTTGGAAGCTTTTTAGAATAGCCATATACCGCTTGTATGTCATCAATATTTGGCTTCTCATCAACCCATTTAGGAACAATGTATCCGATATCACAATCTTCTGAGGGTTCTTCATTAAATTTTATCTGATACCCGTTTCTGAAGATGTGTGGTTGACTAGATACCAGAAATACACTTTTAAACCCAATACCTGAATGAAAGGTGGTCACTTTTTCTTAGAAGGACATACAACCACAATGCAATAATAACATATAAGATTTCAAAAATGTAGTCTTAAATACCAATGGACTAGCTTTAAAAATCACCAGTAATGCAAACTCTAGTGCATGAATCAGTGCAACAAATTGTGGGACATCTTTAGACCATCGACGATGCATAGATGACTAGTAAATTCAACTGTATTATTAATACCCCTAACAGAGCCAAGTAAATATTTTGATCAGAGGATCCATATCGTCGCAGCAAAAATATGGATCAATAAATTGATACAGCCCACCAAAATGGTTCCTAATTCAATATGAAGAAAATGAAATTGACATTACGATTTGCATGGAAGATTCTTGCATATTTATCTCGATCAGGTTAATAAAATAAAGTAAACAACAGGACTGGCACTGCCAATCAGAACTAATATTCAGACAAGATTACCTTTTTCACCAATACAGCCAAGATGTCTGTTTCCTTTCTTAGTTGATTTACCAATCCTACAAATGGATTCAATGTTTTCGGCAGAAAATCCCCTTTCATTGTTGAAGACAAGAAGAGTTGAGGCAGCTCCTGTAGCAGTGATATCGTTTTTAATGATAGCAAACTCCAGAGCAGGTTGCACGTCTGATGGATACTCGTTGTCCTCCGCATTCTACCAAAAGCAAGAAATTAGAGAATATTGAATGTGTAGTGGTGTACTATTTACAGTGTTAAGAATTGTTACCCACCTGGTACAGTTTAAATATTTCAACAGGCTATGGTGACCGCATAATAAAAAAGACACATAATCAAAAGAAAAAACCCAAGTGTCTTTAATAAGACGTGATTATTGATTTAGACAAGAAATTGAAGTACATGTACTAGTTCAAATATCTTGTTTAAGTATATATATATATAGCTTCAATGTTGTTAACAATTAAAAATCAAGTTCAGAAATTATATAGCTCTAACTAAATCATTCTCTGCAACAAGAGCAAAGGACAACTCCTGACACATTAGCAAATCTTTATAAAATGGTACTTTTGGTACCTTTACATCTCTCGCAATCTCATTTTTACATAGTCCACTGCTGAATGCTGTGACTTTCAGTTGGAATGTTCAAGTTTAGCCAAAGTACCAGTGCGCTTGAAGTTGAAGATATTATTAAAGACAAGAATTGCTGCTAGCTTCAAATGAATATAAAGGTTGGCTATTCACATGCTAGCTATAAAATCATATTTAGTTACCACTTAATTTCATCCACGACGGGATTAATTATCTAAGCTCAAAGTGTTCAGTTTTGAGAATTTCAGCCCCTCCTGACTAATGTTAGAGTGCCGCAACACAAAGCACTAGTTTTTAAGTAACAAATCACTTCAGCGGCAATCCGTCGAACACCTTCCGTGCGTAATTATGTGATTACAGATTCGCAGGGCAACAAGACAGGTTTAAAGCTTTAATCCGCAAAAACCATGCAAGTTCCTCAAATCAAGACAGGCAGGAGGGATGCGAGAGCAAGAGGCATAAAAAGAAGATATTGGATAAGGGGAGAAATCGAACCAAAAACTGCAGCTTTGCAAGGATTTCGCAGGCGTTGCAGCCTATCTTGATGGGTCATTTTGTTGGACGTCGAGTGGGGTAGAAAGGACTAATTTTTTTTTTTTTAGATTATTATAATTTTTTTCTAGCTTGGAATTATTATTTAGATTATTAAAAAAATATTATGAAAAAACAGAAACTTTACGGCAGCACGGTGAGCGTAGCTTAAAAGATGGACTTGACTGCACAGCGACCGTCGCTGCGTAGCGTTACACAGCGACCTCCACGCCGCCTCTGCGCTCGTATACCGGCGACGGTCGCCGCCGCTTCGTCCGCCATCGACGGTCGCCTTTGCGCTCGTACACCGCCTCGGCTGCCGCCTTTCCCACCCCTGATGAGCCGCCACCTGCCGATCGCCGGCGCCGACGAGGCCCACCAGTCGATCTTCACCACCCCCTCTTCCTCCCCTCCTTCCCTGTCTCCAGCGTCAGCGGCGCTGCCACCGGAGTTGTTGTCAACACCGGTCGCCCCAGCCGCCAACCCCATCCACCACCCGCCGCCGACCCCGCGACTCTGGCGGCGCCACCGCCGCCTCACCACCCGCCCTTCCGCCGCACACCACCGTCCTAGCTTCCCTCTAAGCTCTGGCAAATCCCCAGCTTCCCCCTCCTTCCCACTCCACACCCACCGGAGTCGCCAGAGAAGAAGAAGTTGTCGTCGCCATTGCCCCCCGTGTGCGCCCGTCGTCGTCGCCGTCGCTCCCCGCGCACGCCCGTCGCCGTGGCCTCCCGGGCATGCTCTTTGCCATCACCCCCGCCCCCACCACGCGTGCGCATCACCGTCGCCCCCCCGCGCGCCGTCGTCGCGTAAGACTATAGCACGGGTAGTACATGAATAGATATCCTGTTAAACGACTCTTGTATGTCCATCCGAATAGTCTCAAGCTTAACGGGGATGCTCGTATTTATGCCTAATTAATAGCCTGGTCTTTAGAGGTGCTCATAGGAATAATACATGCATACATAAAGGTAAGTGTACGTATATATGTATACTATGCAGATGAATCTAGGCTGACCAACAAAACAGAGATATGAGCCCTAACCCTGGCATTATATGAATTCAAATTTATTTGGAACCATAAAGCACTGGGGACAATTTTTTATCTGATCAATTTTTTTTTGAAAAATTGGTTTACAAAATGACCTCTTCAATACCTGTTTTTTTAAAACACAGTACGAAAAATGACCATAAATATGCACCCAACTTATCCTTATAAAGGCACACAAGGACATCCTAACCCTAGCTATGGGCACATGTTTAAAAAAATTTTCTTTCTCACCAACGTGTTACCAGAAAAAAAAAACAGCAATATAATTTGCTCCTTGTAAAAAGACTACTTGTGTCACCTTGCTCATTTTAGCTATACCATAGCTAGACAATTTGCTTCGCTGTCATAACTTAGGCATGCCAGATTTTTTAACTGCTTTAATTTTATGCCTGATAATGTTCTTCTAGTCTAGAAATATGACCGGAACTTAGGCCGGAGATGTAAAAATTGATTCTTCCGAGAACATTATAAACACAAAGAATACGAGACAAAAACCCAGGACATGTCAAACTGAATCTCAAATTGGGGACGAACACCGGGTGTGTGTGGTGGCACTGACATAAAAACATCGGACTAAAATCAGATGGTACATTAGTTTTAACACTCAAGTTTAGTTTAGACCCACATGTCATTCACTTTTCTAAACCATGTCATATTTGTGGATAACAATTTCATTAACACACTTTCAAAGGTGATGTGATGTCTGTTCTTGAGGCCATGCAGTCCGGTCATGTGGCTAAGTTCAGTTTGCTGAATTCTGCTTATATTACTTTGTTGCCTAAGGTGGTCAATGCTTGCAAAGTCAAAGATTTTTGCCCGATAAGTCTTATCCACAGTTTTGCAAAGTTAGTCACAAAGTTGTTGGCTAACCGGCTTGCCCCTCTACTGCCTTCGATGGTTTCGTTAATCAAAGTGCCTTTGTTAAAGGGAGATGTATACATGATAATTTCCTTTTGGTGCAGCAGATGGCCAAGTGTCTCCACGCTAAAAGGAGCCCCATGTGTTGCTGAAATTAGACATTTCAAAGGCGTTTGATTATGTGTCTTGGCCGTTTCTCTTGGAAGTTTTGCAACATTTGGGTTTTGGTTGTCAATGGTGTAACCTGGTTTGCTTGGTCCTGTCTACTTCTTCCACGCACGCTTTGGTCAATGGTGTGCCTGGGGAGGTAATCGGCGTGGTCTCCGGCAGGGAGACCCGCTTTCTCCGATGGTTTTTATTCTGATTATGGATGTTCTGAATTCCCTTGTCAGTCGTGCTAGTTTGGAAGGTTGGTTGCAGCCGCTTGCCTTTAGTAATACGCGGCAAAGATGCTCTTTTTATGCAGACGATGTGGTGCTCTTTTCTAGGCCAACCTCGGAGGATCTTCTGGTTTTCAAGAATATTTTGGAGGTTTTTGGTCATGCTTCGGGGCTGGTTACTGATATGCAGAAGAGCTCCATCACGCCTATTCGGTGTGATGAGAGGGAATTGGAGACAATTACGGCCTCTTTGCCGTGTGAGATCAAGGATTTTCCTAGCACTTATTTGGGCCTTGCTTTGAAGATTAGGAAGCCTTCGAAGTCCGATATTCAGGCTCTTGTTGACAGTGTTGCGGATGATCTCCCTTTGTGGAAAGCCTCGCTCATGAATAAAGCCGGTCGCCTTATATCTGTGAAAGCGGTTCTTTCTGCTATCCCGATATATACCATGATTGCTATGGATTTGCCGAAATGGGTGACTAAGGCCATTGACAAAAGAAGAAGGGGGTTTTTATGGTCGGGAAGAGAGAAGGCCAATGGTGGGAACTGTATGGTTGCTTGGAACAGAGTTTGTTGCTTATGGCGGCCTTTGATTTTTGAACTTGGAGTATATGAGTTGGGCGCTTCGGATCCGTTGGCTTTGGCTGCAGAAAACGGATAGCGATCGCGCGTGGCAAGGGTTACCTATTTAGGTTCCTCATATGTCCCGTGAGATGTTCAGTATGGCTGTGGAGACACGAGTTGGGGACGGATGTTCTACTTACTTTTGGTCGGACAGATGGCTGAATGGGTCATCTATTAAGGATCTTGCTCCAAACCTATATGGGTTGATTGCTAAAAGGGTGATTAAAAAGTGTACCGTGGCTCAAGCTCTTCACAATAATAGGTGGATTTCGGACATTAAGGGAACTTTGTCTGTGCAAGTCCTTATTGAGTATCTTCGGGTCTAGGACTTGGTGAGTGGTGTGGCCCTACAGGTTGATGTTCCTAATCAACACAGTTGGAAGTTATCTAGCTCCGGGGTTTACACTGCTAAGTCTGCCTATGAGGCTTTTTTTGTTGGAACAGTGAGATTTGCTCTCTGGAAGAGGATCTGGAAGAGTTGGGCCCCTTTAAAATGCAAGTTCTTTATTTGGCTCGCTATCTATGGTCGTTGTTGGACGGTTGATCGGTTGGCTAGGTTTGGCCTCAATCGGCACCAAGAAGAGGAGACTATTAACCACATCTTGGTTTCCTGTGTGTTCAGTAGACAGGTGTGGTCGGCTATCCTTATGAGGCTGGGGTTCTTCTCTAACCTGCCAAGCCATGATACTTCTAACTTTGCTAGGTGGTGGTCAAGGGCAACGCACGGTACAAAAAATGACCATAAATATGACCATAAATATGCACACAACTTATCCTTATAAAGGCACACAAGGACATCCTAACCCTAGCTATGGGCACATGTTTAGAAAAATTTATTTTCTTTCTCACCAACGTGTTACCAGAAAAAAAACCAGCAATATAAATTGCTCCTTGTAAAAAGGCTACTTGTATCACCTTGCTCATTTTAGCTATACCATAGCTAGACAATTTGCTTCGCTGTCATAACTTAGGCATATGCCAGATTTTTTAACTGCTTTAATTTTATTCCTGATAATGTTCTTCTAGTCTAGAAATATGACCGGAACTTAGGCCGGAGATGATTCTTCTGAGAACATTATAAACACAAAGAATGCGAGACAAAAACCCAAAACTGAATCTCGAATAGGGCATGAACACCGGGTGTGTGTGTGGTGCCACTGACATAAAAACATCAGACTAAAATCAGATGGTATGTATATACATTAGTTTTAACACTCAAGTTTAATTTAGACCCACATGTCATTCACTTTTCTAAACCATGTCATATTTGTGGATAACAATTTCATTAACACACTTTGAATGTTTGTTGTGGAATCATTAGGCACAACAAATTACATAAGAGATTCTAATAGCTCTTATATACTCTACTTATCTTTCACGAATGAAAGACAATCTATGTACGTGCACAACGCCAATGATACGCATCATTTGGACTCCCAATGTTCCTTCGGATTATACACGCGGTGCTGTAAAATTTTGTATTTTAAATTTTAATTTCGAAGTTAAAATTAAGGATTTTTCGTCGTAGTTTTGTTTCAAGTATTGTCTTATAAAATCGCGATAACACATGTAAATTTTTTTAACCATAATATTGTTTGTTAATTGCGTATATACATTTTCTGCATTAATTTTTCACCCCAAGGATAAGGACTATAGATAATAAGCCGGTGCGAATAGTATATATATATACACACACACTGAAACGTTCATATTTTGTGTAACAAACCAAACAAAATAAATATGAAAATTGAGCTAGTAATGCAAGCAAACGTGATATGATGAGATTTGTACCTGGATGAGCTCCATGAGGAAATGGGCGTCCTTGGAGTAGAGCTCCTCCGACAGATAGGTGACAGCCTGATGGATGTCGTCCGCCAGCGGGTTCTTCTCCCCTCGCCCGATGTAGAACCGCTCTCGCCGGATCCTCTCCACGTGCTCCCTCGCCGCCGCCGCCGCCATGGCACGCGCTGCAGTAGCTCACTGGTGCCAAACGTAATCGAAGAGATCGCCGGCCGGCATGCGGAACAACTGAGGAGGAGGAGAGAGTACAGCAGCTGTTCTGCGAGCGCAACTGATGGATCGTGTGTATGAATGCCGATCGATCGCGTGTGTATTCGGTCGATGGTGTGAGAGTCGAGGAGAAGCGCGCGCGTGTCGTGGGCTAGTAGCATGAATGAATCGATCGACGCGCCGGCGGCGCCTGGGTAACCGTGGTCGTGCGCGAAGGCGAACCGACGGGGGCACGATATATATGATGGTAGTGGGAGTTGTGGACTGGAGTCTCTTCGATGTGGTCTCTCTGAGTCCGAGGTGGCTGAAACTGACGCGTGGACCCTATTCCCCTCTAGGCTTACTACATGTCAATGGCAGTAAATGCGGAGACTCCCGGGTATTGACTATGTGTCATCCATTATCAATATTTTTGTTGTCATGTTTTCTCCTATTTCGTTTATTTTGTTTTTAATTAGGACATTGTTATGATACCATTACCATAACCACACAATAGCACTCTTGAATATAAATCTGAAAATACTCCCTCTAGTTTGATAATAATAGATGTTTTGAAAAAAACACGGTCTCCAAAAAGACATATTTGACTATGTTTTTCTCAGGTGCAACCCCCTCCTTTCAGTACAAACATGCAACCCCCTTTATGCACTGTTAGATTGAAGATGTATGGTCCAGATCGAACACCTCATCACTATCACACATTTTGCAAAAAATTGCCCGCCTCTCATTGTATTTTTTGCGTTTTGGTCCTTGAACTCATCTTCAACTAGTAATAATATATGCTATGTTTCACCAGTGCATCTGTAAATGTTGCATATATTATTCTTCAATGCTCCAATTTGTATTTCATAATATTGTAGAAGTAGCAACTTAATTTATAAATGACATGAAATCTGCTCAGCACTTGTGCTAGTTTTGGATGTTTCAGTGTTTGAATATTGATATTCCAGTCCATGTAACATGATGTTTCATCAGTATAGATTAAAATTGCATTGCTTTTTCTATAGTTTATCGTTCTTTTCATGATGTACTCGAATTTGTTTCATGTTTCAATACATTCAAAACAGTTGTTTCATACGTTGTACCAAAATGTTTCGTTGTGTGATTTGATTGTGTTTCACCATTGCAACATTGAACATTTTCGATTCGATGGTGTTCTATTCTTTTTCTCGATGTAATCAGATTTGTTTCATGTTTCAATATATTTGGAACTGTTGTTTCATACGTTGTAGCAAGATGTTTCATTTAGGTGATTTGATTGTGTTTCAACTTTTTAAAAGATTTATTTGGTGAAACAGCGAACGATTGGCTTCAAAATCTGTACAATGGTCAAATGTGAAACATAGTAATATACACGTTGAAACATGTCACTACCACGTATGAAACAACAAGTGTCAATGGATTGAAACATATGTTTTTGTTTTACTAAAATATATGTAATATCTTGTTGTAAAGATTTATTTGCAACAAATTCAACTCGGTGTGATCGGATTGTAAATTGGATAAGTAGTTTAGGAGAAAAATCATTTTGAACATGGCAATAATGCATGCATGCATAGATAGAGGAAAAATACAATGAATCCAAGGACCAAAACACAAAAAAGACAAAGAGAGGCGGGAGGTTTTTTGCAAAATGGGCGTAGGGATGATATGCTCCATCTGAACCATCCATTTTCAATCCAACGGTACACAAAAGGGTTGCGTGTTTGCACTTAAAAGAGGTGGTTGCTCCTGATACTTACCCGTTTTTCTATACTACGTTTCACAAACTAAGTGTTTTGAATTTTTTTTCTTACAACGTTTGACCATTCATGTTATTTAAAAACTTTGTGCAAATATAGAAAAAATAATAAGTTGTGCTTAAAGTATTTTGATAATAAAGTATGTTAAAAACAAAATAAATGAAACTTAAATAATATTTTATAAAACAAATGGTCAAATGTTGTAAGAAAAAATTCAAAACCCTTACATTATAACAACGAAGGAATTAGAGCGGGAGATATCGACAACTCGAGTGAGAAGGCATTAGAGCGGTAATTTGGTTGATTTATTGAATATGAGGTTAGTACTGTATTGCACATTTTAATTTTCATTATGATATATTTATGAATATTGTGCAAAATTATACTAACGAAGTTATAGAATTGATTAAAAGTTTGTCTTATTGCATTACATTTTTTTTCCAAATTTTAGGGTCCCAGTTTACATTTCACCCCGAGGCATCAAAAATTCTAGCGGCGGCCCTGATCCATATATTATATTATGAAATGCTGCCTGGTTCAACTTAGCTATATTTTGAAACATAACCTGTTGTTGGTGGGTCATCAACGCTCCAGCTTGGTGCACCTGAGCCTGACTGTCGAGGGCTCGAGGCTCCACACTGTGACGTCAGCGGTGGCTACTTGGAGATCAATGCAGTTGTCGTTAGAGCAGGTACAATAGAAAATAGGAAGGAGTAAGCAGGCGCTAGGACTGCCATGTCATGTTTGTTTGTGAGCTGGAGGAGAGATAACAGGACAGAGAGAGCAAACGGGCAATAAAATTATCGCCGACTCCTCACAGGCTCCTAGGAGCAGCACTAATTTTTACTCACATGCAGCCAATGCAAGACCGGAACGAGAGAAGAGAGCAGGTATGGGCTGATTAAAAAAAGGATTAAGCTGGTTTCGCGAGGCGTGTGAGCAAAAAAGTGAAATTCTTTTACTTGCACAACCCATTTACTTTGATTACGTGTATAATTTTGGAGCCAGCAGTCGGCGCCTCTGTAAGACTTGCTCTTAGGGGTGTTTACATACACTTTGTCAAAGCAACTAAAACCGGAGCAAACAACATGCAAAAATTAGCCCTGCCGTTGGACGACAAGCTGGTTCCTTTGTTGCAAAATGACTACGATGCAAAAAAAGTCATCTTATTGTTGCATCAGTGTTTTTTATTGTTATATATCTACATGAATATATTTTTTACTCAAAACGATGAAACATCCAAAACAATTAAGACATTATTTTACTGAACGGAATGAAACCATAGTCCCATAATTTGCATATATCAGTCGCATCCTTTGAAGATTGAAAAAGGCCATTACCAGAGTTCGGAGCATGCGAAACGTGTCGTTGTCCCACGGTACCCACCGTACGTGCTCCGTGCAAATAACCTACGTGAAACCCCAGTCCATGAGGCCCATAGACAACCCAAACATCAAGGTTTGAGTTCGAGTCCATTATGATCCGATCCCCATCAGGCCCATCCCGATAAGGCCCATCCCGATAATCATCGAGTCGTCGTGCCTTTTTTATTCGACCCGTATGTGTCGCCGTACATGTATTACCCAGATCAATCTACACATACCACCGTCATGGCCACCTCTTCCGCCGCCGCCGCCGCCACCGACATCGCCGTCGTGGACACGACGCCGACGCCGATCACCGAACAGAGGCTCGCCGTCCTCACGCGCATCGCGGCGGAGCGCACCGCCGACGAGGGCGACCTCCGGCAGATGCTGGAGAGAGCAACGGCAGCAAACAAGAAGCCCGTCTGCTACGTCTGGTTCGTCCCCTCCCCGCTGATGCACATCGGCGACGGCATCGCCACGGCGGCGCACGTCAACGCCATGGTCAACGCCGGCTTCTCCGTCAAGATCCTCCTCGCCGACTTGCTCGCCCGGC
>CM002479.1:10891580-10916001 GCA_000325765.3 Leersia perrieri
GCGTGTCGCGGTGGGGCCCGCGCCGGAACACGCCGGTGAGCCTCCTCCCGGCGTTGGAGCTCATCCTCCCCTGTGTCCAGGTCGCCGCCATGTCACTCGCCGCCGACGCCGACGTCTGGGTCCTCGACGCGACGCCGCCGCCGTCGCCAAGGAACACCACCACCACGCCACCGCCTCGCCGTCGCCGCCGCCGCCGCCGCCGCCGGTGTTCGTCTTCACGGCGCAGCTACCGCCGCTGCTGTGCCCATGGACGGCGGCGAGAAACGACGCCGTCTGCATGGACGACTCCGAGGATGAAATCCACCACAAAATCGTAGACCGAGCGCTCTGCCCGCCGAACGTGTCGAATCCCAACCCGTGCCTCGACTACGTGAACCTCGTCGTCCTCCCATGTCTGGGGAAATTCGACTTACCGATCAGTGGCGGCGACGGCGCCGGCGCCGGCGAGGTGAAGAGGAAGTACACGGTAAGGAGGTTTACGAGGATGGTTAAGCTCGCGGGGAAGTACGTGAACGGCAGCGTGAGCGCGGGAGAGGTGAGGGTGGCGCTAGCGAAGGCGATCAACGACATGCTGGAGCCTGTGCGTCAACACTTGAGCAGCAACAGTGAGGCTAAACGGCTGTACCGACGACGGGTAATGGAGTATTACTATGCCAGTTAGGTAATTTGGGTGCGAGTGAAAATTAGCAGTGTCAAAGGTTTGTTAGATTCTTTATTGTAATTTAAGGTTTTTAATGCTATCTTGTGTAGATTGAGTGATTTTAAAAACATTTAAACTTCACTCCATCCGTTTCATAATGTAAGAGTTTTGACTTTTTTATTGCAACATTTAACCATTTGTCTTATTCACAAAGTAATCCCTCCAGTTTTAAATAGTTGACGAGCTAACCAACATCGAACAGAGAAATCTAGAGGGAGTAGCAGTGTCAAAAGGCTTTGTTGTTAGGTTGGGAACAAATTCTTCATTGTAATTTAAGATTATTAATGGTAATTTATATAGCTTTAGTGATTTTTAACTTAATTAACCATATGATATCCATCTTATATGTATACATAATATCTATTCGTCGAGTAGTGATCGTCCCGTCCTAACTGGCGACACACTGGGGTGTCAACACATGCCCCACGTGCTTTACACCTCCGCACCTCTCAAAGGAGAGAAACCAAATCATGCGGAGAGAGATATTTCTGTTTCTGCTTGGACCCCTTCCCTCTCCCCGTTCTGTCTGCAAATCCCCTCCCTCCTCCTCTTAATACAGCGATCATGACCCTGCATCCAAATCCAGTGATGAAGTTGTCTTCTTCTTGGTGCTTGATGCGCTATCCAACTCCGGCGACGCTGCATCGAGGCTTGTTGTTCAAGCGAAAAATTTCATCGCTTTGTAAAAAGATGACTTAGAGGTTGTTTGGATTCAGGGACTTTTTTTTGTTTATGTCCCATCGGATGTTTGCACGTTAATTAGGAGTATTAAATATAGACTGATAATAAAACTAATTGCATAAATAAAGGCTAATTCGCGAGACGATTTTTTAAGCCTAATTAATCCACGATTAGCAAATGTTTATTGTAGCATCATATTCGTTAATCATGGACTAATTAGGCTCAATAGATTCGTCTCACGAAATAGTTCAAAGTATGAGGTGTGTTTTATTAATAATCTATATTTAATACTTCTAATTAGTATCGAGCATTCGATGTGACAGAGACTTGAAAAATATATTCAAACAGGATCTTAGTCATATGTAACACTGAGAGCAATGAGTGCAACGCCAAATCTCCAATGTGTGAACGAACCAAACAGCAACATTGAAGGCAAGTACAAGGTACATCACGTGCACCATCCGACCAGAAGGAAGTGAAAAACTCAAATAACAATGTAAATACTGCCTCTGTTCTTTCTTTTGGTTAGTGCAATTTTACAGTAACCAACCTCACATAAGAAAAAAGGGACAATTGCATAACTGACACTACTTCGGAGTCCAATTGTAGATTTGATCCTATTTTTTTTATTTTGCAGATTTGACCCCGCTTTTTAAATTTGAAGGTGCCGAGTGACCATAGTCCGTTAGGTGGGGTTAACAGTGTTAAGTGAGATAAAAATAGACGTTTTTACCCTTGCTTATTTAACCCTACTTTGTAAGTACTTTTTGCATATTTGGCCCAATTTTGCTAGTGTCCTTTGTAACAAATATTAGTATTTTTTTTGACCTGCGATAAACAGATTTGAGACAGTTTTGATTGATATTTGACTAAGGTTTAATAAATTTGACTATGATTTGAAATACATTCGATTAAAATTTGAATTATTTTTGATAAATTTGTCAAGCGGCGGCAGGAAGGTCACGGTGCAGATGTTGCTGCAGCTGCTGGCCGCTCGCCTTGCTCGATCGGTTGTCATCGGACGGCCTTGCTCGATCTGTTGTCATTGGCGGAGGCGAGAAGCTGGATCTGATGCTGAAACTGGAGCTCCATGGTGGCTATGGTGCCGGCGAGCTTCATCTGGACGCACTCCTCGCACAGGTGCTGCAGGCCCCCGCACGCAGCCGCTGCCCACTGCCACAGCCGCAGCCCCCCGTGAACGGCCGCCACCCGCGTTAACGCGCCCAGGCCGCCACCCGTCCCTGGAGCCGAGCCCGCCTCCACCGTCGCATTGTGCGCCGTCACCGCCAACCCTAGCCCGTGCCGACGTGCGGCTTGTGCCTGATGCGGTCATCACGCACGGGAGGATGCAGATAGGCTTGAGAGGAGAGGGGTATTTTTGTCTTTTCGCGTGTTATTTCTTTTTTCTCTTTTTTTTTTAATTTTGATTTATCACGGCATGTTAATAGTAGGGCCAAACAACATCTTCAGATTTTAAAAACACGGTCAAATCTGTAAATTAAGTGAAAACATAGGGCTAAATCTATAGTTAGACTCTAAATTAAGTAGGATCCCTAAAAAATTTAGAGGGAGTAATAGATTGCAACACGGCTACGACCAAATCGAGTGACTAGATCCAACGTCCTATACTTTGTTGGGTCTGATCCGACTTATCCTCCGCCCAGTATTGTCGAGATAAAAAAGAAAGAAAAAAAAACATAAAGGTTACACGTATACATTAAATATAGACGACTAAATCAACCTGTGTTTTTATCAGCACGACACGTCCCACTGTGTTGTGGGCCGTGTCTGAGCCGCAGCTGCGCTGATGGGTCGGCCTGACTCGGCCCGATCAACATGTCAAGCCGTGCCGACCTGACAAATTATGGGCCGTGCCGTGCCGAGCGGCCCATTTTACCATCGATAGGTTGACGCTTGTGACAGAGTTTCTTACGAAGACAGGAAAGTATCGAGATGAACACGAGTGCTGCTATGACGCAGGCCACTATTATCGTCCACGGCGTCGTCCTCGACGAGGCGTCCACCTCGAACGTGAGCCGCTCGCCGTCGACGTCGAAGATCATGTTGATGCCTGCCTGCAACAGGCTGCCCAGAACCGAGACGCCATGCGTCGGCAGCATGGTGAGGCACTCCAGCCCGGTATCCTCATCCCTGAGGAAGTAATTCGCCACCGCGAGCTCCATCTCCGCGCCGCCGTCGAACGCCAGCGTCAGCCTTGGCACCTTCACTTTCTCCATTGCCGCCGCCGCGTAGCAAAGGTCGAGGCCCAGCGCCGAGCCGTTCACAGGCTGCAGGCTGGTCATCCTGCTCGCCACCGCCTTCCTCACGACACGGTACACGGAAACCTCGAGGTATGTTACTGGGATTGTTGTGCTGAGGACCACACCACCGGAGCCGTTCGCCTTGAGTCCCAACGCCGCCGCCACCGCCGATGTAATGTTGTCGCCGTCGACGAGTATGCCGGTGAGGTTGACGTAGTATAGGTTTGGGTGAATCCTGCTCGACAACAGCGGCGTGGACCGGCTGTTCTTTGTCTTTGGAACGGCTTCGTCACCGAGCCGGATGATGCTGCCGTCGACGTCGCCGGATGATTTGGATGATTTCTTCTTGTTGGGCGCCCATAGCTGGTAGGAGAACCTGGAGAGCTGGAGCTGCGAGATGAGGGAAAGTGGGCCCCTGCCGAGCCCGATGACGCCGGACGCGCCGGAGAAGTCGTCGCCGTTGGTGCCGCCGTCGCTGCAGCCGAACACGATGCCCGGCACGCGCGTCGAGCCGAACGTGAACGTGTCGGTGGCGAGGTGGCCCGTCGTGTTGACGCCGGGGCCGTACCTCGCGGTGTACGCGTCGCAGCGGCCGGCGCCGCCGCACGACCGCCTGAGGGCGCTCGGGCACATGGGGCTGGCGCAGGGCAGCGGCGAGAAGGTGGAGGAGTTGTCCTGACGGAAGGTGTTCGCCGGCGGCGAGCACTGCGCCCACACGAGCTGGCTGGTGATGTGGACAAGGGCAGAGACGTTCTGCGGCGTGGGGGTGCCGATGGACATGTTGATGACGAGCAGGGCAGCGGTGCTGGTGGCAGCCGCTCCGCCCAGCTGCTGCTGTTCGACGCCGGCGACGGCCGCCGACGCCGTGTTCACGATGGCGTCGTACGCCTCCTGCTGCAACAGATCTTTCAGGAAGCCTGTGATCGTCCTCTGCAGCCACGGCCGCGCCACCGCCACGAAACCAGACAGCTTGGGGCCAGCTGGTGGCCGGGTGGCCGAGGACACCATGCCCAGGCAGCCCAGCAGCGAAGCTGCTACTAGCATCGCCGTCAGCGTGAGACTACTACGGGACATACTTGGTTGTACGTCGTTGTACTTCTGACGCGATCTCCTGTACTCCTAGTGGTCCTAAAATGTGAGGCTGCTACTATAGTACCAAGTACTACTCCACTAGCTGCGTGTCATAATCCGGCCGGCGAAGCAGCATATATATAAGCAACGAAATCTACAAAATACTCTCTCTCTCTCTCTCGAATTGTCTGCCGGGCGAGGTGGCGGTGCCTGTGAATGGTTCAACTAGCTCGTCGACCTTGCTGGCAGTGGAGGGAAGGCTGTCGCCACACTAGATAGGGAGGGGGGCAACGCATCACCCATGTTCCCATTGAGGCCACCGCTGTTCCCCCAGGTGATAACCAAGGTTAATGGTGGTGGCCTGCCGGGGCATCCCATCACTTACATTTATAGGGGTTTTGAGGGAGTTGATCTTCACACGCAACTTCCCCCGGATATTGAGCCTGCCCTGATATGGCAGGCTCTATTCCCGTGGCGCTCCTGCTGCAAGGCGGAGGGCAGCAGGGACCTCAGGTCAGGATCACTATGTGTCTCATCTTCCAACATGTTCTTATAGGAATTGCTGGATGGCCCCCGACACACCTTGGCCCCTGGCGCATGAGGGGGGACGAGCCCCCCAGCGGGACCAGGAGGTATGAAGGATAGGCACAAGGGCACTAGATTTAGGTACCTCGGCCCGTCTAGTGCAAATATGGCTACTCCCCTAGTAGACCAAGGGAATTCATCCGAGGCCATCCGGGAGAAGTACCTTTAGGTGTTCTCCTCTTGAGAGCCTCCAAAGCCCTTGGGGTTAATGATGAAGACATGAGAAGTGGGAGAAGAAGAATTTAGCGGGTCCATGGCCTGTCCAAGGTGGAAGAGGGATCAGGGAGGACCCCCTGATCCAGATCACCAATAGTAGCTCCAAGCACCAGGTTCAGGACCTAGGTCAGTAGGCCGGAGGAGGGCTAGGTGACAGCAGGACCACGAGACTCACTTTAACCAACCTCTAGAAGAGATCACCACAAACTGTGGTTGCTCCCGCCTCGATCTGACACCGTATAGACGGTTAGGTCAAGGGGCCAAAGAAGGAGTGCGCCTAGAGCATGTGTCGGGGACCTTACTATATGGATATGGGTTAGGACCTAGATTATAGCTGGAGTCCAGGCAAGCCACAATAGGCTTATCATGATCACCTTGTATGGCCCAGGGCCGAGATCTGGTGCAAGGCCCATGGGCTGTCAGGGCGTGTATATCAATGTAAAAGAGGGAATGTACCAGCCACCGAGGCAACTTCTACTTAATGCATGTGAATAAACCTCTCCTACTTTTGCTCGCACACGCATGGTTGCCGCCTGAATCCCCATTTACTGGGATTTATGGGCGGGTGACCCCACGCATGTAGATATGTGATAGGGAGGATGGGTGACGTGACTGGTCATAATTAAGTTTGACCGAGCGTCTCCTTGCTTGGCACGCAAGGCGCGCTCATGCCCCCTTCGACTTCGGAGTAAATGGGTGAAGAAATAGGCCAATTCAGCAGCGCGTTCCCACTTCACTCCTCTGTTGGTGAAACTGCCGCTCCGCGCCTACATTCTGTTCATTTCCCACTATCGCATTTTCTTCTCCCCCGCCTCCAACCACTTCTTTTGGTTCCCCATTACACCCTGTCACCACCACCATGCCACCATGTCTCGCAGGGCCTCCACCATGATGCTTGCAAGGGAGGCATTGCCAACATCCTGCCTGACCACGTCGTAGTAGGTAGCCCCCATGTTGGCGCTGCTTTCGCCGGCATGGAGGCTCATCCCCCGCTCCTGGGTGTTCTGGGAAAGGGGCAGCCACCCTCGGCCGGATATAGGCAAGAAGGAGACCGTCTTCAAGCACTACACCGTGGGAGGTTTGATTCCATCTTTTTCCCCTTTTTCTGGAGGAGGTGATGGCAGAGTACAACATCCGCATCACTCACCTCTCCCAAACTCTATCGATGTGTTGTCCATCTTCGCACATTGCTGCGAGATATTCACCGGCGTGCTGTCGACGGTTGAGCTCCTCCGTCAGTACTTCATGATGTGGTTGGCGGCATGCGGTTGTGGAGGCGGTGGTGTTGTTTCCGTTGGGTGTTGACATATATCGCCTTGGCTCAACGGGCCCGACTTCATAGTTCTCTGATTGAGGACAAGTAGGACAGGTGGCATGAGGAGTGGGCTTACATCTTGCCCATGGAGGGCGAGCGATACGACTTGACACGCGAGGCAGCAGAGAAGATGCCGTTCTAGGAGAGGGACATCCCGGCAATTTCCCCTCGCCTATGCCCGTGATGGGGAGGATCGAGACGATGGTGGAGTCCGGGTTGGATGGAGTCCACATGATGGCATACTTCATCAAATGGCGCATCGCTCCATTCTAGTGTCATGGCCACGGAGTGTGGGCCAACTCAGAAGCAAACGACATCGATAGATCACACCGAGGGAAGGAGTATGAGCTCATGGAGGCCTAGATCGAGACAGCGGTGTACGCCGCTACCGGGGTGAACGAATCCTCCCAATGGGTCTTTCCTGAGACGCAATATTCCCTGGTGTTTTATGAGGTTCCAGAATTTCTCCAGGTGCTGCTGACGACATACGCCCTCGCCGATCTGCCCCCCTCGGTGCAATACCAACATTACTGAATATATAATTTTCAGAATGGCGCAGAAATATTCATGGTATATTATGGTCATACATTTAATCCGCAAGCGCACGGATATACATTGTAGCATTTCACCTGGAAGTATTCCAAGGTATCATATTTAATCTGAGGGAAGATTTATAAGAGAGAACTATGCTAATAAATTATATGTAATTGTATATATCAAAGTCTAAGTAGGGGTAAGATAATTATCTGGGTAGAGTGACACAGCTAAGGAATTAGCTTTCTCACATAAACTGAGAGTGACTAAGTGGAAATAGAATATGAAAAGAAACCATATACTTCTAGTATACAACACCTTATATATCCTAACTAGTATATAGGCATGTAGCATACCCTCTTTACAAATGCCCTCCCGATGCTTCCGCAGACTACCCCGGAATGCCGAGTTCCTTACGACAATCTGTCATAGCCATCCAATCGGAATTGGATACGGAGGAGTACCCATACCAGGGAAGTTTTATAGTAGAATATACTATGTTGTCACCTTCAGCGGCCCACCCCTACTGACCCGTAGTATATAAGACCAAATAATGAAAATAATAATCTAAGCACCATAGTTACATTACTATTTACTACTCTATACCCTGCAATCAGTATTGAGCAACCAAGTAATCGGCAATTATACCCGTACCAATGCAATTCCCAAATGAATTGGCCACACAGCTAATGCTAATGAAGAATATTACAAGGCCGCTACTCATATGATAAGATTGGAATAAAGTACCAAAATTGTATAAAAAAATATTTCATTAGTGATATAAGTCTTAAAAAAAGAAAAAAAGCTATAATAACTTTACCGAGATCTTCCCAAGACTCCGAGGACAATTTCTTATTTATTAATTTTAAATTTTGATACTATTAGATCTGAAAACCGAGACTCCAAATCAAGCATAAATTTTTATTAGTTAATTCCAAATTTATTCTGTTCTTTCTTTGCATTTATGAATTTAATTTAAAATTCTGAACTATAGAATAGGAAAATATAAATTTTACATTTTTTCAATACATACCGAACGGAAACACACACCATATTCACGACTAAGTGTATATATCGTAGTGTACACCCTAGTCTCGTTTAGTTTAAGTTTAGTCTCACGCTTTCACCACGGAACGTATAGTACCCGCGTGTGCAAATAGTAATGTTGCATGAAATTTACATACACAAATAATGTTCATGTATAAATGTACATGTTACCCACTATTGAGTTGCGCATGCACTGACCAGCTTAGAAAGATATAGACAATTCACCTGTACTCCAACAATACTCCGCACCATTAGGACAATTCACCATTGAGGCAATTATACATTCCAAGTACTCATCAATCATTTAGAGGCTTTCTTGGGGTGTTCGAGTGTGCTGCAATTATTTTATGTAACTAGTCATCAACCATGATTCAAACTCAAGATATCTAGTTCTGCTATTATATTAAGTTGCATGTTTGACCATTTAAGTAAAAAATTTAAGCTGATGGGAAAAGATGAATAATTCACTCTACACCCAGTATTGACTATTATAGAAGCAGTCTTCAAGATAAATCTACTTAATACTTGGAGAAATCTATATGCATAATTTTTGTTTTCATCATTAAAAAATCGACATAATTTTTACTGTAATTCACAACTTAAATATATTTAGGATATTCTTGTCTGCAACATTTTTGTTGACCATACAATACAAGAAGCGCCTGAAAGTTCGACAAGAGTGTGGAGATAAAAAGGATGACAAGAGGGAAACAAACGTTTGGACGTCCTCAACCAAACTAACACCAATTGTATGCAGTGCCATCGTTTAGACTTTAATTAGTCTCATCGATCGGTTCTCTGAATATATACGATTCTGTATATGTACTCGATCGTATTTTTACGTAATACTCTAAATAAGGTGGGCATCAATTAGAAATCTACAGTTTGAATTAATATATAAGTTTAGGTAAACGTAAAAAAACTTGCAGCGCTTACCATCTTCCCACATGCCATATATCTTTTGCCAACTTCTCGTTGAAAACTCAACGGATCGAAGAATGGTTTGCACGCGAGAACTTATATACTAGCCAGCACGCACTCAATTTGAACTTATATACTAGAACTTATATGGTTTGATAATATGTGAGGGTGTTTGACATGGCATTTCAATTTGAAGCATTTGATGAGCACCATATTTTTTGATGTACACATGCATGGTAGAGTCCTCAAGAGGGGATCGACCTAGCGGATCGCTGCGGAGGGAATGATCGGTAAGTGCATGGCTGCACATTCTCATCGATCGGCAGCATAAAGTCAACCAGCTTACTGGCCGCCAGGCCAGCGCCGATGTAATTAAGATGATCCAACTGGCCGTTCAGTTGCAGATTCTCGCGAGTTAAACATATGTTGTCGCTTCTTGAGACTTCGGGCGCTGGCTTATTCTGGCTAATTCTTCAGGGGTTCAGAGCTGTATACACGTGCTCGCCAATCAGGTACCCGTATCTATGTATGTATGTACTGTGTAGTGTGTACGACGAGATCTTTCGTTCTAGCCCATTCGCAGTCAATGTATTACAAAGTCATTATTTGGATTGTCAATGTAGCAATCAAGTCATGAATATATAGTAACAGCCATGCATGGTTAATCCTGCATTTGTATTATTTAGCCCATAAATAAACCTAACTGTAAGGTTATAAACCAGCCAGTTCACTAGAATTCATGTGAATTATGGATTGTACTAATGCCTACATTTAGTGCGTTGTAATCTCGGGGCCATTGAGATCAATAAAATGGTACAAGTGTGGATTCCCTGTTCAGCTCATTCTTTGACTCTATATCTCATATTCTAACACAATGCTTCGCCAGTTAATTAGATTGCTTGTTGCATTAATATATCTGTCATTTCTATTTGACCAAAGGAGTAGAGGATTAAGGTGGATCTGTCCATCCAAGTAGACCTAGAAGACAGACCCGGTCACCAGAGTAGAAAACAATACGCTTACTGCATTCTATTGATTATTTCTTTGCATTTTATTATTGTTCGTGTGTTTCACTCCTTTTTGTTAGCCATTATACATGATGTGTACTGTATTTTTCTTCAATTTGCAAAAAACTGTCGGTGGTTTTTAATCCCTCGAGAGGGATGTCCTCTCTTTTTTTTCATGTGTACCAATAAAAGTCATGAAACAAACTTTTTCTTTACAAGATAGATATATGTGGTATCAGGACATTTTTCTACATAACTAGAAAAATAACCCCGCGTGTTGTGGCGGGATATTTGCAATACATGTAGATTCTTGAAAATATAACCTCACAGCAATTATTTATAGAAAAGAGAATGGAACCATGAACCAATAAAGGTAGGAGTGAACTCTTGTTACCTTGCATTAACGAATGCGATTGTAAAATACTGTCGGAAGTACTTGATCACATATAACTATAACTTTTGCAAATAGCCATGGCATACAAATTTACACACATATGTAGTAGCTTCACTTGTGCGTTATCACCAATCATACATTGATACATCCTGACTGAGGATAGAATATTTGCACATTGATTAACTTGCCCATAGTAACTGTCGAAAGAGAGAAAGAGTGATTCATGGACATTTGGCAGAATCTGTAGTTCAGTAGTTCTGTTTGTATTAATGCAGACTTAATCCACAGGATTTCTATGAAATTTTGAGTTCTCACTCAAGCAATATAGTCAGCGAGGAGCCAACGAAACAACGCAAATGACAGTTGGCAGTTTGGCGATGGTTATTGAAATTATAGCTGCTGCAAATTGAGGAGTTTAGGGTCATTTACAAATTAGAGCTGAGCCCTGACCCGTGCTGCAATTTGTTCAGCAAAAATGTAAAGACAGTCAATAAAGTATGCAGACATAACAGAAATGAGGAGTCAATATGGGAAATAGAAGTATATAAATAACAACAAAACTATCTCAATGAGCCACATCAGTCACACTATGTAGTCTGCAAACATCATTGATATGGATTATCGTATATGTGAACAGTTGTTGTTACTGATATATGCACATTGAAATAAATAATCAACACATTTCTCTTGTAGAAACTTGGATTAAAGATTGCAGCCCTACCTGAATGACATGCTACTATGCTAGCACTGGATACGTATTAGTCAGAAAGTAAATCAAATCAATAAAGCATTTAACAGGAGGTATGTATCACAAACAGATCGAATTAGGAGGGTGGGGTATTATACCTGTGATGATACAAACATATGGGTTGATGTTTATATATTGGATCAAACCGGGCTGGTTCCATTGCGCTCCTCCACCTCCATCAGATTGTCTGCTTAATTTGCAAGCCCATAATCCTACAACAGATAAGGTGATGTGATTACTTATGCAGACAACAACGGGAAGCAGTGGTACCGTAAAGGCATGGCAAAAAATGGCCAAAAATCTCCAAGCATGGCGACTACCAGAAATTTGGACTTTGTGTACGGGATTATATAAAGCTAATTTGAGGCCCCAGTGGAAGGTCTGAGTTATTCCGGTAGTGTCAGTTTCCTTATTTTGTGGTACTGGAAAGAGGTGAACGGTCAGGGAGCTAGCGTCGCATCCCGTAGGTGGGAAACTGAATGGTGCGGAAGAGGAAGCAAGGGATGTATCAGACGGTTGGGATTTCATCCAATGACTACAGTTAATTCGGGTGACGTGGAGCAATAGTAGGGTTCACTTGTATAGGTTTATAGGATTTGCAAATTCAGACGTGGGCAGGGTTCGGTTTATCGGAATCGGAAATTATTTCGGGGGAGACTGAAATTCCGAAATTTCGGACGAAATATTCAAACAAAATTTAAACTTTGAAGATAAATTTGAATAAATTTCATATGCTTTTTATGGGGTAGATCCTAATAGCTTCTTAGAGCTGTAATAACATGGAAAAACAATGCATAATATGGCCATATCCAATTAGTTTTGGGGATTTTGGTTGTTTTGACCTATTTTGACTGAAATTGCTGAAATTTTATATCGTATCGGGACCCACCGAAATGATTCGAAATTTCCATGGGCGTGGGGCCCTAGTCGCATTCTTTAAAGAATGAAAAATGCCATTATACCTTCGGAGTTTTTTTTTCTTTTCTTGTGACTATTATACCTTCGGAGTTCGGAGCATGCGAAACGTGCTGTCCCACCCGAGCGAGGCTATTGCACAACCGAGCACCAGGTGCCTATCTGGCGCTAGGTTTCTTCCGTTATTTCCTCTGTTAGATTAAAAAAAGAAGAAATTAAATTTCAACAGGAAAGAGAGAATAATTCCAAATGAAACTTTTAGAAGATTTGAAAGGGAGAAATCTATTGAGAAGATGATGAAACTTTTAGATCGAAAGATTTGAAACTTTCAATTTGAAAGAACAAAACTTTCAAACTGAAAGAAAATGAAACTTTCGGTTTGAAATAATTTGAAATCTCAACTTGAAAGATTTCGAACTTTCAGTTTGAAAGATTTCGAACTTCAAAATTCAAAGAGTACAAACTTTCGGTTTGAAAGAAAAAGCAACTTCCTATTGAAAAAAACTGAAAAATTCAAATAAAAATAAAATCAGAAGAAAAATAGAAATTCAAATAGAGAGAAATAATAAAACAAATAGAAAGAAAATCGAAAAAATCAAATAGAAAGAAATAAAAAAATTTCCAAGTAGAAAGAAAATGAAAATATGCAGAAAAAAAGCCACCGACGGCTGTGTTGAGGCCTCGCTGCCGGCGGCAACGGTGGAGGTCGACGCCGCCGTCTGAGTCGCTGATGTCGATGCGGCGCACGGTGGGCGGCGTCGACGGGGAGGTGTGGCGCCGGCAGGGGCCGCCATCAATGCTCGGCCGGTGGGGGGTACGGGGTAGCGGGTGGAAGTCGCCTCTGTGTGCGGAAGCGGGCCGTCGACGCCGGCGCGCAGGGCGGCGCACGGGCGCGCAGCTCTTCGTCGCCGGGGAAGGGCCTCGCCGTCGCGTGTAGTCGCCACTGGTCGCCGTACGTTATGCGCGGGCGCCGCCGGTCGCCGTTGCCGAGCGCCGCTCCGCCGGTTGCCTTTGGATCTGGATTTGGGGAATATAGAGGGTGACGAGAGGCTCGCCGTACGTCCTGACCCACATCGCGGAGGAGCGCACCGCCGACGAGGGCGACCTCCGGCAGAATTAATGCTGGAGAGGGCGACGGCGGCGGCGAACAAGCGGCCCGTTTGCTACGCTTCCGAGGATGAAATCCACCAAACAAAATCGTACGCCGAGCGCTCTGCCTACCCAAAGTGTCGAAGCCCAACCCGTGCCTCGACTACTTGAACCTCGTCGTCCTCCGATGGTTGGGGAAATTCGACTTGCCGATCAGCGAGGAGGAGGACGGCCATGCATGGGCGTCAGAAGAGGAAGTATACAGTTATAGGAGGTTTACGAGGATGGTTAAGCTCGCCGGGAAGTATGTGAACGGCAGCGTGAGCGCCGGCGAGGTGAGGGTGGCGCTGAAGAAGGCGATCAACGCCATGCTGGAGCCTGTGCGTCAACATTTGAGCAGCAACAGTGAGGCTAAACGGCTGTGGCGACGAGTAATGGAGTATTACTATGTCAGTTAGGTAATTTGGGTGCGAGCGATGCATTTCTTGTGTTAGCTGTTCCACAACACTCCGCTACACTTTCATCTCTTCATTCATGTGGGCCTCTTTCTCTGTCCTGGAGCGTTTACATTTTATGTATTGCACGATGTACTTATTTAAACCACCTGGTTGAGCCAATACCATCTAGCTTGTCCCGGGTGTTTGGGGTTAGAGATCTTTTACAGTGTTTGCAGATAATATGAGCCATTCACTAGTCAAGATCGAATGGTCCATATTGAATGATACCATCCAAAAAATACTTAGATATCAGGGAAGGTACAAAATGTGGGAAGGGTAACAAGTAACAACATCATTAGCAGGGCAAATAAGTTAACTACATACTTTACATGGAATGAGCAGATTTACGTGGTTACGATGAATTAGTTTCCTTGCATGAGCATACATGACGTTGATCTTCCTGTATGTCACACCCCAGAAAAACGATTCCAGAATGCTAGTGTATTATTCCCCCCTCCCAGGATTAGGCAGGGTACACAATTGAATCTTGACACACTTTCTACAACTTATTATGTTTACATTAATATAAAGGCATTAAAGAAGCTTGACAACCAAAAGAGAAACAAATAAAAGCTACACCGGACTAAGCAAACAATGGCTCCAACTTCATAGGCGCTTAACTGAGGTATAAGTCACGGCTCCACCTTTAAGACTATACCTTCTAACTTCGCTTGACTGGAGAGAAGCAGCACACAAGAATGAGCACTCAAAAGTACTCAGTAAGACATACGGAAATGCAATAATAAAATGCACAGGATGACAAAGGATGAAGGCTTATAGGGCTAATTTTGCTAAAAACAGCAGTTTTGAACACATTTTAGTTTAAAGCCAAGTTTAAAACTCACGAGCCTATTCAAAGTTCATAATTCCTCGTATTCATCATTTTATAGCTACAGTCCCACGGATTGCGCTTGCGTGCAACCTGGACAGTACCTGGTCACCACCAGTACTGTTCCTATCCACCATTCCCTATCCAGGTGATCCAACCAAACTAGTGTTTTCAAAACATAAAACTAACCTCAAGACCATTGCTCAGCATGTCCATGACCGGAGACACGGCTATTCGAATAGATTTTACACTCTGCAGAGGTTGTACAGCTTTACCCACAAGACACTACTTTAACAGCATGAGAACCATGCGTATCACAAAGATACCCAAAGTGCTAAGGTTATGTCAAAATCCTTTCTATAACCGTCCGAAAGTAATGGCTCTGCATCACCAAATTTCCAACTATGCACCAAGTTGCACAGACGAGCCAGGTTTTGCAATCGTTTGGTGTAGACCCATGTACCAAGTTACATAAGGACCCGACCAGAGGGACCCCTTTGGTAACGCATTATAATCCAGATCAGGACTTCTCAGAAGAGACGAGTGTCGTACGTATAAGGCTTTGCACTAAAGTCTCTTGGACCGGTCCTTAACCTTCCTAAGTGCCACCCAGCAACCCAGGTTAGGTCACACTTTTATAAACCATTTTAATTTCACAATCAACCCTATGTCATTATCGACCATTCGGCCGAACCGACAAACCCAGTCAATATATACCTATTATAAAAATATGAGATGTTTCTGACCTTTTACGTTTTGGTACGTTGGCATATTTTTACCCCAATCTACATCGTTCCGCGTCGTATACGAGAGTCGAGAGAAAAGCGAATCGGTCGTTCCATCTATGCATGAATACTTCCTTCCTGCGTTGTTGGGCCGTATCATTGGTGGGCCGTTGGGCCAACTAAACTGTTGTTGCCTGCTAGGATCAGGACTGGTCGGAGAAGAAGTAGCCTGCAGTTGGTTTGAGGTCAGTTGGATGAATTAACGAATATTATTTTTTTCCACGAAACTTGTGAAGGAAAAATGTTGATCGACTGTACGTTATATTTATTTTTTCCAACAAGGACGGGTTATAATTAGCACATTGTGGCTAAGGTTTTATACTTACGTTTAATTTGTTCTGTGAGATGAACACGTTGATTTATTTACAGTTGGGTCTATGAAACATCTTTACTTCCAAAAACTATCAAAAATTGCTGTAACCATAGATCATTCATTATTGGACATGCATAAGTGATTTTCATCATCTTAATTGGTTGATACTTTTCCAATATTTTTAGCTTCCAATATTATTGTTTTAATTACATGAATAATTATTCTCTCTATTCAAAATATAAAATGTGTTTATGTTCGAAAAGATCACATATAATATTATATTCTTTTAAAATTTATTATGAATACATGGCACTTAAATATTAAATTAACAATATTAATTTTGCGAAGGTAATTTTAGCCACATATCACATGGTTTATTATAGATCAACTTTATGTGGAAGTTAAATTTATTTTCCCAATGCAACGCACGGGTGTTTTGCTAGTTTTAGTTTAATTAAGACTACTCTCATTTATGAAAAACACTAGTTGATAACTAAGCAGGGCTAAGCAGATCCGATAGGATTAACCATTCCATCAAGTAGGGTACTAGTTACTCCAATTAATTTTTGCCTATAGGGTAGAAGGGATTGCATAAGGGTAATCAACTCATGGCAAGGCTATAAATAACAAGGATAGAATTTGTGATGTGTTTGATCTGTGATATGATGTGCATGAATATGTGATGTTTTTTTAGAATTTGTATGTAATTTTTTTTGGAAAATTGTGATGTATTTGATCTGTGATTTGGGGATGATTTGAAGATGTATTTAGGGAGTTAGAAACAATGAAAAAAACAAAAAAAAGCTACAAATCGATCGGGACATGCTCTAGCATTTTAGTCTCGGGTGGTAACACCAACTAGAACTAAAAATAATTTTTTACTCTGGTTATTTCAGCCGGGGCTAAAAATAAACATCTTTAGTCTCGGAACGTTAGCCCCGTTTGCAATCCGGACTAAAGGGGATTGCAGCCCCGTTTAGTCCGGGTAGCAAACCGGGACTAAAAATCACTTCTACACCAGTGTGAGGTACACAATAGTGCTCAGTTAGTATGGGGCTCACTATGCCAGGATCTTGTTTGTACCTATCCTTGCTAAAGTATGCTTATCACCACCTTGATCCATGTTCACAGCTAAGGGTGCGTTCAGTTAGCAGTCAAGGTAGCATGTGATACATCGGCCTAAATTTAGAGGGATACAACGATTCAATTTTTTGTTCGGTAGAGTAGATATTATTGGAATTTTTATCAATTTTTTTGATATAATTTAATCGATAAATTCATAAAAAATATACTAAAAACATGACAATGCACAATGAGAATAATCTTTGAAGTCACTGCTCAAATGTATCACACTACCACAAACTGCAGTACTTATGACAGCCAAATCCTGTCACAGGGATAAAGCAATTCCTGTTAGGAAAATCGTTCCTGACGCATCCACGTCAGGAAAATACCGTCAGGACTAACTTGTCAGAGAAAAACAAATTTGCTTGATGGAAGTCAACATGAACATCATCTAAATAAATGTGTAGAAGACATACCCTGATGTAAAGGAAGTATTCGATCACTTGATCCGCCAAGATTGCCACCATTGCCTCCAGTGGCGAAGCTAGAGAAATACGGAGAGGGGTGCACCACTACACTACTGTAGCAGCTTGTATTCCTAAAATATAATATTCATTGACCATTTTTAATATTAATAATACAATATATATGGTGTTGTGTAACGATAAAGGAGTTTAATCAATAGTGCATGCCACAATAAAAAAATTGAGGAGCACTGGAATACCAAAATCATAAATGATAATCGGCACCGACCATATAAATCATCTGAGCTGTTGACCTCATTATACTCAAACAACCAAACAACAGAGGAATATAACATCTAGTTTTCATCTCAAAAAAGAAATACAATACCTTTTAATATTTATTCTTTCTCATGTTCATAATATGACGTTTTTAGTTTTATTACTTGAAATGAACACATTTAGAGTCAAAATATATTATATACCTCAAAATGATGTAACATTCCTGCTGTCCAGTTATTTACTCAGTCAAATTGAACTATTCATTTTATTTTACACAACAAAATAAGGAACTAAGGAAACAAATAAATCAATGTGTTTCTTACCTTATGGTTGTGGCAACCGTCGGGATGCTGGAGCCCTCCAGGCCTCGATGATGGGCGAAGCGATGACGTCTGACCGTGATGGGTCGCGTATGTCGTATTGGCAATTGTGATTTTTGTGTGCAAAGATCAATCAGACTCGTTGCCTCTCACTTCCTCTTCCTAGTGGGCTGAGTTAAGTAACAGTTGTAGAGATTGAATGATGATTTTGGGCCATTGTCTTCTGTTTGGGCTGGCAGGGGGGTGCAACACATTGGGCCAACGGGGGTGCATATAGGGCTGAAATATGGGGTAATAGCTGAAAAACTTTTTTGAGAGGGGTGCATCTGCACCCATGGGCCTCTACTGGGCTTCGCCCCTGATTGCCTCTACCTCCGTTGGCGTTCCCGTTACCTCCTCTATTGCCATCACCAGCTACTCCTCTAGCGCCGAACATGTTGATGTCATTGGTTGTCATCGGCTTGATGGAGATGTCGTAGAAGTCATTGAGGAATGATGAGCAGCCATGCGTGTAGCGCTCCTCAAAAACAATATTGCCTATCTATCCATGTAGGTACTTATGATCTGGTGTATGTTCCAGAGGCCTGCTCATCTAGAAAACTTGTGCTCACAAGTTTACCAAATCGGTGATAGAGATAGACAGCACAAAAGCAGATTATAACCAATAGAATATGTGCCTAGTCTTGCTTGCATGATCAACTCCATTATCCTACAAAGTAGGAGAGGGAATATGAAGATAAATGGTCGCATGGAAGGTAAGGAAGAGAACACCAAACAACCACCAACCACTATTTCACCATTAACCAAACATCAATTAGTTATAACTGAGGAGGTTACCACTCCATTAATCAATTATTTAAATAATTCTTAAAAGCTCTCCATCTTTTCACTTAATAACCCATGAATAACCAATGAGATATGAATACACATAATTCCTAACACAATGAGCCTTGAATTTTTTTATTTAATTGATTTAGATGGATCAATTACCTAAATAAATCTAACAATCCTCACCAAATTTCAAGGCATACGAAATGCTCTCAGAATTGCTGTTGTTTGATATACCAGTGTTTTGGACAACTGAACTTCTATCTAGAAAGGAGACTACACTTAGCGACAACTGAACAATAGACTATGCCTTAGCTTTACCAAATTCCTTGGCTAATACTAGGTCTCCATCAACATCCCCTCTGGTTAGAGCATATAAGTCATACTCCATGCCTATTCATTAGTATCTAGAGATTACCCATATTTCATAGACCGTGACCAGCAATCAAACTCATATAGGTGTATTTCTTCTAAGATATTCTATAGGACATCACTGCTTAATTTGAAAGCCACTCGGAACACATTAACATGTAATAATCCCGCCATACAAAAAAGGAGAGGAGTGCAAAGAGATGGGCCCATTTTCAACGGACTCTCTTCCCAGTCAACCAATACTTTGTTTCACCATCCTAATTCATGGGACACTATGTAGACTTGTACAAACTCTGTAGAGTTAAAACTAAATGGTTACCTGTGTTCATGGTCAGGAGCGATTTAGCGAAGCGTCATGAGTATTGTTTTATGATTTCTACACAAGAACTTGTGAAATTGAGATTGGATTGATGTTGAAGGTGAATGGTGATGGATAATGTTATATGATTCATGTTATATGCTCACTACATTGTACATATTCCTAAATGCTTTACAAGTTAACAGTTGCGAACTCTATTTGTGTATTGTGAAACAACTTAGCTTTATGCAAATGAACTTATACACAAGTACATTCTTGATAATGAGCTAGCATGTAGCATGGTGGGGCTGTTTCCCCCTTACCAGTACAATAACTTGTTTAATGTACCGAGTCTTGCTTTGTTTTATGTGTGTTTATTTCAGACCCATTGTAGGTGATGATTGTATGAGTGAGGAGTTCTTGCAGCTTGTGTGACTAGTTTCTAGGAAGTTGGTTCTTACTGGGGATTATCCTAGTCGGTATGCATGTGGATGGATAGACCCGCTTACCACTGAGCCACTCTAATATATGGCATGGAGCCATTATAATAGCTTAGTTTTATTATGTCTAATTATTATTATGCGTAGAACCACTTTAATTTCGATGTCATTGCTTGAGATGATCCTGTGGAGCTAGGTGCATTCTTGGGCAATAAGTTGCACATAAGGATGGAATTTGGAATAACTATCATAACTATGGGATAACCTTTATTGAGATTGAGTCTCTAGGTATGTTTGTCGTCGCCGCCTTGAGTGGTTTGACGAGCATGTCGTAGAGGACTAGTGTGGTGATCCTGTTGGTTATGTCCATTATTATGGGTCCGATGCTCAGAGTCCTTGATGTACTCACTTTTAGACATGCCAGTGTCTGTGATGAGGTTGGATGGTTTTGATAATTATTTGGGTTTTATTTAAGACCCATCCAACTAGATATTTTGTACTGACATGCCTCGAAGCAGCGTACCACTTGGATTCTAGGTGTTCTCACAATTTATTAGTCCCAAACATATCGCTCTGGCTCTTTTGTGCAATAAATATAGTTTGTTACCATCGTTACTTTAATATATATATATAAGGTTGTCACGGTATAAATATGCCACCCTAGCGCATTACACGTGGAGATACGACCAGATGCACTGGGCATTGGGGATGCGGCCAGGCGCAAGATAGATATACGTACTATAAACATACACACACATAATCTGCCTAGAGGGTGAGGAGATTGTTTATGTATATAGCCAAATCAGATAATCAAGAGGACGAAAATAAATAACAATTGAGATGAACATTTATTATCTAGATTTTCTCTTCATTGCACAATCGGGCACTGATATGCACATTTATTATAAAAGATATTCTCTTTCTTCCCATTAATGAAATTTCCTTTATCTATATAAAGGAGTTCGGTAGGAAGGCAAAATGTCCATGCATCTCAAGATGTCTAACAACTTTGTCAGATTATGCTTTCTTATTATCTATATCATGTTTGTTGCCCATCAAATCCAAGGTGGAGGATTTCATCTGACCAACCATGATGTCAACATGGTAGTGCTCTGTTATATTATTTAACTATAGTTTTTTCATGAACTTTGCTCTTCTTGTGTGTTTTTATATGAACATGATTGCAAACTCATTTACTTTCAATTATAGAGGAGGCCAAACCGGATATTGCAATTTGTTTAATGTATATACTCCAATAACTTTAGATTTAGTACTATTGTTCAATTTTCCTCTATTCTGAAGGGGAGAGTCCTTTCCTATGTCTATTTTATGTCTATTTGTATATATATGCATTTTCCTGTTTGTCGGGAAGATCTACGGCTTCCTTATTTTCTAATATTATAGCATTTGCGGTTTATAATGAAATTAGTCAAGGATCAATGAATAAGACTAGTTTTCTTAATTACTTTCATGATTAAAAGCGCCTTTTCATCTTCAGACATGGATCGGAAAAGCTTTGCACTCAAAAGTTGGTGGCGACGTAAAATCATACGTAAGTATGTTATCCATTGTATTTGTTTTTCTTATAGAAGTTTTGTTCCATGGCATTTTTTCTTTCTTTTCGTTGTTTTGCAGATTGCCGTGCATGAGACATACGAGGGAAGTTACTATGGATTTGTTTGTACAATGGATGTGTATGGTTTTGATTTTAATTATGGCCAAAGAACCTTGTCATCAATATGGATTGTTAACACGCTAATAGAAAATGACTTGGAAGAGAATGCAATTATGATTGGATGGCAGGTACGCAGTTCTTATTTCCAATCTTCATTTTGTGAAGGACAGAAATATTCCATTTTATGTACCCTATGTTCATTTTCAGTATCAAAATTGCATTTCTTTCTAGGTCAATCCTGAATTATACGGTGATTCACACACCCATTTCTTTACTTATTGGACGGTATGATTTTCTCTATAACTCAAAACTATTTATGTGTCCTCTGAAAATATGCATGTGTGGGATTTGACAATTTTTTTCTGCATTTAAAATAGAGGGACTCGTACCAAACTACAGGGTGCTTCGATATGATTTGTCCAGGTTTTGTACTCACACAAGGATCCAAAATAGCCCCCGGTGATGTCATCAACCCAGTATCTGATGTTAATGGAGCACGTCAAAAGATTACAATTAAAGTGTTCAGGGTAATTAATAAGATGCACTATAAGGCATAATTTCTTATTACATTGTTAGATATATGCAAATGTTATTTTTGAGTTTTAGGTAGTGGAAAACAGCATACATAAACTTAATTGCCTTAAAAATGACAGGACAAGTTTACTGGGAATTGGCGGATATACTATGGCTTCAACAGCGCCCCAACAGCCGTGGGTTATTACCCATCTAATTTATTTACTAGATTATCAGATAAGGCAACTAATATTCTATTTGGAGGGAGTGCATTAGCAACGAATGGTACTAAATCCCCTCCAATGGGCAGTGGATTGCTTCCGTCGATCTTGTCTGACAAGGCCGCCACAATTGAGGATATTTCACTAGTTGAGGCCGATGGCAAAATGACGCCCTTTGATGTGAATACAGTAAAAAAAGAGACTTTGAGTTCTTGTTATGCCATGACACCGATTTTCGGCGCACAGGGTGCAAGGTGCTTATATGGAGGGCCTGGAGGATGTCGACGACATCTAGTTAGGCAGATTTCATCTCATATAATTTGATGCCAGTTCTATGTGTTCTTTTCTGTTATTTTGGAATGAACTCTACAGAGAGCTCCATATATGGAAAAGAATTGAATCTGCACTATTGGTTGTGAATTTCAAAGAAAAACAATAATTCCATGTTGTCTAATTGTAATGCAATGTAGTAATAAATTTGCACTATTGCAGGTGTTTCCATCCCTCTCTTATCTATACTCATTTAAGGCCACTTTAAGTCCTTGCGAATTTACAAATGAAATTTTAGGTGTTTCGACCACGGGAATTTTAGGTGAGAGAGTTTCAAAACGAAATTTTCCAGGTAGCCTGAGCTCATGTTAACTTTTCTACAAAATCTATATTTATTGGCTCATTCCATATGAATTTCATACGATTTAGGAAAAATTCCCATAGAATTTGAATCCTCCATATTTGCTTCAAAAATCGTTTGAATCAATGGTGGTGGTGAATGGTGAATCTCTCACCACCCACCATTATTATGCGTCCCATGAATGATGTACTTCTATTTTTTCACGGCCATTAGCCAAAAAAAAATACAAATATTTTAATCTTAGCATCAAATGATGAAAAATATGACCAGAAGATTTACTATTAATGTATTTTTATTTTAAATTTTAAGAGTTTAAAGTATACTACGTGAGTTTTAAAAAAATAAACAGTATGACTCTCTTCTTTAATTTCTGTTGCAGCACATGAGCATTCATCTAGTTTTATACAAAGTAATTCCTAATAAATTAAAAGTATTCTCGTTAGCATGCATGTGAACCCACATTGTTATTTTAATTAATAAAGGTATATGAGAATATATGTCCGGCCTATCACTACACAGGTCCCAGAAATTAGGGGCCGAGGAAGGAGATGATGGGAGGGACAAGCGGCTTGGCAGCGCAGCACCATCGCGATGGCGCTTCCACATGCATTTGATTGGGCTGGTTGGGCCAGGCAACGAGAGTCTGATGCGGAAGGGAAGATAACAAATCAGAGAAACACACGCGTGGTACCAGAAAAAAATCAATATCCGATTTCGGGAAATGGCTATTGTCGGATGTTTTCCCTATTTCAGATTATGACGTACCAAGACAAAAGGAATTATCTTTGCTTTTTATAATAGACTAGCAAATTGCCTGTGCGTTGTAACGGGTAAATATACTAATTCTATCATTATCTTTCTCCATTATACATAAAACAATAGATAACTCAAATGGTTATTTATAAAATTAAAAATATGCAAAATTTGTTACTGAGTATTTGAAAGACATGAAAATTTTACTGTACTCATTATTACTAACTAAATCAGCAGTGACACACCTTTGATATTTCTGAATATTTATAAAAACCTTAACTCTAACAACACGGAACACTTATGTCCCATATAAGCAAGTGTTGGAGCAGATAAAGATTTGTTTTGTTTTATATAGGTTTATGGTATTTTTGGCCTATGATGCTAACTGCCATAAAATGTATTTTGATTAATTTGAATTTCGATTAGCAAAATATGTTTCTCTTTTTCGAGGAAGTAGCAGAATATGCTTGATAATCCAATACTCCTATTCAAGAATACTTCCCATACGTACATGCGCAGCTATAGCATCGAGTAGTAACTCCATCCCCTGACACGGCGGAGAATCCAACCGGCGGCGGCCTCACTCGTCGACGCAGCGCCTCTACGGAGGCGGCGGAGCCGCACCCCCGCGTCGACGCCGCGGATCCACCGGCG
>CM002479.1:10916101-10931122 GCA_000325765.3 Leersia perrieri
CTGTCGAGCCGCGCCCACACGCCGATGCCGCGTCTCCACCAGCGGTGCCGCCTCCTCACGTCGTCGATGCCGTGGATCCACCGACATCCCAGCGCCGCCGTCGATGGCGCGCCCCCGCTCCGACGACCAGCATGGGGCCGGGGGTCCGTTCGCCACCGCTGGCCGCAGGCGTGGCTGCTGCTTCTCCGCCGCCGATGGCGTTGTTGTCATCTTCCTGGTGAGTTCGTCGGTGAAGGACAGCCGTCCAGTACAGTGTCGTGGCGTCGACGGCAGATTTCGGCGCGACAGTTTTCTTTCTCAAAGTTGAAATTCTTTCTACTGCAAAGTGCAAAGCATGTTTTCTTTCTGTTTGAAAGTTGATATTTTTTTCCAAATTAAAAATTTCCTTCTATTCCGAAATTACAAATTTTCCTTTCTACTTGAATGTAAATCAGGATTTCCTTTATCTTTCAACGTTTCAAATCCTCCCGAATTGAAAGTTTCCTTTTGTTCCGGAATTTTGATCTAGTATGCTGGGTTCTGATTGGGAATCTGATGCTGCACGGGGTAAGAAAGACGAAGTCAGGTCGGTGTGTTGTTTCCGATCTATTAATCATGATTACGCCATGCTGACGTCATGATGACATCATCGACGGACGAAACCACGGCAGAACAGAGAGATGACAAATTCATTTTGAACTTTTAATTAAAGATAAAGATTAGTGTGTTCCAATATAACTAGATGTCTCGTTTCATTTTTAGAAAGTTATTGTCTAGATCGGATAGATTCTCAAACTGCGTTTCATTTTTAGAAAGTTATTGTCTAGATCGGATAGATTCTCAAACTACGATAACCGTTTGATGATGAAACATCTTCGCAATCAAGTAGTGAAACATGTATAAACATTTTTAATTAAAATTTTTTCTTATTTAAATGGTACTGTAATATTTTTTTAAGTACGGAGCGAAACATTTTATTGAGCATCCATAGAAGCAATGGTCCACTTCGAAAAATGTTGTAGCTTTTTATTGAATCTTTTTTTATTCATATGGTACTGTAACATTTTTTAAGTACGGAGAAATATTTTACAGAGCATCCAAAAAGCAATAGTCCACTTCGAAAAATATACTGTAACACGCATCATAGGCACCGAAGAAAAATCTATAATCTCCGTCACATTACATACATACACATAGCGACATCAACTAGTTAACACAACACAGCAAATAATACACATAATTAATACCAACAACTAACAAAATGGTATCCCCACTCCAACCCACATACAGCCAGCCACATCAAACACTCGAAAAAAAAAAAACATAACAACAAATCATCACTACCATACATCACCAAAAAAACCTCACTTGCCGTCTCCGGCGCCACCGGCAGCCGCAGCCGCCGCCGCGGCGCCGCCGTGCTGCCGCTCGGAAACAGCCTGAACCAGATTATGCACGGCCTTGTCATAGCTCACAAACCCCATGAACCAAAAATCATGCCCATCCACCGTCACAAGATGGACATACTTCTCCGCCGCCTTCATCGTCACCGGCTCGACGGCGGCGACCTTTTCGACGGGGATCATCACCTTGTAGTAGCTCCACGCCGTCTGGCCCGACGGCGCCGTGAAGGAGAGCGGCCGGTCGCTGCAGAATGCGACGTTGTGGGTTGTCAGGTACAGCGTGCCGGCGACTGGGCCGGTCGCCGTCGAGAGGTAGCAGGCGAATGTTTTTTTGACGTGCTCGTCGGAGGTTGTGGTGGTGAAGGTTTGCTTGTAGAGCTTCTCGAAGCCGCCTTCTGTTAGGGCCTTTGCGCCTAGGGAGAGTTTGCCCATTGCTGCGTCTGACATTGATGGGGCTGTTTTTACTGCAAGAGCAAGGGGAAATTGATACACGTTAGAAAGGAAATTGGGATGTATTTCGAAATACAAAAGAAAGAAAATTGGGATTGGTGACACGTGTTGGTGGTTAAACCGTCAAAGGGGTAGTTTTTTGACACGTGGCATGGGTGACGTGTGATGTGGATTACTCTGCTTCATAGAGAAAGCAGAGTTGTATCTGTTCTCTGCTTTTTGTACGTGTTTGTCCAGTAGTACTGGACTACTGGTGGCTAATCCTAGTTAATTTTCCCGTAAAAGCACATGAAAATTCAAAAATTTTATGGAATAGACCAAAAAATCAATCTTTTTAATCCAAAACTGAATTACTGCGCGGTCAAATGACACGTGCCACATGTTAGCTGAAGTGCTGAACTCGAGACTCTGCTCCGGCGAGAAGCAGAGGAAAAAGCTAATCAAAATCCAAACTTTATCATCAGCATCGATCACTTACGATTGAGCCAGATGTTGGAGGCAAGCTCCTCAGCCTTCCTGCTCCAAGTATTAAAAAAATCAAGGATGTGCTCCATCGGGCTATCCCCTTTCTCCGGCCGCCCCCTCGCCGGCGGTGGCGCCGCCGCCGCCGCTTCCCCCATGATGACGTAAGGCGGGAGCTCGTGGTCGCCCCTCGCCGCTGTCCACTGCGCCGCCTGCTGGTTCTCCGGGTGCGCCCCCGGCGCCGCCGGCGGGCCCATCTGCCTCGTTCCCCACTTCGCCGCCGCCTCCGGCTGCTGCTGCGGCGGCTGCTCCGGCTGCGCCGCCGTATGTGGCGCGCTCTCCGGCGCCGGAGTGGTGGTTGGGGTGGGAGTTGTGTCCTTGCCGTCCATGGCTGGGAGCGTGGCTAATCTGCGAGAGGGAGGTTAATGGATGGATGCTGGAATTATTCGGAAATCAGAAGGCTAGATGCGATGAATTGATCGGGAATTTCGTTAGCGATCGATCGGGAGATGGATGTGCCGATCGAGGAGAATGGGGGTTTTATAGCGTCGCGTGAGCCGTGCTCTACGTTTGACTTGACGTCAATTTTTCATTAAAAAATTTAACAAATGAAAATGTACCATAATTATACTATAAATTTTAGAAATTGCACTGTAATTTAATTTATATGTAAATATAAACGTAACTTTGAGGTAACTGTGATGGGTTAGATTTCTTCGGAGTCATTTGAAAAAAATCATAATGTGCGCTGTCGGATGATTCAATCCTACGAAATAAAAAATACGTGATGGCGTAGTTCTTGGAAGTTACAACAAATTATACTACAGAAACAACGTAATTTATAAAAGTTACGCTATATTTGTATTTGCAAACTTTTTATGAAAATTTGAGATAGACCTCCACCACAGAAGCATCACTGAAATGTGGTAATATGACTATATCAGGTTGTCCAACTTATCCTAATAGTCTATATTTGTATTAATAAATAAGAGTAAATTACATTAAAGCTACACAAACTTATTAGGCGCGTACAATTTAGTACGTAAACTCGTAAAACACTCATTTTGCTATACGAACTTGTCTAATATGCGAACTAAGACTAAAAAAGCATAACAAAACATATTTTACTAGGTTAGATGCTTATTAAGGTGTAATATACATATATGAGTAAATATTAGACACCGTATATTTTTTAGATAACCATATAGAGATATTTATTTTATTCCCTTTAATATTTTCCGGTGTTTTCTTATATATTTGTATATGCTAATATCATGCTTTACTCTAAATTTTACCGAATATATGTAGGTATATGCTTCATCCCCTCGTACATGCTTAAATAGCATCTCAATTAATATTTAAATCAATAAAATTAGCCATATTATATTATTTTGGCTTTCATTCACACTCCAGACTAGTTTATATACCTAAATAAGCATTTTATGAGTTGCACTGGATTACACCCACCTAACAAGTTTATATACTGACAACGTATTTTACTCAATAAATAATCATGAGTGCTAATACCCTTATATGTTGATAGTTATAGTTAATCAGAAAAGAGTGCCTGGAGTAGTCTTGTTTCTTCGCGAGCAAGAACCTTCGAGTCGCGGCATCTAATTAATCCTCCACAGGATAGGGCCTACGTTGACACGGATGCTTAGCCGAGGCGACAACGTGTCCTTCTCCCGTTGTCTGCGAAGGCGGCGTTAGTCGTCGTAGCCAGATTTGCATTCCTCTCTTTCCCTCTCATCCCATCTGAACAACTTCCTTCCGGAGGCGTCACGCGGTGCAGCCGACTCGTGTGCACGTCTCACGACAGCCGGAACGGAAGAACGAAAGGCTCAACGTGTACGTCATACGGGCAACCCAGACCAAAAAAAAAATATCACAGCCCGAGTAGTTCTTTTTTCACTAGCGTCAACTTAAAGACAAAAAGTTTCTAAACTCCTCGTATAAAGGCTTTGCTCGGAAGAGCTATTTGGTACAGTACTCCAGCGGAGCTGCACAACAGCTTCAACAACCGCAGCAGCCGAGCTAAAACGGGCTGTGTTTCTGTGTTGAAAAGCTTAGCAATGGAAAAACTTAGAATCTTTTTTAATAATATGATTTTAATATAAAATCTAAAAGTAGCGTTCAGTTGATTAAAATTGAAAAAAACAGTAGGCTATCAAATAATAGGGGATCAAATAGGAACTATCGAATAGGTGCATGTTGACATGGCTCGCCACAAACGCCTATTGATCTGACAAAGTTTGGCAGGCCATGTTATAGCGGCTTTATTTGTTGATCTACCGTAGGTTGACAGTGACCGTCATTACGTGTCGTGATGGCCTAACTTTTAGAATTTTCATCAGACCTGTCGAACAATGGGAGGTTGACAGGCCCTTGTCACTTGTCAATCTTCCGTTGTTCGATAAGTCACCTAAGGATCAATGAGAGTTCGATAGGATACTATTTTGTAATTTTTGTCATTCGAACACTACTTTTATGATTTTCTTTTAAAATATTAATATTAAAAAATAAAAATTTAAGCTCTTTGGATGTTGAATTGCTGTTCGATGTAGCAAACCACACAAAACTATTGTTTACGCCTCTAAACGACTCCAAACACTCTTATAGAAGCTCTATACCCAATGAGTAGTTTGTATAAAATATACTCTTATCCAATCACCTGTCCTCCCTTTGCTTTTATCCATGTCATTTTTTTTTTAAGTAAATGGCATTTTATGGTACACAAACTTGTGAGGTGGATATAATCTAGTAAAAAAACTTGTAAAACTCATATTTTGGTGCATAAACTCGTGTGGTGCGTGTGAACCAAGACCAAACATGCAGCTCAGACTAAATATCGCTGAGTTGGATGGTGAGTAGGACGCCACCTCATCTTCCGTGTTATCGTGGCTTCCGGATTCAACCACCCGCGGTCGCTGCTGCCACGGATCTTGGCCTCGCCTCTGCAACCGCTACCAATGATTGACCAGCTCTTAGATTAATATGATTGGAAAAAAGATCTCGATAGAAATACCAAACAACAAAGGGGTTTTTTAAATAAAGGCCAAGGTGCATACTTGCAGCCACGTGATGCAGTGGCGTCCTACTCACCATCCAACTCAGCAAATTTAGTCCAAGAGGCATGTTTGGTCTTGGTTCGCACACATCACACGAGTTTATGCACCAAAATATAAGTTTTGTAAGTTTTTTACTGGATCGCACCCATCTCGCAAGTTTGTGTACTATGGTCTTGTTTGGAGAACTAGCTAAGGGTTTTTTTTAGAAAGCTAAGGGTTATTTTAAGAGATATTTTTTAGCCTAAACAATAGCCCTTCTGAGTTGTTTGGATCCAAGGGCTATTTGGCCTTCCATTGAGTTTCTTTTTCAGTGGACCCCACCCAAAATAGCCTCAATTAGCAAAATAACCTCAGTTAGCACCTCCTGAGGGAGATATTTTTTTGGGTGGGCAATTTTCAAATCGTCAGGATTACGGATAAGGGGTATCCTCATTACTCGGAATTGTAAAGTATACATGAAGGCATACTCACACGAATACGGATAGAAGGCTAAAGTGTACAAGGAAATTATCATGTACCACGGAAGGAGTTCGTATTTCGGGAGGTCAAGACGGAGTCCTACTCGGGGGAGACAAAGACTTTCCTTAATCGTACGGGAACCACGGTCCGAGTCTTATACGAGGACTACTGGTGGTCTACAGTATAAAAGGATTGCTATCCCGACAGGATAGAGGAGGACGAATCAACCAAGACGCAAGAGCCAGAAGTATAGTTTCATAGCCGTAGTCACCAAAGCCGTCGAGATCGTATCCAACCCTCTAGAGGATAATCTCGCCGGATCCTTGATTCCATACGTTGTACTTTGTACTCAGGATTTATCCCGCCAGTAATCCCATATAAACTGGAGTAGGGCTATTACCTCCTTAGGGCCTAAACCACCAGTATAAAAATCCTTGCCTAGTCTCTGTGATGATGTCGTACTAAGACCTTACGCCAGCGTTACCCTGTTATCTACATACCCTGTCTATAGATACCAGCCGTTGACAGTGGCGCGCCGGGTAGGGAACTCGGCGTTCAAGGCTCCTACGACATGATCCCAGACCTTACCGACTACTATGCCACCGGAAATTTCTATTCATCGGCGTGGACCTGTCAGGATGAAAGATCTCAACAAGCTGAGAAGGATCGGGGCAGATGGACCGTGCACGACATGCCCTCCTGCGCACGTAGAGGTTAGGACACCGGTCACGCGACAGCAAACCACCAAAGATCCGTGATCTGGTGTCCCATTCACAAGACTATGCGACACGACTTGCGGGACTGCCTAGTGGTTCGACGCCTCAGAAAAAAGATTGGGATGACTCCATGCCACGTGGACCAAGAAAGCTTATCTAAAGCCGCCAACTGGTGCCCAATACATAAGACTAAGGCACACGGCTTGATAAGCTGCAAGATTTTTCTCTCCATCGTTCGACCCCAGAACTCTTAGGTTTCCTGTTCAACAAACGCAGGAGAACAGGATGACACCGACGAGACGGAGCCTACTAGAAGCATCCTTGTCATAGAGCGTAATGACAACGATGCTCCGACAATGACCCCAATCCAATATTTGGATGCCCTTAACCGGATTTTGAGAGAGTCACCATACGATCCAGTTCTAGTGCCCGATATCGAGGACTGGGTTCACCGACTACAAGAGTCCGCAACAAATCTCGGGTCAGCTCTGGCTTCCACGACCACCTCGAATAGAGGAGAATCCCCCCAACAAGCTGAAGGCACTTCGTCAACAGAAATAGTACCACCCTCAGAAGAGGAAACATTCAACTCCCACAAATCGACGGGGACCGAGAAAAATGATGACTGAGAACAACACACTCTCACCCCCGAGATCTCGAGCACGGCCATCCGGAGATCCAAGTACGAGTTCTTGGGTGTCATCGGCAGACTCATCTTTGTCGCGGCCAAGTCCTCAGCAAAGCCGTGAACCCAGTCAGCTCTTTGATCAGAAGAAGGGGTGCAAAGCTTATTCCGCTACATTGAAAGAAGTCCGGTGGCCCAAAGGGTTCAAGCCTGTAGCTATCGAGAAATACGACGAAAGCGTTGATCCAGAAGAGTTTCTCCAGGTCTACACAACTATCCTTTGTGCCGCAGGGGCGGACGAGCGTGTATTAGCAAACAACTTGCCCACAGCACTGAAAGGATCTGCGAGGTCGTGGCTGATTCACTTACCCCAAGAATCCGTCTCGTCATGGGCAGACCTTTGCCGATAGTTCATCACAAATTTTCAAGGAACATACAGGGACAACCTTTCGAAGATGATCTCCACTCTTCAATACAACACTCTAGGGAATCGTTAAGGAGTACATCCGTCGCTTCAATAGGTGTGGAAATACAATCCCAGAGATCACCGACACATCCGTGGTAAGGGCGTTCAAATCAGGGGTCCGAGATCGTTACACCATCCAGAAGTTAGCAACACGACGCGTCACAATGACCAAGAAACTTTTTGAGATCGCTGATCAATGTGCGTATGCGAACGATGCCCTTAGAAGGAAGGATAGCTTCAAATAAACTCAAAAAAGAGAGGAAACCAGATGAGGTCCTTTCCGCACGTCGGTATGGCTCACTTGGCGAGAATTCACCTCGACAGTGGTGTCCAATACACGGGACCGTGACTCATACCTTGGAAGACTGTTACACCTTCAAGAGGGCGCTCCAACAATAAAGCAAGAACGAGGAAAACCCAACGCTTCCGAATATAGGGCCTTCCTCGGAAAACGACCCTAGTGTGACACACATATTTGGGGGGTCTAGCTCATATGACTCCAAGCAAGAGTATAAAAGGGCGGAGCAAGAAGTTTGCTCTGTCAAACAACATGGAGGTGACCGGCTCATATAGTCCCAACAGAAGATAGGATTTTCTTAGGAGGACCATCCCTTGATATCAATCTCTCCCGAATGATATCCCATAGTAGTGGAGCCCACCATCCAGAACATAATTAAGGATTTCACGGGTCCTTGTCGACGAAGGGAGTTCTGTTAACTTGCTTTTCGTAGACGCCCTGGACACAATGGGAATTCCAAGGACAGAGCTAAAACCTTCCGACCAGCTATTCCATGGAATTACGCCACAATCATCGTCGAAACCAATCGGGAAGATTACCTTGCCTGCCACGCTCAGGCATCCAAACAACTTTCGAACAGAGCAGATCACATTTGATGTTGCTGAGTTTAACATAGCATATAATGCCATATTAGGACGGACTGCACTCGCAAAGTTCATGGCGTACCAAATACTCATGATACCGGGGCCAAAGGGAATAATCACTATCCAAGGAGACGCTAGGATGGCAGTAAGGTGTGACAGGCGGAGTCTCGACATGCTCGACCAATCTCCCACCCAACCCACCACGCATAACAAGTCTCAGGATGCCAACAAATCTACAAATCCCCACGACCAGACGGCTCCATAAAGATAATACAGATAACAGAAGACAACCCCGAGAAGACGGTACGCATAGGAGCAGCGCTCGACAACAAACAGGAACAGATGCTGATTACTTTCCTACGAGAAAACACAGACGTCTTCGCGTGGCAGCCAGCAGACATGCCAGGAGTGCATAGAGAAGTAATCGAGCATAAACTGATGGTACGACCCGATGCCAAACCAGTAAAATAGAAACTATGAAGATTCGTTCCCGATCGGAAACAATGTGGACTAGGATTTCCGATCTTCCGAAAGGTTCTAGTAGACAATCGATTTAGGCGGAGTCGCCACACACATCGATCCGGTTTCTTGAGCCCCACAATCGCAGCACCACATCTCCTCTGGTTACCACCCGTGCCGAAACACAGATGGCCTCATCGAGAAGGCTAATCCCTGTCTGCGAATCGAAAGAATACAAACAAGAATGAGAAAGAATGCAACCAAAATTTCAGATGAATGATTAAGCTCACGAGTTGGCGTCTTACAAACCGATCTAGCGGCGAAACTTTCTTGACAGAAATAATGTGGGGACACCCAGTTTAAGTACAGTATCCCGAAACCACCCGTGATCGTCCAGGATTTCGATCACGCACAGATTTATAAACAGAACTGCTTACGATTACATAACCATGTTTTTACACAAAATATACTACATAAAGCGAAAGACAACAAGTTTTAGGGGCCGACAGGCCAAACTTAACACTCACACCTGACCTACAACTAGAAGATCCAAACGCAAAAGCCAACAACAACCACAGGCACGCCTGAGAGCAGGCCGACCTAGAACTCGAACTTCTCGCCAAAGAACTCTTCACCTTCATGTGCTTCCTCGTCGAAGATTTGATGCTCTGAACCACATTTTATGCAAGAGGTGAGTACCAAGGTACCCAACAAGCCACGAGCCTGAGAATATACAAATGTAATATATATGCAAGGCGTACAAAGAAATAGAAGCTCATCAGGAGGGTATCATAACAAGCCTATAATAAGTAGTTTTGCCCTACTTTGATAAATATTTTATTTGCAAACATTTATAAAGCGATATTTAAAATGGTGGCAAAATTAATACACCAACATCCTTATCTTAATCATGTCCATATTTTAATTATAAGATCTACTCATACCATGAGAATAGGAATCACCCCATGACATATCTCCTTTAACCGGGAGCACGACGTATTCGAATACAGTAGACTCTGCAGCGTCTTGCCTATCCACATGATACCCTTAGACTTCCGGTAGCCAAGGATAACAAAACCGTTCGATAGTCCCACTAACTACTAGTTAGTGCCCGATGGCCCTACTACCCCGTCCTAGCAGATGGCGCACATGTCCGGCCAAAGACTGGCTTAGATCCACTGCTTACACGGGCCCACCGTTACGGATCACGGCAACAGTATAGGCATAGCGCCTAATACCCGTGTCTGCCCAAAACTGATCATAAGCAAAATGGATAGCGGCAACAATACAAGCCTAACGACTTGCATCCGTATCCAGCTCATGAATCCTTCCCCTACATACGTTCATATCGTGGGACTACGTACTAGGCAAAGTCCAATTACCCGGTCCTGTGGATGGGCGCAAATACATCACTTTCCATGGCATAAACGGGTTGTCCTTATATCCGGGGAAGCAACCAAACAAACATAGGCACATGTACACACGTACAAGGCCTCTCAATCCAACATATCCATCTTTGCCCGGTAATTAACTCCCATATCACTCCCGACGAGTGATTCATATAAAAACGCATTTTATATCGCCCGACATAATCATCAAGTGATTGCAGGCATCCATATGTGTAGAGAGATTGGTGGTATTACCCACTACTGTACCTGATGCTATAATTAAATCTAAGTCTAAGTCTAGGTTGACAATAAATCATGGTATAGCAATTCAATAGAATTGGACTATAATAACAAATTAAATAATAGGCAATAACTATATATTAGAATTATTCAGAATTTAATCATACGCCAAATAATTTTGTAAATAATTAATGCATGAAAAATAACTTAAGTGGTTCTCTACTTAGGTTCAATTTGTTCAAAGGAATGGAGTCGTGGCTTGCCTTGTGCAACGTGATCTTCTGACGCTTTCGGCGTAGCCTTCCGGGTCCACGTCGGCTCCCGCGACGTCCTTGACATGATCTAGCCCTTGACACGATCCAGCGTACACACGTAAAAGCGAAAACAAATAAGCCTATAAAACAAAAGTACTACAAACAAACGATAAAGTAAACGGCATGAATTGGAGCCGGAACGATAAATATCGATGAATCGGAAATTGAATAGGGACAGGTGGACATGGATAAATATATGTGTGTGTAGCTGTAGCTTCTGTAGGTTTTCTCTAAATAGATGGTATTTATAATCAAGGTACTGTAGAGTGTAAACTAATAGAATTGATTTGGAAAATCAATAGGAATTTTAATGGATTTTGATATGGGCTAGTTCTAGTGGGGTTTGGACAGCCGTTTGATGCTTTGGTGTAGCTGGTTCAGCCCAACTACGAATGAACAGTACCCAGGTGCTACTGTTCGTCTTCTTCAGTTAGCAGGAACGAGCAGGAGATGGGAGGGGAAAAGGGCGCCGGTGCTCCTGCAGCCAAACGGCGATGGGAGCGGCGTCAGGGCGTGTCCCTCGACAAGACTCATCCACAGGAGGTACAAATCGGAGTGGATGAGGACTGGAAGGTGAGGAACGCGATAGTTTGGATTTCAGCCATTGGAGAGAGAGAAAAGAGGGATTCGGTTTTTGGTGAGGATCTCGGGGAGTTAGGGGCGTCGCCACGCGTCCCAGGGGATGGAGAATCCATTTTTCATGAACTTGTGAACAGGGGATCAGTGGAGTGAGCTGGCGACGGTGGAGCATGATGGCAGCGAGAGGACAGCCATGGTGGCCTTCATGGCAGAAGAGAGGGAGCGAAAAAGTTGGGGAAAAACCTTCCACAACGTGGGGCTGAGCTGGTGGCGTGGTGGTGCTGCGGGAGAAGGCCGGCAGTGGCAGATCGATCGGCGACCTCGACGACAACCCGGCGGCGGCACGAGGAAAACCTGGAACAGAGAGAGCTTGAGGGGTCTGTTTCCTTCTCAGGGAAGGAAGAGGAGAGGGAAAAGGATTAGCACGGCTGCCTTGCGGGCTTAAATATGCGGTTGTAGGTGGAAATCGACGGCAATGGAAAACCGGTTGGGAAGGAACTGCTGCTAGGGTTGAGCTGGCTATTTCGAGTATCTTCGCCGGGACGTGGTGTCCATGCTGGTTGCCAGCAGCGCGTGTGTCACAACTTCGGTCACTAGCTTAGTCAGGAATTGCGGCGGCGACGGCTTATGCGTGTGGGGCAGCAGCGATGTATCAGAGTCAACTGCTCAGCTTGGTTGGCCTGGGTCGGACCGCAGCAGGGCAGCTGCAGCAGCTACAGTTTAGATTGCCTGACCTGTTGGCTACGTATATGGCTGGGCCAATAGGACCAGGAATAAAGAAATACAGAGAAAGGGAAAATTAGTGCAAGCTGAATTTGGACGATTTTGGTTCAGGGAAATTTGTAGCAATTTGGAAATTTAGAATGAGAAATTGATACGAAAATTTTGGTGGAATTTAGAGGGTGGATGACGAAGGGAAAAAGACTAAAAGAGCTCCAACTCGGTAAAAACGACGAACGGCAACTTTAAAATATTTTCGCAAAAATTTTATCCTGAAAAATCTAGCATGTTACAAATAATCTAAGAAAAACCCAACCCTAACCTAGGCGACGGCTACTGATATATATAGGTTAGGATCGTGCAAGACCCCCTAGATGTGTCCCTATTGGACTCGGACACGATACATGGCCCAAAAGGCCCAAATTCGGTGACGTAGCATCGGAATAGATTCTGGACATCAACTTGTTCGGCCGATTCCTGTTGTCTCGGAAGGAATTTGGACGTGGGACCAAAACCATTGGAAAGGGTATCTTCTTATCTTTCCAACCATATAAAGAACGCCTCAATCCGAGCACGTACGTGACCGAGACACCCTTTTTAGTGCAGACTGGTCCTGGAGTCCGAACCGTGGCCGAAGTCGATTTGGTTTAGGCCTCCACCTTGACTTGGACGTGTTTGATGATCCTCCATACCTCCAAGCATCCCTCCAAATGACTTCATGTCCTCTCCATCATTCCTAATCATAATACAATCATTAGGTAGCAATCTATTCTCCAAATCATATAAAGAAGAACATAGGAACGAGCTCACCTCTAAATTTAATTGTCGTGCACGAGCTCCAGTGATTGGACCTTGAATATCCAATGGATGTGTATTGTGTGTATAGGAAAGAGTGATGTCCTCATCATCCTCCCCCTCTTGAATTGAAGTCGTCCTCGACTCAAACGCCTCCTCCTCTCCCAAGTAAAGCTACAAATCTGAAATATTAAAGGTAGGACTAACCCTGAACTCGGGAGGCAACTCAAGTTTATATGCATTGTCATTAATCTTCTCAATTATTTTTAAAGGACCATCAGCCCTAGGTATTAACTTTGACTTTCTCAAATCTGAAAAATGTTCCTTTCTCAAGTGCAACCACACTAAATCACCCACTTTACTTCTCTTTTCCCTTTACTACCAGCAACTCTATACTTTTTAGTCATCTTTTCAATATTGTCGTTAGTTGTTTCATGCATTTTAAAAATAAATTCAGCACGTTCTTTAGCATCGCTATGAATTCTCTCACTAGTAGACAAAGGTAGAATATCAATAGGAGCATGATGGTTGAAACCATACACTACCTGAAACGGACTTACCTTAGTAGTAGAATGCTTTGCTCGATTGTATGCAAACTACATTCCTCCCACATCTTCAAATTCTTCTTCAACACAGCCCTCAACATGGTGCCCAAAGTACGGTTCACCACCTCTATTTGTCCATCAGTTTGTGGAAGACAAGTAGTGGAAAACAATAACTTTGTACCCAGCTTGTTCCACAAAGTACGCCAAAAGTGACTCAAAAATTTTGCATCACGATCTGAAACAACAGTACAAGGCATACCATGCAAACGTACAATCTTTTTGAAAAAGAGGTCAGCAATATGAACAACATCATCACTTCTATAACATGGTATAAAATGAGCCATCTTAGAAAAACGATCCACCACAACAAAAATAAAATCCCTCCCCTCTTAGTCCTAGGAAATCCCAATATAAAGTCCATAGAAATATCTGCCTAAGGAAGAAGGTACAGGAAGAGGCATATACAAACCATGTGGATTCAAACAAGACTTAACTTTTTGACATGTAGCACAACGACCAACGAAACGCTCAACATTTCTCCTCATCTTTGGCCAAAAGAAATGAGCAGCCAAAACATCCTCCGTCTTCTTAGCACCAAAATATCACATCAATCCTCCTCCATGCGCTTCCTGCAATAACAAAAGACGAACGAAACCAACTGGAATGCATAGACGGTTAGCTCTAAACACAAAGCCATCATCAATCACAAACTTGTTCCATGTACGTCCATCTTTACAATTCAACATCACATCTTGAAAATCAGGATCAAGCGCATATTAGTCATTAATCGATTCAAGTCCAAAAATCCGACAATCAAGTTGGGACAGCAAAGTATATCGTCTAGACAAAGCATCGGCTATCACATTATCCTTCCCTTTCTTATGTTTGATAATATAAGGAAAAGATTCAATAAATTCAACCCATTTAGCATGTCAACGATTCAGATTATTTTGAGAACGAAGGTACTTAAGCGATTCATGATCGGAATGTATTACAAATTCTTTAGGCCATAAGTAATGACGCCACGTCTCTAAAGAACATACAATTCTTTATTATACATAGAATAATTAAGAACAGGACCATGCAATTTCTCGCTAAAGTAAGCAACAGGTTTACCTTCTTGCATCAAAACACCACCAATGCCAACTCCGCTAGCATCACATTCGAGTTCAAAAATCTTACCAAAATTTGGAAGTTGCAGCAATGGCGCGTGCGTAAGCTTATCCTTCAAAGCTGCAAAGAACTCCTCTTTTGTCTTTCCTCACTTGAACACTGCACCTTTCTTCGTCAACTCATGCACTGGCACCCCAATGGTGCTGAAATCTTTGATGAAACGGCGATAGAATCCTAGAAGACCAAGAAAACTTCTCACCTGTGTGATAGTTTGTGGCAGCGGCCAGATCTCAATGGCTTCAATTTTTGTCCCATCCACCTCGATTCCCTGTGGAGTAACAACATAGCCAAGGAA
>CM002479.1:10931222-10975895 GCA_000325765.3 Leersia perrieri
AACTCACCAAATTATTGCAGCTTCCTCCATCAATGATCACACGTGCACGACGATTGTTGATAACGAAGAAAATCTGGAATAAATTATGGCGTTACAACCTCTCAGGTTGTTGTACCTGCGCGCAGAGAACCCGTTGTACAATGATGGTTTCGTATGAAGTCGAGTCCTCAGGACCATACACTGCATCATCCTCAAGTTCAACCTCTTCCTCTTCATCTTCTTCGTCTTCAACGTCAGAAGTGCTGACGTAACTATCTTCTGTTGCAACATATGCCCGTTGGCTAGAGCAATCATTTTGCACATCGCCAAATCCTTGGCAGCGGTGGCACTGAATCTTTGTAGTGCGTCCCGTCGAGGCGACCGATGAGGCACTCTTGGCGGGTACCTGCAAGGAACTTTTACCTGAATCGGCGGGTCGTGGTAGAGGTGGTTTCGGCGCTGCAGAAATGCCAGGCGCAACTGGTCGCTTGCTCGCTGGCGAAGGCGACCAGAAAGAGACAGCCTTGGTCATCCCTGAAGGTGGCGCCGTGCACAGAGAGTATGAAGTTGACTTGTTCCTACTCTGCTGCTCACATCCCTGCAATTCCTTTTCTACTAGCATAGCAAACTAAAACAACTAGTTGACAGTGTTAAATTCCTTATAATCCACCATGTCCTGGATTTTACGTCTCCACCCCGAGTAAAAACAACAAATAGCATCCTCGGTGTCCTCCACTATCCCACATCGCATTAAACCCTTTTGAAGCTCACCATAGTAATCTTGCACAGATTTATCACCCCGATTTAAACGCATCAAATTCTTACGCAAATCCCTATGATAAGAAGGTGGAACAAATCTATCACGCATAGCAACCTTAAATTCTTCCCATGTATTAGGTACAACACTGTCTAAAGCTAAACCATTCCACCAAATGATAGCAAAATCTTTAAATTCACAAGTGGCCTGTCTAACTCTATGTTGTTCAGGCACAAGATGAGAACTAAACTTTGTGTTCTACTCCCAATTAAGATATCCCTCAGCATCATAATGGCCCATAAAAGATGGTATTGTAAATTGGATTTTACCTTAACGTAAGGATCATCGTGAACGCGATTATTGTCATTACCATGATGATGTCGTCCACCACCCATCCATGTGGTGTTAGTGCGAAGACAACGTCGAAGTCGTGCATGCCGTGTAGCTGCTTCATCCACATTACCTTGGGAGTCATACACGACATCTTCATCCTCATTGGTTGGTTGACGAGTTTCCAACGCAGCAACCCGGTCGGTTAGCGTGGATACATGTCTGTCCACCCTCTCTACGAATTTAAGGTGAAGACCTTAGTGACCGCCTGTTTCATTTGGATTATCACATCGGTGAAGGCCTTAGTGACCGCCTGTTTCATCTCTGTTTGCAACTTGTCGAGAGCAACTTGTAGTTGCTCCTGACCCATACACTCATTGAAGTTCTTGGGAGTAGTACTTCCTTCGGCACCTGTCATTGCAGACACCAAAACAGGAACAAACAGTAAAGGTTATCCCTAATAATGTACTACGCAGGTGTAGTGCCTCTCAACAACTCTTAGCAATATGATGCTCCCTACCAAGCTCTTATAAGGTTCTTATCAGCAAACAAAGGATACCAGGAAGACGTAGGCAGCGATTACAAGGATCAAGAACATGTGTCGTCCAGAAGTAATATGTAGAGCTAGGAAGGCCAAATATATGTGAGTGGTACACAATCCAATAACAGATAGTAATGCTGAATAAATGGCCTAAGCACAAGTAGCAGTCGCTTGAAGAGACACGTTCCTAGAACTAGTCTATCAAACGAGAGTAGAAACAAAGGAAATAGGCTGTCTCTCAAAAGTCTCTCAACAAAGGAACACCTCTGAAAGTTGTACTCAGCACACCACAAGAGTAAGCAGTAAGCAAGTGCTCTCAATTTTTTTCACTTTTTTTTTCTTTTTTCTATATTTTTCTCACAACCAGGGAAGCACCAAAAACAAACTTGGAAAATTACAGCTCAATCTGACGTAAGACGTGGTCTATGGAAATTTCTCAAGTAGGTGCAAAGTTGTGGTACAAATTTCTATGGCAAAAACTCAATCTTCTAAATTGAATTTTGCAACGAAAAATTCGTCGAACCCGACAAAGTCGGGGAGAAACGAATGCGAAATTTTCTGTAGATGTCTGAAAAGCTAAAAATCACCCAAATCGGAGTCGGTATGCAAAAGTTATAGCTGTTTTACCGAAGGGGTCACGAATTAGGGTTTCGCGGCCCTGTTTCTTGGAAACACGGACAATTTGCAAATAGGTTTAGCAAACCGCTAACAACAGGGCTAGCGGAAGCAGGGCGATTAACAAAAGGCGGCTTAGGACCTATCTAATCAGGCTTGCGATAGCGGGTTATTAACACAAGGCGGCTAGTAAATCCGAAACGGAGTAGAACTCGATCTCTCAAGGAAGGCTCTCGCACAACACGACAAATAAAACTAGAACAAAAACACGAATCTAAACCAGCGATCACAAACTCGACTAGGACACAAACTCAACACTACGGACTTTGAAATCAAATTATGCAAAGGCTAAACACGATCTAGGTTAATGGAAAACTATCAACTACACATTTTTTTTGGCTTTTTGTGGACTCTACGATGCAAACGAAAATAAAACAGGTGTAAAGATACTAAGCGAACCTGATAGTGAGCTTAGAGCTCTGATTCCAACTGATGTGGACTAGGGTTCCCGATGATTCGAAAGGTTCTAGTAGACAATCGATTTGGGCAAAGTCGCAACACACGTCGATCCGGCTTCTTGAGCCCTGCAATCGCAGCACCATGTCTTTTTTCTCTAGTTACCACCCGTGTCGAAACACAGATGGCCTCGCCGAGAAAGCTAATCCCTATTTGCGAACCGAAAGAACACAAACAATAACAAGAAAGAATGCAACCAAAGTTGCAGATGAATGATTAAGCTCACGAGTTGGGGTCTTACAAACCAATCTAGCGGAGAAACTGTTCTTGACAAAAATAATCTAAGCAAAACCCAACCCTAACCTGGGCGACGGCTACTGATATATATAGGTTAGGGTCGCGCAAGACCCCCTAGAGGTGTCCCTATTGGACTCGGAAACGATACATGGCCCAAAAGGCCCAAAGACGGTGACGCAGCACCGGAACAGATTCTGGATGTCTACTTGTTCGGCTGATTACTGTTTAACTCGGAAGGAATTTGGACGTGGGACCAGACCCATTGGAAAGTTTATCTTCTTAGTTTTCCAACCATATAAAGAACGCCTCAATCCGAGCACGTATGCGACCGGGGCTCCCATTTTAGTGTAGACTGATCCTAGACTCCGAACCGTGGCCGAAGTCGATTTGGTTTGGGCCTCCACTTTGACTTGGACGTCCTTGACGATCCACCTTGCCTCCAAGAATCCCTCCAAATGACTCCATGTCCTCTCCATGATTCTTAATCATAATACAATCATTAGGTAGCAATCTATTCTCCAAATCATAGAAGAACAAAGGAACGAGCTCACCTCTAAATTGAATTGTCGTGCACGAGCTCTAGTGATTGGACCTTGAATATCCAATGGAGGTGTATTGTGTGCATGGGAAAGAGTGATGTCCTCACCAGGCCATATGAGAAGAACTCGACAAACTAGTCAAAGCCAGATTCATCAGAGAAGTCCTTCACCCAGAATGGCTGGCCAACCTAGTCATGGTTCGAAAGGCAAATGGTAAATGGAGAATGTGTGTCGACTTCACAGACCTCAACAAAGCTTGTCCAAAAGACCACTTGCCCTTACCATGAATCGACCAGCTCGTTGACCCGACCGCTTGTTGCGAATTACTAAGCTTCCTCGATGCATACTCTGGTACCTTCAGATTAGTATGGCAAAAGAAGACGAAGAGAAGACTTCCTTCATAACGCCTTTCGGCGTGTTCTGTTACACCAAAATGCCCTTTGGATTAATCATTGCAGGGAATACCTATGAACGCGAAATCCAAGGAGCATTAGGAGACCAAATTGGCCGCAACATGGATGCTTACGTCAACGACATCGTCGTTAAAACAAAAACAAGTAGCACATTGATCGACGACCTCCGAGAAACGTTCAACAACCTTCGGCGCAATTGACTAAAGCTCAACCCCGACAAGTGCACTTTCGATGTACCATCGGGGAAACTTCTCGGGTTCCTCGTCTCAGGAAGAGGCATAGAGGCCAACCTAGAAAAAATTCGAGCTATAGAGAACATGAAGTGGCTGACAAGACTCAAGGAGGTCCAGAGGCTTACAAGGTGCGTAGCAGCCCTAAGCAGATTCATGGCAAGGATGGGAGAGCAAGGACAACCGTTCTTCGCACTACTCAAAAAACAAGATAAATTCGAATGGACACAAGAGGCAGAAGACGCATTTCAATCGCTGAAGCGTTACCTGTCCAACCCACCAGTACTTGTCGCTCCCTGACAAAGCGAAGAGCTTCTCGTGTACATTGCAGCGACCCCCTACTCTGTTAGTACATTAATCGTGGTTGAACAAGATAAAGTACAAAGACAAGTATACTACGTCAGCGAAGCCCTTCATGATGCCAAGACAAGATACCCTCAAATACAGAAATTACTCTATGCCGTCGTAATGATGTCCAGAAAGCTCCGACACTATTTCCAAGCACACAAGGTCACAGTTGTCTCTTCTTTTCCATTAGGAGAAGTCGTCAGGAACAAAGACGTTGTAGGAAGAATTGCAAAATGGGTCATCGAGTTGGGACAATTCAACATCCATTTCAAACCACGTGTTGTCATAAAGTCCCAGGTTCTCGCAGACTTTGTCGCTGACTGGACTATCCCAGAAAACAGACAACAAAACACTAACAGGGAGACATGGACAATGGCATTCGATGGAGCAATGAATAGTCAGGGTGCGGGAGCAGGATTTATCTTGACATCACCAACGGGCGACAAGTTCAAACATGCTATCCATTTGAACTTCAGAGCAACAAATAACATAGCAGAATACGAATGCTTACTGGTAGGAGTCCGGGCCGCAACTGCATTAGGAGTCAGACGACTAATCGTAAAAGGATACTCCGAACTAGTTGCCAACCAAGTGCATAAGGACTACAAATGTCAGAATGCAGAGCTCACCAAATACCTCGCAGAGGTAAGAAAACTCAAGCGACGATTCGACGGCATCGAAGTCCGACATATCTATAGAAAGGACAATGTCAAAGCCGACGAACTCGTGAGACGAGCTTCCAGGAGGGAATCCCTAGATCCTGATACTTTTGTCAAGACCATGACCAAACCATCTATCCGAATCCAGGATGATGACGACAAAATAGTCCAAACATCAGAGGATATCGATAAAACCATGCAAATCATGGCCGACATTGAATAGATAAATGACTGGAGGACTCCTCTGCTCGATTATCTACAAAACGAGAAGTTACAAGAAGATGACACTGAAGCCGAAAAGCTAACCCGTCAAGCTAAAGCCTACTGCGTGATAGACAAAATACTCTACAAGAAGGTGGCAAATGGGGTGCTCCTCAAGTGCATCTCACACAATGACGGAAAAGAACTGCTCATCGACATCCACGAAGGAGAATTTGGATCTCATGCCGGTGCTCGTATGATTATTGGAAAAGCTTTTCGACAAGGATTCTTCTGGACAACAGCTCTCAAAGATGCCTCCGACATCGTGAGACGATGCGAGGCCTGTCAATTTTTTAGCAAGCATAGCAAAATGCCGGCAACAGCCTGGTAGACAATACCCCTCTCATGGCCCTTCTCTTGCTGGGAGCTCGACCTATTGGGACCATTTCCACAAGGACAGACGAGACATCGATAGCTATTCATAGCAATCGACAAGTTCACAAAGTGGATTGAGGCAGAACCCATAAGACACATCAAGGCTGAACAAGCCGTAAAGTTTATGAGGAATATCTTCTATCGATATGGCCTACCTCATCAGATCATCACAGACAACGGATCCTAGTTCATCAGTGCAGATTTCCAAGACTACTGCAACAAGCTCGGCGTCAAAATTTGCTAGGTTTCCCTCTCTCACCCAATGAGTAACGGACAAGTCGAGCGTGCCAACGGAATTGTCCTACAAGGGATCAAAACGAGGATCTACGACAGACTGATGTCATACGACAAACAGTGGGTCGAAGAACTTCCTACTGTCCTCTGGGCCACTTGAACCACACCAACAACATCTACAAAGGAAACCCCTTTCTTCCTCGTGTACGGTTCTGAAGCAGTACTCCCAGGAGAACTCCAACATCAGAGCACACGGATACAGAAATACTCAGACGAGGATCAAGGTGACCGGCGAATCGACGATGTAAACCTACTCAAAGAACATCATGAACGAGCTGCCATCTGAGCAGCCACATACCAGCAAGCTTTACGCCGCTATCACAAAAAACGCGTCAGAACTCGAACTCTTGCTATAGGTGATTACATCCTCCGCCGAGTACAATCATTAGCAGGGCGGAGCAAGCTCTCACCAAAATGGGAAGGACCATATACAATAGTTCGAGTACTGTGACCGGTCGCATACAAAATAGCTGATGGCGAATGCCGTGAGTTATCAAACTCATGGAACATCGACCAGCTAGGGAAATTCTATGTATAAGAAACTCATGTATGCCAGACTATACGAAATATTGCCATTATAAATACCAATTATTACGGACACAACTCAGGTTGAACCGATCCTACTATGCCTTTATGCAAGTCTGATAGGACCTCTGTTTACCTACGGGAATCTCGGCTGAGGACGCCCAGAGCGGATAAGGGACTATCAGATATTCACAGAGCCAAACGACCATGTCAGATTTGGTCATATCAGAGTCCTCAACAGTGCGTATTAACTAAGATCTGTAACCAGAAATTGGGTTTTCCAACATCAGGCCTAGGGGTTAGGACAACGCAGCTTCAACAAGGCAGGAACAAAAAATCTTGTCTAGCATTTCCCCTCGAGTACAATGCTCTAGGGAAAACGCTAGGGGCTAGGGTATATATCAGGCCTAACAAACTAACACTAGATTCGTTGTCGGAAAGGCAGAACACCCGATGCATCTTTCCATCCACTTGACTTGTACCTGGAACACAGAATCTACGTCCTATACGATTCTCCATACTAACCATTATAATGAATACATAGACATTGCATGCAGGTATAAAAACAGAGATCCTTGTTAAGGGCTTCTAGGATTTAAAGCTGCTTAGAAGTTTGGAATAACAGAAATATATGTACGGCAATTACAAGCATCTACTTGATAAGACGAGGCAACGTGGTCAGCTAGCTCTTGAATGCCAGACATCAGGTCGTCGTGGGCTGGGGCAGCCTGTCCTTGACGAACGACCTTTTCAAGGTCATCTTCAGGATGTACTACCCGGGCACAAGCAAGGACATGTTTGGCACCAGCTTTTATCCCGGCCAGCAGAGCTTCGTCTATCTTCTCGGAGGTGCTGGCGGAAGCACTTGAGAACGACGCTGCCATCGTCTCCAGAAAGGCGTTCTCGGATGGACTAACGCGAAAGCTTGGCATAGTACCAAGCGCTTCCGTCAGCTCATGCAGTTGATCCATGCGCCTACGAATGGCGTTCAATGCCTCAGAGAAGTCGCAATCCACCTTCTGGACTTCTCGCTCCATGGCGGCGCAGCGGTTGTTGGCAGCGTCCAACTCCGACTTTAGCTTCGAGGACTCCTCATCGCTCGATTTAATTTGAGCCCCCAAAGAACTCCTTGTCTAGTATCGCCGACAACGAGTCCCCGAGCCTCTGCATATACCTCTCTGCCACTTCCAAACCCTTGCCAATTAGCTTTTGGCCTTCTTCTACCTTCTGGAAGCCAGAGCAAAAGTCGTTAGGGGCAGGAGGCAGACAAGAGGAAGTAGAGATTGCTGTCGTTAAGACAACACCGGTACTCGAGGACAGGGAGACTTTCCCCTTGCTGGCCGGGAATTCCCTGCTTAAATAATCGAAGATAGATGGATGATCTTAGTAAGCAACATCGCAGATTTAAAGGAATAAAGCCGAGTAACTTACCCGATAACTCCCCGCTCGGAAGATTGTCGGAGGAGTCGTTGGAGCGGGAACACATGCTTGCTCGTTGCCCCCATGGTACTCGAGTACCACTAGATTCTGTGGCAAGAACTTTCTCCTTGACTTCAGAAGCTTTGGACTCCTTAAGGGAGCCCATCGTCTGATCAGCAAGCCCCCCGATGGAGTCCGTCAAGGGAAGGGCCTGTACAAACTGAGGTCTTAATGCTCAAAATATCAAAACAAGGGCAGGAAATGAACAAAAGGAGGAAGGCTTACATTGATGATCTCATTCCTCACTACCGGAGATAGTTCGTGGATGGCCTAAGGGATTTCTGTTCTGGATGAAGGCTGGTCGAGTACGATGTAGCCTACTCGTCGTTCGACCATCGCCTCACTTAGGACTACGGCAAGAGAAAATAAGATGTTAGAGAAATTAATGATTCGAGCGGACTGTGACAGGAGTAGGTGCATACCTTCCTCGCTCACTCTGGTCGAATCCTACAGACCTGAGTAGTCGAATGCTGGATGGTCGTGTTGTTGCAGAGGCTGAATTCGGTATTTCACAAAATCTTCAGCCACTTCATATGCCGACAACCCCTTCTTCTGAAGAGCGTTGATGACGTCGACGAACGACTGTAGGGAAGGGGTCAAGTTGGGGCGTGAAGTCCACATCGGCTTCTTCTCAGGGATTTCGATCGGAGTCTTGAGGAACTCTTCATTATTGGTGGTTCCCAGGTAGAACCACCTAGGTCTCCAAGCTCCACACGAGGTGGTACTCTGAAGGGAGATGTATCAGCTTTTCATTGTATCCTGAAGGCGGAATCCGCAGCACCCTGCTATCCTCGTTTTCTTCATCATACGGAGCTCGTAGAAGAATCGGAAGAGATCGAGAAAGGGTTTCACCCCTACGAAGGATTCACAGAGTTGAACGAAGATGCTGAGGAAGGCTATGGAATTAGGGTTGAGATGGAGAAGGTGGATGCCGTAGAAATTGAGAACCAGGGAAAGGAACTCAGAAGGAGGGGTGAGGAAACCGCACCGAACAAATCTTCGGGTACCACAGTGAAAACCAACGTAGGGTTGGGCTCTTCATCCCCTACCTTTCTCTCGGTGACGGAGGCAGGAGGGATTATTCCCTCTGTCTCCAGGCGCTGGAGCGTGACCGCATCCATGGTGGAAGTACCAAGATCCATAGTGGCAGACTGGAGAGTTGCTCAAAATTTGGGCAGCGGTGGCCGGAGGAAACGGATCTGGGAGGTGAAGAGTTTGCGTAACAGTGAAAAGGGATCTAAAGCAAATGGCGGCAGGTGGAAAAAAGTTATCCAATCGCAAGGGTAATTTATATCGGTCCCCCGATGTTTGGAATTCCAAGAAAATTGGAGTGATTACCGCCAGAGATTTCTAGGTTTCTGTTATTTAGACTTCAATTCGAATTCAACAGATACCGTGAGATTTGACTGGGTTGTTATCGGGATCACCTCGCCTGCTCAAAATTATCGAGAACGATCAGAAGGGGCTAATACAGACAGCCGAGTACGATGCTCAGATAAGAGATCATTCGAGTTGAAGTCGGGGGCTGCTATCAGGATTACGGATAAGGGGTATCCTCTTTACCTGGAATCATAAAGTATATAGGAAGGCAAACTCACACGAATACGGATAGAAGGCTAAATTGTACAAGGAAATTATCATGTACTACGGAAGGAGTCCGTATTTCGGGAGGCCAAGATGGAGTCCTACTGGGGGGAGACAAAGACTTTCCATATCATACGGGAACCACAGTCCGAGTCCTATACGAGGACTACTGGTGGTCTACGGTATAAAAGGGTTGCTATCCCGGCAAGACAAAGGAGGACGAATCAACCAAGACGCTAGAGCCAGAAGTATAGTTTTATAGCCGTAGCCACCAAAGCCATCGAGATGGTATCCGACCCTCTAGAGGATAATCTCGTCGGATCCTTGATTCCATACCTTGTACACTTTGTACTCGGGATTTATCCCGCTAGTAATCCCATATAAACTGGAGTAGGGCTATTACTTCCTCGGGCCTGAACCAGTATAAAAATCCTTGCCCGGGCTTTGTGATGATGTCGTACTATTTAGGACCTTACGCCAGCGTTCCCCTATTATCTACATATCCCGTCTACGGATACCTGCCGTTGACACAAATAGCCCTGAAATAGCCCTCCTATTTGGCTCCCGGTTACTTGGGACTAAAAGTAGAGGGGTTAAAAAATAGCCCATGGATCCAAACACACCCTATGAGCACAATTTACTCTCTTTTTTTTGTCTTGGCTCTTCAGTAGACTTGGTTTTTTGCCAAGACAAATAGTTTCATCATCTTTTTGGCTTTTTCTCTGTCTTCTCAACTATCTTGTCACATCAATTTTTCCTTATTGTCATCAATTAACAAATTAAATACGAGATTCGTACACCATGAGAATCATTAGTACTAGGCTTGGCAATTTTCCTTGTGAAGGTGGGGATCCGGCGGGGCCTTGCCCCTACGGGGTCAGGGCCATTTTTTCACCCACGTGGGCGTTAGGGCAGTCCCCAACATTGTGCAGGATCGGAGCAGGTTAAGAATTCCACCACGGGTCTGCATGGGGCCAGAATTATATATGTGCATCGATATTTTTAGCCCATTAACACTAAAACCCAAGCCCTAGAAGGTGGAGACAAAAATATGAAAGGAAACCTACCTTCCAGCTATCCAATATTATACACCAATCCATCCAAATGTAGCCGCCACCACCCGTTCTTCTTCCGCACGCACGCACCCAGAGCGACGATGCTATTGTGCTCGTTTGTGCAGGAAGATGGCGGTGTCGCCTGACATCCTACCGACTGTCGCTCCACCAACCACCTTCTCGCCGTGGCTACACTGCCACACACCACCGACTTGCTCTCTTTCCCTACACTGTGTCATTTTGTCACCGTGCTTGCTCCCTTTCCCTTGAATCCGCATGGTTGCGCCTTCTTGCCAATATTCCTTAACCGCAACCTCATTGTCTCACTTCCCTTCCTTCATGCCCATGGGCGCCGAGATCTTTGGCCCTCGAGCGGGTTGCGGGGGCGGGACCATTCCTGCTCAACCTGGTCCCCCCTGTCCTGTACCAATCCTAGTTAGTACCAGAACATGTAAAAACCATAACAAACATAAAAGCAAAAGTTTTTTATATAGGTTTAGGCCCTCGAGATGGGTAATGGCCTTACTCCTGTTTGGCCAGAGGCTGCTTAATCACCAGATATGGCTAGTCACCAAGTACAATGAGCCTTAATTGAATGCTAGTGGAACAACATACTAGATTCTATGGGGAATATGGTTGTGTACATGAGGGAATAGTCGATGTCGTGTATCCTAGTCGGACTTCAATATTCCGATAAGAAATCAGAGCAAAATATGAAATGAATTAGGTTTATACTAACCAGAATATACCCTCCACGTATAGTATAACTTCCTAGCCAAATCTGTATAAATCCATAATCGGCGGGCATTTCTCCATACACATAATGGACTTCATAATACTCCCTCGATCCTAGAAAAAACAAACTTATGAATCTGGACAGCTGTTCATATTCGTAGTACTATGAAATATCACATCCCCTATCTAGATTTATAGTACTATGAAATATCTCATCCCGTTCTAGGTTTGTTTTTATGGGACCGATGGAGTACATGGTTGTGGTATACACGGTGGTACGGAATACCATACACTGATTACTATGACTCTTATGTGACAATATATTTAATGCTATGGAAACTAGCTGAGGTGGAGGGTTGGGACAGTCTTAAAGAGTTGTTTGGTTAGGCTGGTTTTCATATAAATCTGTTACCACCATTGCATTACTCAATGGTGAAGCGAGGGTGAAGCTTTCTATGTGACCTAGCATCGCCCCACCTCCAGATCAAGAACCGCAAGTGCTGACACTGCCACTCCGGTTACCTCGTATGTGTCACTAGAACCACTCCACCTGCCCCATGCACATCGCTAGCATATTTCTTCCGATTCTTGATAAATCAGTGAGCGCATGGTATCATTGTAGCACTTTATCTCAGAGCGATCCAAGCTTATTGAACAAGAGAACGAGCGTGCAGTACCTAATTAAGAATAGGATCGTCGAAGGAAACAACTATATGGTAGTTTAGGCTAGAGAGAATTTATATGGATTAACTTGAATTAAGTTAAGGCAATTTTGTATCGGTTGCTTTCGGCAACGGCTCTCTCCTAGTCTGCCATTTGAGTCCGGCCTACAACTCAACGATGTACCTGAAAGTGGTGGATTACTGAGATTGAATTTATTATTGTCACCACCTGTCGCCTACCTCTATAACCCATGAAGTATACAACAAATAGATGGAACCTCTAACCTAGACATCACATCTATATTATTCATTACTACTCTAGTATCGACAAGAACCTCTTATCACTAGAGTATTTAATATAAATATTAAGCAATGAACCCACAATCTATCTTAGAAAAGAAAACTAAATAAACATCCCCAAATACTTACTTTATTGAAGCATCCGTCGAGGTATCTTACTGTAAATATCCACCGAGGTACAAGTTGGAGGAGGGAGTGACGATAGCTCCAGTGCTCCTCCAGATATTCTTCCCACTCTCTATCTATTTTCTAACTTGAAATGGGAGAGAGTAGCCTTGATAGAAAGAAGAAAACCTCTAAGAGTTATGTGTCTTTATAACACCTCATGTATCCACATACATAGAATGTGCTGATGGTCATTAAGTCCTATTTTCACCCGTCAATATTCCCGCTAAAGGGAAACTATCGAATCTTGCACGCATACTCTTTTAGAATAATAAACTTCCACATGTACCAGGAGAATATTGTTCATGCAGGGATTATACATCAAAGTAAAGGAGAAATGAAGTCAACATATAAAGAAACATACATTCAATCAATCAGGCACGAGTACATGGATTGGAGGGCCCACAAATCAACGCAAAGCTGACTTACTTTGAGCCAATCCACTGTGCAACGCCATAAGGGCCCACATATTAGCCTCCTAGAGAAAGGAGGTGGCAAGAGGCGGCGCCCCTGGTTTGGCGAACTTGGGGGTTGACCGAGCCCTCCTGGCTCCCCTTGATCACATCTTCCAGTTGGTGACTCCTGGTGGCTCCCCAATGATGATTGTAGGACATACTGACTCCACAACTGCCATACAACCGACGTTTGAAGGCTATAAAAGGAGGACCAACCCCTTACTTAGAACACACAACTCAAGGAGCAATTCATTCCTCTATATAGTCTTCTCTGTGGTATTAGTGGAGTTAGGCATTGGAATAGCTTTCTTCTTCAAGTAGCAATGTAGGAGATTCGAGTAATTCTACATGTGAGACGTCCAAGCTTTGGATATTCACTCATGTGTGAGACGTTCAGGAATACTGAACAATTGGGGGATGATTGCCCCAAAACCCGTGAACTCTGCTTCATGATCGTCCACAAGGAGTGCCAGTTATTAAAAATCTAGCACTGAAAGGGCATATCCTGCACCAAATTTCCCACACAGCTAATTCGGACTAGACCACAGTAAGAACCGACACTGATGACTCCACATCAGTGCCAGTTCATGAAGATAGCCGGTATAAATAGTCAAACGACTATTTAAGTACTGATTGTTACCTAGAACAGGCACTGATGTGGTCAATCATCAGTGCTGGTTATTAGTATGTGTCGGCACAAAGTGCAAATTTAGATGGGAAATTTATTTTGCTCCGGTTCTAGCCACAAACCAGTACTACTAAATATTTAGTTCCGATTATAAGCAACCAGTACTGGTTGCCGGGAGTAGTTCTTTTTAGTGCCGGTTGTAAGCAATTGGTACTGATATCGATATATTACTGCCGGTTATTAATTCATTAGTGTCGGTCGATGACTCGAACTGGGACCAATAAGAGCGTATTTGTACCAGCTGTTGACAATGACCGACACTAATAGCAGTCATTGTTAGTGCCGGTTTTCAATTTGAACTAGGACGAAAAATGATCTTGGAAGTCCCCATTTCAGTGTCGGCTAAAAAACCGGCATGATCGACTAATAATTTTTTGTCCCGTCTTTCTAATGCAAGTTTTGAGGTTGGGGCAGGTTGAAGTGAAATATACACAAAGTTGACGGCCAAGTTTAGGGTTCAGTGACAAGCCTAATATTAAAGTTTAGGTCCGTGTTATTTGTGGAATTGCAAAAAAAATAAATAGACAATTAGAAGTAATGTATATATATATATATGTAAACATTTGGTACAAAAATAAAAAAACAATGCTGAAAAATAACTTATGACAAAATAATCCAAAATTATGTTTTAAAATTCAAATTTTAGCAATGAGCTCAAAACAAGACGACGAGATAGCACAAAATAATGAGAGAGGTAAGCCACAAATAGTAGGATAAACGTGACCTCTTCATTCTAAAATAAACTAACATAGGATGTCCAGATTCACAGGTATAATAAGTTTTTTTCTGTTTGATTAGGAACCAGGGAGAATATTGCATGTGTGAAAGTTAAAAACAAGATAAAGTTGTTATTACTTTGGTGCGCCATTGTGCAACATGCGGGCGGTCAGTGCAGCTTTTATAGCAGCATAAATAATCCCAGTCGTGGTGCTTAGTCGTGGTACTTCTTTGTCCCAAATTTTATATATATTACAAGGGGCTTTAACTTTCTGCTTTGCATTATTTAACCATTCGTCTTAATAAAAAAAGTTAGAAGTTTTATTATTTTGTTTATTATTTACTTTATTATCAAGATTACTTTAAACATGATTTATCAATTTTTATATTTATATTAAATTTTTAAATAAGACAAATGATCAAACATTGTAAATGAATGATCAAAATTCCTTATATTAGAGGACATAGGGAATACTTAATATGCATGAGCAAGCTTTCCAGCGAAATTACTGGGAAATGTTCCTATCCGTTCCAGTTGTAATAGGCCAAAGTCCACGTGAACCTTTCCCACACTTCGGCAAAAGCAAGATAAAATACCACGTGGGTGGCACATATATATATACATATTTTGTGAACGAGGCCAGCAACTTGATCTACAAAGCCTTTCAGTGGCATCAAAACATAATGATCGCATTTTGTATCTACATGGATTGACTGCTTTTAGAAATGAGAAGTTAATTAATTACAAAGTCATGTGAAAAAGATCATACTTGTGTTGCTACCGAAAGATTTTAATTCACACAAGTACACTTCATTCAAAATAGAATAGGCTGTATGTTACAAGATTTACGTTTTGGATAATGATTTGGTCCAAAAATATAATTTTTTACTAAACATATACAAATTAAAATGGGAAAAGTAATGTTCTTGCTCACATTTTTGGCATGTACATTTTCAAATCATATATATTAGAAGATGAAAGATGCATATCGAGCGGGGGCATTATTGTCCCCGGTCATTCTTTTCAATTATAAGACAAGGTTTTTTCACGAAAACAGAGGAATAGTATTAATTTTCTCCCTTTTTGTTTATAAAAGATTATCATACATAGGAAAAAAAAATCAAAAGTAGCAATATATGCCATCATAAGACACTATTATGCTGATCTATTAAAGACGTGAAAACCTGACATCATCTAGGATACCTTTCTGACAGCAACATTTCATCTTCAAAGCTGTACTGCCTACTTATTACTTCCTCAGTGTCCCCTATATTCGACATGCAACGCCTTGCAATTTGAGATGCATCAGCACTTCTTGGTTTTTTATTATGTATCACAGGTTTCCTCTTCACTCGCAAGTTTTCAAGTGTCATTTCCACTTCTCTCATTGTTGGCCGGTCTTCTCCATTCAACTTAGTACAAATTGCTGCTAGCTCTGCTACTTCTTTGATCTCCCCATCTCCCTCTTCCATAACTTGGTGATCTATTATTTCAAAGAACTTTTCTTCTCTGAGTTGAGAGGCAAAATGTAAAACAAGACTATCACCATCATCAGTCCTATATATGGGTTTTTTCCGGGTAAGTATTTCAATAAGAAGGACACCGAAACTAAACACATCACTTTTATCCGTTAGACGGCCTGTATAATAATACATGGGATCTAAATAGCCAATTGTTCCTTGAACGGCTGTTGTCAGTCCAGTTTGATCAACCGGGATGTACCTCGAAGCTCCAAAATCAGATATCTTTGCTGTCAAATTATCATCAAGAAGTACATTAGATGCCTTGATATCTCTATGGAATATTGGTACTGTAGTAGCTGAGTGTAGATAGACCAAAGCTCTAGCGATTTCAAGAGCAATCCTTATACGGTCATCCCATGATAGAGATATAGGTCCCTTCACATGAAGATGATCATTGAGAGATCCATTTGAAATGAACTCATAAACCAACAGTGGAACTTCTGCCTCAAGGCAGCATCCTAGAAGCTTCACCACATTCCTATGATTAACTTGAGAAAGAATTGCAACTTCGTTTATAAAGTCATCTATTTCTCTCTGCACTACAATCCTTGATCTCTTAATGGCAACAACATGCAAGTCTAAAATTCCTTTATAGACAATGCCATGTCCTCCACCGCCAACCTCCCGAGTTTTGTCAAAATTGTCTGTGGCTTTCTCTAGCTCTTGTAATGTGAAGATCATCCTTTCACCAATATTTGCTTTTTGAGACATCAATTGTTGTAGAAGCAGCCCATGATTTTGCTTGAAATATCTCCTTTTCATCTTCATTACCTTGTGCAACTTTATTTTGTTTGTTATGAAGGGTGCAGCAAGTGCAAGGATTAATGTACAAAGGCCGCCGCTAACTCCTAATCCAATGCTTAAACCTGAGGATTTAATTAAATTTCAATAATTTAGGTCAAGCGGGGATGGGAGAGGGGAGTTTGCCAATGTAGTTTGTACAATTTATTATGGCAAGTAAATACGTCAATTATCGAAGGAGTTCTTACCGGAGACAGGATGCTTACACCCCCATTTAACAAAGGGGTCCCCATGGTTTCCATCAGGACAATGGCATTGAAAACTCCCAAATGTATTCACACAATTTCCGTAGCATGGGTATAATTCCGAGTGCAAACATTCATCAATATCTAGACAAATACAACATAGGAAGAATATGAGCGAATTAATTATAAACTACTCACTCTAGTTTCATATTTCTGGACATTTTGGATAACAACACGGTCTTCAAAATATAGTTTTGGCCATTAATTTTTATTACAATATAATAAATATCCTAAGAAATTTATACTTTTGTCAAAGTACTTTTGAAGACGGATTTATACACAATCTTATATAATGTTTTTTAAACTATATTCTTTAAAAGTTATTTACAATCAAATTTTCAAAAGTTTAACTTCAATTTTATCCAAAATGTCAACAATTATAGAGTAGATAAGTGATCGGTGCATAATGTGTATACTAGATTAACTAAGCCAAACACAGAACAAGGTTAAATATGGGCCTATATATTAATAAATGTACCCAAGATTTTGATCACAAAAAAAATATATGTACCCAAGATTGCACTCATATCTATAGATCGCTAGATAGCTATATTTGTGTGTTAGTGGAGATCCTACAACAAAACAAGCAGCTAGCGACAATTAAATGGTACGGTCTACCAAATTATACTCTCTTGTTATACCTTCACATCCGTTTGGAATCGAAGGATTTCCCTTGAGCCCAGCAGGGCACCGGCAGTGATAGCCTCCCTCTGTGTTCTCGCAGTCCCCATAACAGTAGCCTGGAGTGTGGCACTCATCGACATCTGGTAAACAGCAAGAGATCATGCATATGTCAGTTTTTATTAAGGGAATAATCGTATATCAGCTATAGGATATTAAATTGTCTAATAATATGAAGAAACTAAAGCGAACAACTAAATCCATGTTTGGTTAGCATTGGAACCCAACCATCCAAACGAGGTCTAAACAATTACTTCCTCTATTTTTTAAACTGCTGTCAAGCGTTGATTACAGTACATCTGTTTTGATTAACTACTCTCTTTGTTTCCTTGTATTAAAATGTAACACGCTTTGACGGCCAAATTTACTTAAGTTCAGCATGTATTATAGACAAATATAGCAATATATTTTTTAAAAAAACTGATATGCTAAAAAAATACATTCAATATTTGCTTTAATGAAACTGATTTTTAAAATATTATATTTTTCTCTAAATTAGTCAAGTGTAAGGAAATTTGAAAAAAAAAGTTTAAAATATCTTACATTCTGAAACGGCGAGGGTGCTAACTATATATGCTATGAGAGCAAAAGTTTTGTGCCTATTTCTAGATGCAATACATTCGTATAATGTGACATTCTAATATTTTATCAAAAGATAGAAGATCAAGGATTTAGAATATAAAAAAACAGTACTCCCTCCGTCCCAGAAAACAAGTTTTTTGGACATTTGAATTTTGTCAAAAAAACAAATTTTTCCTAGCCAAATGAATTCCACCCAATTAATTGTAACAGAAATGATGTCATTTTTCTTCTCCCTTATTTCCATCTATTCACGCACTCCATTAAATTTGTGCATGCATGGTGGGATTTGAAAGAAGTTTGAATAAATAGAAAACCACATTAAATAGGGGTATGGTGGTCATTTGTGTTGAGTACTAATTTGCATGTAAGAGGCCAAAAGAATTGTTTTATGGGACGAAGGGAGTAGTAGTTACTATGTTTCATAATAATAACATAAGGGTTTTGACTGACCATTCGGCTTATTCACTTTTTTTGCAAATATAAAAACTATTAAGTTGCGCTTAAAGTCCTTTTAAATAATAAAGTAAGCTACAAACATGATACTTATAAACTTTTTTGAATAAAATAAAGAGTAAATTTTAGAAAACCACATGTTTTTTTGTCAAAGTTGCAAAAAACCATACATATTATGACTTGTGGCATAAAACCACATATTATATGGTCTAAATGTTTCATAAAACCCCATATTTTTTAAACTATAATTTATTTCAGCATATTTAATACAGTATTTTTCAAGTTAAATCAACAATCTTAATAAAAAATCAACAATAAAAAATTTTTATAAAATTTTTATAGGCACTATTTTTGTAAAATTTTAAGTAAATGTTATTTAACCGTGCATGAGGTGGGGTTTTGTGAAACTGTAAAACCATAATACATGTGGTTTTGTACCACTAGCCATAATATCTGAGGTTTTGTGTAACTTCGATTATAAAACGTGGGGTTTTATGAAATTTACTCTAAAATAAATGCTTAAACATTGCAAGCGAAAAAGTTAAAATCTTTACATTACGAAACATAGATAGTATTAAAAACAGAGCGAGCATATGTGTACATACCGCGACATCCACCAAGAACGTAAGGATTTCCATGGTAACCCTGGGAGCAGTGGCAGCGATACCCAAGGAGGTCATTAATGCCACCGTAGTAATCACTACAGTAGCTGTTGGCACTCCGGCATTCCGGCGCGGTCACCGTCTCCGTCGTCGATGAACTCGTCGGCGGCGGCGCGGGACATCTCGAAGAGTTGGTGATCACCCAGTCAAGCACGGCTGGGAGCGATGCCGGAGATTCTAGCCTATAACGGCTGTAATTCAACGGCCGATCAGTGATGTAGGCCGAATTCGTGTACTGCGTCATGTTTGGCGCTGTCTTCTCGTGAATGTCGTTGATCTGGATGGTGTAAGAAGGGTACGCAAGGACGATGTTGGCCTGCCAGAACAAAATTCCGGAATAAAAACATTTAGGAAAATTTGAAAGTTTTAAGAGCCCGGATTTAGATACTCTACGGTAATGCAGATACTCTTCATATGCGCAGCACAATAAATCAATGCAATGAATAGTTCCTGTACTATTCACCTCTGTGGTAACTTGTTGCGAAAGCAGAGGATCCGGCCCAATGGGACAAAACCACACGAAACAATCTATTTTGCTTGAAAGATTTATAATTTTAATGTTTTTAATAATAAAAAAACTACAAAACAGGGTCCGTCTAAATGGACCCCTTCATCTACCTCCCACATGCTTGTGGTGTTTAGACTCCCCCATCCTTCTCCACCCCGTCTACACCGCAACAGCTCTTCCTCCTCCCTCCCTTGGCCCATGCGACAGCTTCGGTGAGTTCTAGCGACTCCGACCTTGGTGTGGGCTGCATCACGGGAAGCTGCGGCTCCGCGGATGAGGGGAGGCCGGTGACTATGATGCGGAGGGGCAACTCTAGCAAGGTTGCCGCACCGGCAAGGCGGTGCTCTAGCGAGGGTGCAGTTTGGCGAGGCAAGAGACGAAAGCATCATATAAAGGCAACAAAGATGCCCCTCTTCGTTTGTGGTGAGGTTGTAGCTCAGAGACAGCTATAGTGAGACAACAACTCCAGTGAGATATCAGATCTGTACCATATCTGATTTCTTGAATACATGCCATAGTACGGTGGTACCCAAGGTATTAGATTCGGTACACTGGGTACCACAGGAGTACTTTCATGTGGTCAGGACAACGACGAGATACCAAGATTGGTATCCTAAGTACTGGATCTCTAGTACCTCCGCAAGCGACGGATGGATGTCAATGAATAGGAGACGATAGGGCCACGGAAGAGAAAGACTGCGATAGCAACGAGGTTCCCAGATTCTCCCGTGTGAGACACTGGCAAAGAAGAGATGTGGATCGATGGGGAAAGCGCCGACAAGATCGTGGGGAGAAATATCGATGAGGAAAGACAGAAACGACGTGGGGAGGAGGCATGGGACGCAAGGCCGAAGGTGGATAACAAGACGCATGGTGGTGTCTGTGTGAGGAGTGTAGAACGAGGAAGGAGATCAGCATGAGGGAGACGACGTCCGTTCAACAACGGATTTCTGTTGTGTAGTCATGCTTTTTTATGAATTTAGCAAAATTTATGTATCCATATTTGACTAAAATGTTAAATTTTAAATAATTTTGAATCGAAAGTGCCAAACTGAAACTCTGAATTAAACATGCCTGGCAGCAGCCGACACCGGAGCAGGTGTCGTTGTAGAAGGTGACGGTCGCGGCATCGTCGGTGCCGATCGGCGGGCAGACGGCGGTGCAGGAGCTCACCAGAGTACCAACACCGGCGTCTCCTCCGCCGGTGGGGAGGAGGCGGAGGTCGAACCGGGCGTTGCAGCCGATGAGCGTGATCATGTTGAGCTCGGAGACGAAGAACGGGCCGCCGACGCCGACTCCGACGCGCCATGTACTCGTGGCGTTGCCGCGCTTGACGTCGGCTTGGTCGAAAGCCATGACGGTGCTGTTCACGCGAACGGTGGATTCGGGGATGGAGATCTCGAGCACCTCCACCGTGCCGTCCCCCATGAACAGCCTGCTTCCGTTTCTGCAGGTGAGGTTGAACCCTGGGCGGTAGCATCCCATCTCCACGCCGAATGGGTACTCGAATTTGATGCCGCCGCAGCTGGTCGTGCAATTCCTCTTCCTCGCCGGTGACGCGCCGACGAGCGGCAGCTCGAGAGCTACCACCGTAAAAAGGAAAAACACGGCGGCCTGCTGTACTCTCCTGCTGGTCTCTACCCCCATCTCCATGAGGTTCTCGATCGAGATCTCAAAGGAATCTAGCTAAGGTGGATTGGTTTATGCAGAACGCGGTGGATTCCACTTGTAATGTTCTGGGTAAATAACCACTCTATATAGATTGATATGCTGATATATATAAAAATGTGTCCAGTGATCTTGGGAGTGTAATTAATGCATAATACTTCGTAAATTAATCTAGCTACCTCGCGGATGTGTGTGAATGTCAGATCAATATATTTCTCCATATTCCATGCATGTGATCGTCGTGTAAAAGTGTATACATACGTTAAACTTGTCACCTGCTGCGCCAGTATTGTGCATCACGTGGTCTTGATGGGGGCATGGATTTATATAATCCTAGAGTCTAGGACCTAGACATATTATCTATCCGGAGAGTAGCTGTTCTGGTGCGCTAAACAGCGACGACGCGCGGGCCGACGCGTGTCCAGTCGCGCACGAGCGCTTAGCGTGTTGTCGTCTTCTCCGACAGCTCTGGTGACGGCAGTGGCAGCGATAGCGAACCAGCCATGCATTTACCGTTCGGGTGAGGTGGGGAGGAAGGAGGAAGAGGAGGCCACTGGTGGCTTAGAAGGATGGTCGGGCCAGCGGCCGGATCGGTGGTGGGCAGTGGACATAGCGGGTGGCGAGGCGGTGGTGACACCGCCAGAGCCGCGGGGACGGAGACCGGTGATGGGTGGGGTAGACGGCGGGAGCAATGACTGTCGTGGTGCCGTCGCCGGAGGTGGCTATGGACGGTGGTGCCGCCGAAGGTGGGGAAGAAGAGGACGGGAAGGAAGGGGTCATGGCAGGAGCGCGCGACAATGGCAGCAACTGGATTCGGACGCCGAGACCCCGAGGAGGCCATACCTGGCCGTAGTGACCCTAACGAGACCAAATCCGACCGTGTTGACCCCACCGGTGGCTATGACGGCGTGTCAACGACAATGGTGGGCCGTCGGCGTCACCTCCCTAGCCCGGCCAGATCAAGATCTGGAGAGAGAGGAGAGGCAACGGTGGCGATGACGACGATGACCAGGACAACGGCGATGACCGCCGGGCGAGGCATGCGGTGAGTCGGCACAGTGATGTGCGATGGGGCAGGACCGAAAATGTTTTGGGGTTTTTTTTTATTTTTTTTGGCTAAAAAAGATTTTTGCAATGGCTCAGTTCGTCGTCAAGCCACCTGCAAAAATCAAATCCATTTCTACGGATGGACAGGACCCCGTCTGTAAAAATATTTGATTTTTCTATGAGATTTATAGCAGACGTCCCACGCGTCCGCTGCAATAAATAATTTTTGTCCGTCCGCAAAAACCATTTTGGCCTAGTGTCTTTTTTAGTTAGTAGGCATCTTCATGGTGTCCTTTTTAGCAATTGTTAACCATCCAGCTGGGTACGTATATAATAGCGATGTGTATGCGTCTATGTATATCTTCCGTGTAACGCGCGGCCAAAAAAAGTCCTAGGCGTGGTGGTTACAAACATACATGTGCGCGTACGCGTGCTCGATCGGATGTGCAGCTAGACCAGTTAGTAGTAGTACTTAATTAATTGGCACCTTTTGCTTTCCAGATAGTGGGAACAGTGATTGCATATATTTTCTCTCTGTTTGGCAGGAAGGCCATGTGAAACTTCCTACACTTCGCGGTGGACGCATCTTTATTTGTAAGGACATGCCGATCGGCGCCAGATGCTCACATACCACCTCAGGACTGGATATACATAAATTAGCAGCTTATTTCTGCTTGACTCCTTTGGCACATGTTTAATTAGAGTGATTAGGGTGACGGGACGATCTGGTATACGATTTTTCTTATATATATATGCATCCATTTTTGTTGGATGAATGGGGATAAAATGTATTGCCAAAATATCGCTTATGTTTCAGGACAGAACTGTTTGATTTAAGATAATATCTTAAAAAATGTGTCATATTGACAAATGCGAAGTGCTAGAAACACCATAGATAAATAAAAGTTTCAAGAAATAAGCGACTTTATTTTAGAAATGCCATCGCTGTTAGGGATCCTTAGCATTATCTTTTTTGCTATAGGATCAACAATGTATTTAATGACGTGAGGTGGACAAAGAATGCATTGTTCCGCCCGTAAATTTATAGTTCATCGTATAACGTTTAATGTAGAAAACCACACAACCTAACCCATCAGATTACTTAGAGGGTAACTTACATATAGCACCCCGCTAATTACACTTTTGTCCTCACTTTGTATAAAATGGTTAACCAAATAGTGGTATGGATGGAGGGACAGGACCTTATACATTAGTTCCACCCTTGTCAAACTAGCAAAGTGCTACTAATTAAGTGTGCAACATACACATAGGGCACACAAGCCACGCCATAATTGGGCTAGGATGCCCCTCCTCCCCCCTTAAAAATAGAAATCGACGTCCCCATCGATCCAATATACCCACACTTGAGCAAACTACTAGGAATATCCCCGGCCACATCCGTATGTCCAGCTCTGGCCCATATGCCATGTCATGTCCGCGCAAGGCCCACGCACCATACTTAACATACTCGCGCCCTAGCAGCCCTAAGCACCTATAAAACCACGAAGGTCGACACTGATACCATTTTTCATACCCACGCCCTCTTGAACTGCGCAACCCAGCCTATCGAATAGGCATGTCCACTTATACATACCACCCTTCTTACCCTTCACGTAAAATGGTTAATATATAAGTGGTATGTCTGAAGACAAGGCCTTATATGTACAGACCACACACAAGGACCATAAAGGCCATGTCACAATTGGGCCAGGATGTTATACAATCTTAAGGCATTTTTGTCAGAAAGATTTGACAAAAAAAAAAGATTTGGGGGTGGCTGTTGTAATTCTGAACATCAAACTATTAAGAGTAGGGTTACAATTCTACAATCCTAGTATGTGGAAAAGGACTTGAATCACTCTGGTTATAGCAACTCTAGGCCAGCTCCCACTACTTATGATTCTAGTGTGTTATTATAGAAAAACCAAAGAATAACAAGAGGTTAATTGAGAAACTCCCAATTTAGTGGTCCGCTGATGTATTTGGCTAGCACTACAAAATCTAACGTCTCTTTAATTGTGGGCAAATTGAGCTGATTTGTTTCAAATCCATGGATTACTGGCATGCTTTGAAAAGACTAATATGCAATCTAAAAAGCACTATAAGTTATGACATTCGTTGTAATGGGTCCCATAGGGTACTAGAGGGCTACAGTGACAAACTTGATATATTTGACAGAGATAAGTTGGAAGCTATAGGTCGTTTGGAGGTGACATTGTTTTCTGGATGTCTTTCAAACAGACCATCTTAACAAGGTCAATAATAAAGGCACAACTCAAAATGTTAGATACTACAACAATTGAGATCGAGTGCCTTTGCAAGCTTCTTTATGGATCTATCAGTAGTTAAAAAACATGTATCAGCTGTCTTGTTGAATTGTGATTATTAAGGTGAATAGCTCAAAGGACAACATGAAGGCGTTGAGTTATGTTAAGAGACGACTGAAATCTGTCGGGCAATAGAGTTTGACTATATCCATGACACCCTTGGGGGTAAAACATAAATAGGCCCCTGTGGGATTCAAGGGCATGAAACTACAAATCTGCATGTAGACACCACTCCGCCGAAGACATCTAAGCCCTATGGAAGCAACTCGCCAATGTGCCTACACGCCTTCGACTAGTCTCACATATACATCTATATATCCTATAAAACCTAGTCGATAGGTTAGACGCCTCCACTGTAGCTCTTGTGCTTGGTGCCAAGCCTTATTCAATGATCAAGTAAAGAGGCTTCTAGCCAATAGGATATAGGGCTATTACACTTCTCGGGGTCCTAAACTCATATATAATTTGTCGTTCATATGTGTTTGTTGTGTATTCTTCTAGGCCTTGTTTTGTATTATGTTTAGATAAAACCTCATATTATATGTATGCAACATGACAAGAATATATATGCTATTAGGAATTTAATTAAACTAATGTACATTTTTATAAATTTTCATAACACATATAAAACAAGAAAAATAAACGATACCGACGGTGTAGACTTTTTTCACACACAACAGCGACGGGACGGTAATTCACCTGTTCAGGCCTACTTCATGGCTCGTCATGAATAGGCACATCCGTGACGGCCGCTGTTGCGAATGTTCGTTGACTGGATAGTCGTACACAATGTTTATGCATGCATAGTCACATGGTCTTTCTTTTGTCACTACTCCGAAAAACATTTTTGTAGGTGGTCAAAATAGGTTTTTACACGTAAGTGGCTGTCCTTCCATCTGAAAAAAAACCCATCTTCACATGTGGAAGCGATGTCTGTGAAGATATGTTTTTGCAAGAGGCTTATAACATGAACTACCTGCCAAAAACCTTCCTCCCAGACAGCTGTGAGGAAGGGTTTTGGCTCGTCTTTCTTTTCCTGCCAATTCAAATCTCAATTTCGTATCAATTATTTACATGCATATGAATCGCCAATGTGATCATTTAATATAGAGCATGTGCCTACTAGTATCGATCAAATAGGAGTAAATTTCAGAAAACCTCTTATACTTAAAGTTGTAGAAAACCACACATTATATGACTTATGCCACACTAACACATATTTTATGGTTGAAATGTTATATAAACCCTACATTATTCAAATTATAATTTATTTCATCATATTGAATACAATATTTTGTTTTTCAAGTTGAATCAACAATATTAGTGAGAAACTAACAATCAAAAAGGTTTTATAGACACATAGTTTTTTAAAATATTTAATAAATATTATTCAAACATGTATAGGGTGGGGTTTTGGGAGACTATGGAACCATAATACTTATGGTTTTATGTCACTAGCTATAATACCTGGAGTTTTATGCAACTCTAATCATAAAATCATAAAAGATGGGGTTTTTTGAAATTTACTCATCTAATAATTATCAATATGAAAAGAGTAAGTTTCACAAAACTGCACATTTTATGGTTCGAGTAGCAGAAAACTACGTGTACTTTGACTTGTCACTTAACTACACATATCATGATACTAATGTTTCACAGAACTACACTAATTCTCATAAAACTATAAGGATTTTTAATAGTACAGTTTTGTGAAATTTAGTGTAGTTTTGTGAAACATTAATACCATGGTATGTGTAGTGAAGTGATAAGTGTTAAAGTATGTAGTTTTCTACAACTTGAACCACAAAACATGTAGTTTAGTAAAATTTACTCATATGAAAATTATGAAAGCAATTGATAATTGTACACATATATATACACAAATAATTGTCACATAGTTAATGATCACAAACACGTTACACGCTCATATAAAATGATCACTATGAAGTTTTCTTCCCGCTCAATAAGACCTTTATATTGATTCTCTTGAGTCAGGATCCTTTATTTGTCGAAGAAATCACAACGCTGCGCATGTTCTCAAATACATTGTCGTTGAGTTATCAGAGTCACCAATCATGGACATCTACATCCAAGTAATGTCAAATAGAAAATTAAACATTATTAAATACGTCAAAATTCAGGGTTGCTGAAATCTTCATATTGATAGTTTAGTAGATCGATACTATTCACCGAGGCAAGTAACTCAATCTACAAATTCAATAAAGGACATCAAATTAAAATAAAATATTCACTCCGTTCAATAATGTAAGCATTTATGGACCATGACATAACTTTTGAGATGCTACTTTGACTAATAATATCCTTACCAAAAGGTTGTTTCAAATAGAAAGAGTTGCATATTACAATAATATGTTTAAAAATAAATCTAGTAATATTATTTTTACATAATCGACCTTATCTATTTTTTCCCTATTAAAAGTTACAGTTAAAAATTTTACTATTCTAAAAATCCTTATATTCTTGAAAAGGGGGTGGTTGTAGAATTCTTATATTATGGATGGGGGGAGTATTTGTAAAGGATTGGTACTTCTTTCTATAAAAATATACCATTAAATTGTTACAGAAATTCTTACAAATATTCCTTCGTTTCAATATAAATCTCTCGCAAATATGATAACTTTCTACTAAACATCAAATAGAAAAAAAAAATCATTGGTAAAAATATCCTCACCGACGAATGGAAAACAATTGTCAAAAAAAAAGAAAATACGGGTAAATTCTAAGAGAAAAGTCCTCACATGCCCATCAATTCTCTCTCGATCCCTTCTATGCCCCTCAAATTTGCCCAATCTCTTCTATACCCCTGAGTTTTTATCTTCATACCTTTATACCCATTCCATAAGTTAACCATTAAATATTCTCTAAAATGACATTATTACCCTTCCCATCTACTACTATCACATACGTGTATGCTTGCTTATTTAGAAAAATACAATTCTAAAAGAAAATATTTATTTAATTTATCAAAAGAAAACAAAACATAATTATTTGATCCATATATTTAAAATTTTAATATAAAATTTATAATAAATTTTAAATTATATTTGATGAAATATGTATAAATATTTATATTGAAATTTAAACCTAAATAAAAAATTTTGTTGTTTCAGTTTCTTAGGAATATGGTGTGCATTTCATAATGTTTTTAAATTTATTTTAAAATAAATTTACTTTCTAATATTTAAGTTAAATAATTATGTCTTGCTTGATTTTATTATGAATTCAATTTTTTTTCACATTGAGATTTATGTTCATAGAGGAATTAGCATACTACAATCTAACGGTCAACTTGTGGTCAACTAACGGAATGGATATAGAGGGGATATAGATAAAAAATCAGGGTCATAAAAGGGATTAGGCAAATTTCAGGGATGTAGAAGGATTGAGGGAAAACTCGTGGGTATGTAAGGAATTGCCCCAAATTTTAACAAGGCTAGGAATGTGTTGCTGGTTTTCATTCCTATAAATGTGTATTAGAGAAATTGTAGGTGTCCAAGTGTAAGCCCCCTTTGACTCAAAAGTATTTGTGGAGGTTTTTTATAGGATTCCTATGCGGCCCTTTGAAATAAAAAATTAATGATTTCTTAATATTTTGAAATTTCTATGGAATAGTTCAATGCTAGTAGATTTTAGAGGAAATTTAGCAAGAGATCAAACCTCTTGAAAACTTTCGTGTGAGTATCTTTTTTCTCCAATTTTTGCATCTTTTTCTATGGCCCTATCAAACCCTCATCTCTTTTTTTTGTGTGTGTTTTACAATACTCTTTTTTGCATATGCATTTCTATATAAATTCTATTTGTTTTCCATTCATGTGTTTTAGCATTTCTGCAATTAAGAGGGGGCGTAGTAGCAATTTCAGTTCAGAGTACATCCGAGACTTCCAAATGAAATTTCGGCCTTCTTGTCGCATGCGTGGCTTGAAAACTTCCAATTCCGTCAGTATTGGGCCGTCTGTTCACCCGGGCCAAGTTGCGTGCAAGAACATCCGGCCCAAAAGCTTAAGCCCTCCGTCTCCAGAGTCCAGAAGCGCCTTGCCCTCCTCCTCCTCCACGGCGGCGGCGGCTGATTGCTAGCAGCGGCCAGAGGCCGAGCGGCCACACCTTCTCCTCCGCAACGAAGGAAGTGAAAGGTCAGTGCTCCAAAAACGCCATCTTTCTTCTGCATTCCCACTCTTTGATCTATCCGCCCCAACCCAAAGAGGTAGGGATGTCAAACGGTCTAGGTCTGAATGTATAATGTTGGCACAGTCGAAATGTTGGATATGATGATGCCTCGCGAGCAAACATTACAATTCCAGGCCATAGCAAGAAACTGATCTGCTGTACTTTCTGTAGATATTTATTGGGCGATTTTGTCAACAAGTTCTGTTTTTTTTCTTTTGGTTTGTGAAATGATGAAATAAGTAAGATCATTTGTCTTTCGAGTTCTTATAATAAAATATCTGGAGTAAAAAAAAGGTTTTATGTGATTTATGAATCATATCCTCAACTGCAAGAAGCTCTGTGGCTCTGGGCAATTCTGTAGTACGTCAATTGAATTTAGTTCAGTGGGAACTTCCTAACAAACTAGAGTCATTTCCTGGAGAGTAAACATTAGGCAAATCAGTACATTACTCTCACTCCTCAGCGGGACATTAATTGAGGATGTTGAGTGGTAATTCAGTTTTTTTACGTGATTTTCTCTTAGCTAATGTGGTCTGTGAGCACAAGTCACATTAAACTGATATTATCCGACGAATTTTAATTTTAGTGATATTTTACGTACATTGAACATGTATCTAAATGGCTTACCAATTTACCATCATCATCTATTTTTTCTCTTGCACTTATTTGCTCGCTTTGATTAAGTTAGGTTAAGCAAGTTGTCTGCAAAGGGCTTTAAGCATGGTATGCCAAGCTTGTTAGGTAAAGGAGTAGTTGGCTAGGTCAGTAACAGAAAGATCTTCAGCTTTGAATGTCAAAACTCGACCAAGCAAATATAAGTATTTGTGGTGGACATATGTATATCTTGATTCGTATAAATCACAGAGAAATAGAAACACCTGGTTATTCCTTACAATTGTTTTAACCAAGAACTCTTCCACCTCCATTAAGACTCTTTTCACCATATCCTCAATAGGATTGGAGATCAACTATATATGGAAGACATAAATCTATTCTCTTTTATTATGACATTAAATGGCAGGTGGGAGAGTACCGATTTAACAGTCTTTCACTACTACAATTCAAAATAAAAACAAAATCCTAGTTTGTACTCCAAACTGTTCCGAATTTTCTACCCTGTACCTGGAAAGAGATACAAACATATCCTCTGTCATTCGTTGACATTTGCTTCCTCTGAAGGCAGCGCACACGGAAAGCCACGCTTTTGTCTGAAATTCACTTTCAAGTATTAGTCTTGTGTCACTCTCTACACAACAACGTATCTTGGAATAAGATTTACACAAATTGAGATGGTCATGTTTGTAATGCTAATGCTTATATTTTCATCTTTTGTACTTTGAACTTATTATGCTATGCTGGTGTCTTCTGGCATTATCTCCTTGTTTCATACTCTCGACTAGTCGCATGCTAGCGTGGCATTCTGCTGTTTGATATTTCTGCACTGTAGTTTGTTAGTATTACCCTAGAAGAAAATCCTTTTACGTTGTACAACGCAAAGTTTCGCTGATTTGGTTCTGTGGATGTAATCATGTAAACAAAGCAAACTACTGCTTTGATATATATGGTCCATCACTCAATGCTTGTCATGTTCCCTGATGCATTGTATTTGTTAGGTCAGAAAGATGAGGAAGGGACTGCATCCTCAGATGCAGTGGATTTCATATGTGACTCAAAGTGGCAGGTTGATGAACATCATGATGACCAAGATCAGCCATACTGGCAAAGTGCACCACATGAGAGCAAACCGTCAAATGGCTCAAAGCCTTGGGCAGATTGCCAAGTTCAAGCGCCGTTATGAGCTGGAAACCGAGGAGAACAATGGCAAATAGAAAATTGTCTTGAAATAGCAGTAGTTATTCTCATTGTAGAATGCTCTCCATTCAGTCTAGGACATAATAATGTGACTCCTCATATTTACTTTGTTATAAAAAAAGGTTTTATGACATTCCAATTGATGTCCGGAATTTCTACAGAATTTCGCTTCGCCATCGTCTGTACGAGCTGACACATTTATGATGTAAAAATATCTACAGTTACATGATTATTGTAGAAATTGTATACTCCCTCTCTTTTGGTCAATCTTTTTAAAATTCCAATCATCACTAATTTCCCAAATGCCTGGTTTTAGAACAAAAGAAAGGATATACTCAGATTTGACTTTAAAAGTGCTATCATAATACCATATATTCAATAGATTTTATAAACTTATTCTAATAAAATTGATGGTTGAAATCTCATTCATTAGGAATTCATGTTTTTTTCCTGTATCTTAAGATTACGTTGCAAGGCTGCCCCTATTTCCTGTGATTATTTGATGTGACCATGGCTACAACAGATACAACCATTGATCACATCATATACCCATAGGTGGTCTCGTTTCATAACAAGTGCCAATTTAATCAAATCAAGAATATGACACTACCTCATAATATATGTGTTTATATGTTCAGGACGGCCATGGTACATGCAAAGATAGAGGAGATGAAGATTGATGCATTCTGGAACCCAATTCGGCCACCCGATGCAGCATGGACTTCAAACGGTCGCCAATTCTTCGTACGACATCCGTTTTGGGCCCGTGAGTACTTGATGGAAAGGTTTCAGAGTCCTCTTTCCAACGGATCCAGCCTCATAGCCAAATTCCATTCGAAACAAGACGTTGGATCGCCAGTAATGGGCCTATGGGCTTGTAACTTCGTCTGGGACACCGGTCCAAGAGGGGCCCAAGTGGGGTGCGTTCTAGCCTGGTGGGAGAACCCTAGAACGTCCTCCCACTCCTTTAAATAGCTAGTTACCCTTCAGGGTTATTTGGGTTTTGTTAATTGTAAGTTTAGCCATTGCTACTTCGCTTGCAGCGCACGTGTCGGCTAGACCGTCCGTCTGCTTCTTCAGAACCCCATTATCGTGTACCGATTTATCTTTATGCGTCTTGTTTATCTAGCAATTCAGTTGCTTGTTATCTTGTTCTTACTTGTTCTCGATTGCTTACAGGAATAGGGTTGATCTGCACCAGCAAGATCAACAAACCCTCGCAGAGGTGTATCGATCGCTAAGGCGCAACACAACAACGTCTCGTACGGTTGTAGTCGGATCATTAATGTTTCTTCCAAATCGTAGTTATCTCAACTCACCGAAAGATCATGCCACCCCCGTGCACATCAAGTGGTATTAGAGCTTTCCTTGCTCGATGAGTTTTATCTATCTATAAACCTGAAAATAGCCAAAAAAAATAATTGAGAGTGATTTACCTAGCCATCTTTGTGCCTTGCATTGTTCTTTTCAGTTTTTGCATTGTTGAGTTTTGCGTTGCATTGTCGAGTCGTGTTGCTAGTCTTAGCGTTAGTTTCGTCTAGATTTTTGAGTTCTAGTCACGTTAGTACCACAACTGTTGTCACCATCACCATGCCGGATGTCGTTGGGAACAACGAAAACGGATTCGTTTCGCCGTCAGTGTTCCGTTTTTGTATTTTTCTGTAAATTTCCGTCGGTCAGTTTGAGAGTTGCATAGTTTGAATCTAGGGTTTGTGAGCTCCATGCCGTGTCTGTGTTACGTCCTTGTGTCGTTCAGTTTGGAGGAAGGATACCGAATAGTTTTGGTTCGGTTTGGAATAAAATAGCAGATCAGATACAAGTCCTGCCGCTTCCACGTAACCTCTCCATAAAAATAGGAAGGTTTGCTTTGTTTAGAGAAAGTTTCCTTTTCCACAAAGAAATCGAGTGCCACCAATCTGGCCGAATCCCCCTCCTCCTGATTCGGTCAATCTGCATTCCTTCGGCCGAATCCCACCCTCCCTCTTTTCTTTCAGCCGAACTCCTCCTTTCCCCCCTCTAGTCCGAAATCTTTCCCTTCAATCTTCCAAAATTGTTCCACAAACACCTTGGAAATTTTTTGTTCTGTGTCGGTTTTTAGATCCGTTTGCAAAAACGGAATCGTCGTATCGTCATGATTCCATTTTTGTATATAACAAATTTTTGGGTGACAATTTTTCATTTAGGTCCCTGTAATTTTTTATATTTACATTTAGGCCCTGGTAAGTTTTGGAAAAAAATTCGAAAAAAAATAGAGAAGAGAAAAGCCGGACCAAAATAGAAGGAGAAAAGAAAAAAGGAACAAAACAAGAAAAGGACAAATTCATTTATCTTTGGGCTTTCTTGTGTATATCAGAGTGATGCTTGAGTTGTTTCTAGTGCTATCTTGTGGTATCGTTTGTGTCTAGGCTCGTGTCTCTAGTTCGTTCTAGCCTAGGACCGGCACGATACTTGACTTTGAACAATTATTCAACTTTGTATTCTCTGATTTGAGCAATTGTCATCCTTGCTACATATTTAAGCCAACCTAGAGCTCCACAAATTATACTACAGTTGTACAGATTGTGAACGTGTGTGCCAAAGCATCGATACATCCAACCTCCATCAGGTGTTTGGTTGAGTCGGTGTGGACGCCATCCAGCTTGCATAGGTAAGAACTTGTAAGAGCTTGGTATAAAGCTTGAGTGCAGCTGATATCTGAGCCTCCACTACCTAGTAGTTGATAGGAACGTATATGTTCTTGTATATGTTTCTTGTTTGCTACTAACAATGACAGGGATACGCAAGACAGTTGGGGAAAATTGTGCTCCACATCGACATCTTCGTCGAGTAACGAGTGATCAACATGACACAGATAAGGTACATGATTATAATCTTACAAGAGTAGAGTCTATTTTGCCATCTTTTGATGAAAAGTATGATTCTGCTGCGTATGTTAATTGGGAGCTACCAGTAGACAAACAATTTGATGAGTATGATTTTTCAAATTCTCAAATGATTAAGATTGCTAGCAATAAGTGTACCGGTTCTGCATCTTTTTGGTGGTATATTGTGGGCAATAAGCTTGAAACTTGGGATGAATGCAAAACACTGATGAGAAAAAGATTTGTGTTTTCATACTATAGACGTGCTCTACTTGAAAAAATTGAACATCTAAAACAAGATGACAAAACTGTACGGAAATACTTTCGTGAATTCAAAATTTGTATCACTTATAGTGGTTTACAGGAATCTAATGAGAACACAATGACTAGATTTTTCAGAGGGCTTAATCCCGATATTCAGGCTAGGCTTGCTATTGTGACTTATAATCATATAGGCCACTTGTTTTTGCTTGCTTGCAATGCTGAAAGTGAAATTTTAAAAGACAAGGGAAAACAAGCTATGTTTGTGCCTCCTATTACTAACATTTTGCGGGAAGTTCTGGACATTCACCAAAAGGAGGAGAACAATGTGATCGTGACCCCATCTCCATCGCTCACGAAAGAAGAAGACAAGGCTGATGCACCTACATTATCTGAAGAGGAAATAAAAGGTAAATTAAATGGTGCTAAATTTACTCAAGGTGAGTGTGTTATTGATGAATTACATTTGTCCACTTTATATGCTGATCTAGAGCAAATTTTAGTGGAATCTACTTCTGATATGCCTTTGTCACAAGTTGATATTGATTCTGTTCCTTGTGACAAAGAAGAGTTGTATGACAATGCTTCACTTATATCCATTCCACAACTAGTGAATGAACATGCTATTTCTACTTTATGTTCCAATTTTAAGCATGTTATTCACGATGCTAGCAAGAATGATGAACTTCAATTCCTATCTTCTTTAAATATTGTGTGCTATATTCAGTTTGATAACTTTTGTGAGCTCAATTGTTTGAAGGAGAAACTGTTTACTAATTCTGATTTGCCATGTCCTAGTAACGTTCTTTTCCATATCTTTGGCAAATGTGATGATGACGGAGTTTATATGGTACACAAAGTTTATATTTGTTCAGATATGCAACCCGATGTTGTTATGCCAGGAAAATTCAAACTAGAGAGTAGTTTTAGTACTGCTAATATTACTTCGAGCTTGTTTTGGTTTTGTCCAAATACATAGGTTGATTCTGACGAAGGGGAGCGACGAGATCGCTCAATGTTGCTGCCATATCCGTTCAGAAATGCACCATATGAAGCGCTACGTGAATTACCCAAGTTAAAACCGAGGACGGTTTTCTGTGAAGAAGGGGAGGATGATGTGACCATGGCTACGACAGATACAACCATTGATCACATCATACCACAGACGGCCATGGTGCATGCAAAGATGGAGGAGATGAAGGTTGCTGCATTCTGGAACCCAATTCGGCCACCCGATGCAGCATGGACTTCAAACGGTCGCCAATTCTTCGTACGACATCCGTTTTGGGCCCATGAGTACTTGATGGAAAGGTTTCAGAGTCCTCTTTCCAACGGATCCATCCTCATAGCCAAATTCCATTCGACTCAACGGGAATCGCGAAAACAAGACGCTAGATCGCCAGTAATGGGCCTATGGGCCTGTAACTTCGTCTGGGACCCCGGTCCAAGAGGGGCCCAAGTGGGGTGCATCCTAGCCTGTGGGAGAACCCTAGAACGTCCTCCCACTCCTTTAAATAGTTAGTTACCCCTTCATTGCTACTTCGCTTGCAGCGTGTCGGCGAGACTCGATTTATCTTTGTGTGTCTTGTTTATGTAGCAATTCAGTTGCTTGTTATCTTGTTCTTGCTTGTTCTCGATTGCTTATAGGAATAGGGTTGATCTGCACCAACAAGATCAACAAACACTCGGAGAGGTGTATCGATCGCTAAGGCGCAATACAACAACGTCTCGTACGGTTGTAGTCGGATTGTCAATGTTTCTTCCAAATCGCAGTTATCTCAACTCACCGAAAGATCGGGCCACCCCCGTGCACATCATTATTAATCTGTTTTTTTTCAACGTGTTTCTTAATAATTCCTATGTTGAAAGACCCTTGAAAATTTGATGGAGCTTTGTCGTAAAAATTACCAATGACAACAAGGGCTCCTTTGGATAGGAGCGTTTTTGGAAAAATTGGAGGATTTCCATTCCTATAGAATTTGACACTATTCACTCATTTAGAATGAAGGAATAGGGCATAGGAAAACGTAGAACGCAGAAGGGCAGAACGTCTAATTCTGTTGCGCGCCTAATCGTACGAGTTGCGGCGGCGGCTGCTTGACCGACTCATCCCAAATCACAAACCCTAGCCGCCGCTCGTGTCGTCTAGATGGGCGACTCGGGCAGATCTGCATCGCACCGAGCGCACCGTTGCTGACGCCGTCTCCTCCGGCCCCCGTTCCTTCTCGCCTCTGGCTTCCTAGCCGGTGGCAAGGAGGAGCAGGGGTCCGTCCTCCAACAGATCTACTGCTTAGGTTTTTTCCTATTTTTTTTTCTTTTTCTCCATAATAATTAGATTAGGTTTGGATCGTCGATTCGATGTTTTCGATCTGGCTTTCTACTTTGTAATGATATTCCTCCAGGAGATCCGTTGTCCTCTTTGAGGGCAGCGTGTTCGTCGTGAAGGGATCGAGGTACGTTGGTCTAGTTCTCTTTGGGGAGGGATTGGAACTTTTTTCCCCTCTGCTGGAATCATTTTTCTGATCACTGGTACTATTACAGGCGGCGGCGAATCTACCTTTTCGGTCGTTGTTGGTGATCACTAGCGGTGGTGATGGATCTTATGTTCGGTTCAACCTTCAGAAGATATGGCCAATGTGCTTTCGGCGTCTTTTTACTCCTTGTAATTAATGCCTCTTTTGCGGTCTCTACAATGGTGGAGTCTTCTGGTGGTTGGGACTGCGACTTTTGATTTCAGATCTGGCGAAATTCCATGGCGAGGGATTCTCCCGAAGCAGTGGATGCTGCCGGATGCAAGGAAGATGAAGGATAAAGACCTAGTGGCATACTTGAATGTAATTTTATTTTATGTTAAGGTCTCAGTTGTAAAAGGGGTTATATTTTAATGGAATTCAGTCCCTTTCTTAAAAAAAAGGAAAATGCAAAATCTTCCTTTGACATTGATTCAATTGGAACTCCATAGAAATTTTAGTGTCTATTATGACCTCTTTTTTCCTTTCGTTTTAAGAGTAGTCCAAGACAAAGACAAATCGTTTTATAAACATTCAAGTGAACATCGGTTACAACTTACATCCATCTTAAACAGTTAAAATATATTATGCATAGTTAACCAGAATCTTTCCTTTTAGTTCATTCATATGTTCCAAACACCGTCTTATTTTTTAGTTATATGTTTTACACGTGTATTCCTATTATATTTTTGTATTTTATACATTCGCGTCATTTTGCATTCCCACCTTGCAAAGAGACCGAATTTTTTTATGACCAGATGAGTTCGCAAAAAAAACACGAATAGAGAGTTGTCAAAATAAATAAATAGAAATCCATTAATACTGATGCAAAGGTATGCTTAAATACTTAACTCGTCTGGCGTTACTTTCAAGTGCGCGTTAGTCCATCGATTCTCCAATAAAAAATATTACCTCTGTTTCAAGACGTTTTGACTTTTTAGTTTTAATGTTTGACCATTCGTTTTATTCAAAAATTTTATGCAAATATAAAAAATAATAAGTTATGTTTAAAATACTTTTGATAATAAAGTAAATCATAAACAAAATAAATGATACTTTTATAATTTATTGAATAAGACGAATGGTTAAAACATTGTAAGTGAAAATTCTAGGTCCTGTTCGGCTGGATGAGCTGAAAATGGCTGGGCTAAATGGGTTTGCTTATTTAGAAGTTGGTTGGGCTGAATGTTTTTTCTTAAAAGCTGGCTAGCCAAACAGGGCACTAACCGTCTTACATTCTGAAACGTAGAGAATATAATTATAATTAAATAATATTGTTATTATTTATTTTATTTTATGGTACGGACACTCCATCGATAATTTGTATCTATTTTGTAGGATGCAGGTTAACTTAATAATAATAATAATAATAATAATAATAATAATAATAATAATAATAATAATAACAATAATAATAACAATAATAATAATAACAATAAGAATAATAATAAGAACAACAACAATAATGCTAATCTTTACCTATATCATAAAAAAGGAGAGGTGATTCCTTTCTTGGTACGTCGTACATCCCTCTACCGAGAAACAGCGATATAGCAATCCCCCCTTTCCGAAATAGGTTATTTCTGTTTTCTCCTGATTTTCTTCCGTCGGTGTCCGATTTATCTGCACTAAAACGAACTTCCAGTCGCGTATGTAACCGTGACATCAGATTTTTGGGAAAACAGCCCATTATCAATGATGCAGCCATGCACAACGTGACCGTCCGGCCGATTCTATCTTCTACGTGCAGCGCATCTGACTCCTGATTATGTTTCCAAGCACGTATGTGCTCTCTGGCCTACCTTTTTAAATTATGCATGCTTAATTTGGTGAAAGTGGATTTTTTTGGGCTAAATTCCCATTAAAACTTTGCCTATTTATTGATGTCCACCAAATTAAACATTTACTCCACTTTCAAAGCAATGAAAAATTAAAACATATCAAGGTATAGATATGGTAACATATGTTTTAAGCATGCATGAAGAACATAGATTTTTACATGTATAAAAAGAATTTGTAGCTATAAATCTGATGCAATGAAATGCATATATTACTACAAGATACAATACAAGATACAAGTTGCTTTTTTCTACAAAGACCGCTGGATAAGCACCCCAATTTGTAATCTATTTATGACATGTGATTTTAGGGCATCATGTCAGGATTTTTTTCAATAATTCCAATATATGATTTGCTTAATTCCTCCATTTTGGTGACATGTGATTTTGGTAAACGAGGTGAAGCGAGCCAATTTACGTCGCCATCCAGAACGTTTAAATACTAATACGTACACCCCGTTGCAGCGCACGGATATTTTACTAATAATAATAATAATTAAATAATAATAGATGATTCCTTTCGTCCTGGTACGTCGAACATTCAAAACAGCGAAAAACAGCGATTTCCTTGGCGCATGAATACGTTTTTGCCTTCGATCAGCAATTCGGCGCTCGGACGCAAACGCAGCGATGCATATACCGTGTAAACGACAGGCTTTGTTTCTTCTTGGGCCGGCCTCCCTCCCCTCTGTTTAGACTAATTCATTGCAGAGAACGAACACAACAGAATCGAAGTAGAAGTAATTCTCATTAGTGAAGTAATGTCCAGTGGGGTTTATTTATAGCCCCAAATAGGAGAAGTTACAAATAGAAGTTAGAAGGGGGAAGTTAGAGTAATCAACAATTGATCACATGTTTAATATGTTTTAACACTCCCCCTTGAGCAATTGACTTCTCACGACTATCATCATGATTCAACCAATGGATAAAACTCCTCCAAAAACCCTGTGGGAAAAACTTGAAGAGAAACCATATACGTTGATATAGATATGCCATTAAAACTCCTTAAAAACCCAGTGGGAAAAATAAGGAGAAAATGATATGACATATTTGTGAATTGTTAATGAGAAACCTTTAAAGGAAAAACTCATATAAGACTTTCTGGATATTATGATCAACTTGTCATAATATAGAATAACTCCCCAAAAACCATATAGGAAAAATATGGAAGTCAAAATACATCTCTTTAAAAACCCAAATGGGAAAATAGAGATATGATATTTACATTGCCCTATTGCCTCATTAAAAACCTTTCATAAATAGAAAGGGAAAACGAGTACAATATTTGCCATCAACAGGTTTAGGGAATCACTCCCCCTGATTCTTGCAAATCCCGAAGTCGACGCATACCGATTCCTTCAACACATTTTTGGAATGTGGAGGTTGGTAATGACTTCGTAAACAAGTCTGCAAGGTTATTACAAGACTTTGTTTGCAATATACTAATTTCACCACTCTCTTGTAATTGATAAGGGTAAAATAGTTTTGGAGCAATATGTTTCATAATATTACTCTTTATAAACCATGTTTGCATTTGAGCAATGCAAGCCGCATTATCCTCAAAGATAATCGTCGGCGAATCAATACAACAAATTCCACAAGATTGTTGTATATGATTAATCACTCTACGAAGCCATACACATTCACGTGATGCTTCATATAGAGCAATAATCTCTGAGTGATTAGTGGAAGTAGCTACTAACNCCAAATAAGGAAAGAACAAGGCAATCTCCATTAATATAAGCCACATGGTAATCACCCAAAAAATGAGCATAGACCATGTTTTAAATTCTGAGTTGAGGAGGATAATCATTTTGGCAACCAAAATGTAGATCCACTTCACATAACATCGAAGAATTTAAAAATAACCATGTTCCAAGATAGAGAATAAAGTTGCATTGAAGAAGATATGAACATTGGCAACAAGAATAATTGCAAAGAAAACTAATAAACATGGAAATGCCCAAATTATTGCAAATGAAAACATATATTTACAATAACAAAGTTTACCAGGGGTCTAAATGTAAATTACATAGACACACGTGAACTAATAAACTAAACAGTACTAATTATACACAAACAGGAGGACTAAACTATAAAGCACTGCTGAAAATAAAATGGAAATCTAATTTAATTAGATAAATTGGTGGCAGGCCGAAAATTCATCAATTTTCGGCCCACCACCACCTTCCATCAGCCCATCCGCTCTCCTGGCGGCTTGCAGCAACGCGAGCTGGCGCGACCCAGCGAAATGCGATGGCCGCGGCCTGTCAACACAGCCTGGTACGGCATGTTCGGCGCGGCCCAGCCCAATCGAGGGAGGACGCGGGCATGTGGACGCGGCCCAGTCCAATCGAGGGAGGACGCGGGTGTGTGGAGAGAGGAGCGGGGGAGGAACGGTTAGGGTAGAAACCCTAACTCCCCTCCCCTCAAACCGCTGCTGCCGCCGTGCCGAATCGGGCGAACCGTCGCCCGATCCGCCGCCTGCGCCGTCGCCATTCCAACGCCCACGCCACCGCCATCTTTACTCCTTCAGGCTGATGAAGAGGACTCCTCCGAAGAGGAATCAATGAAGATCCAGGCGGGTGACTGTGTCTCCATCATCGTCGCCGCCGCGTGCTCCATCATCGTCGCCGGTGAGGTCGCCTCCTCCGCCGTCGCCGATTCCACCAAATCCGGCGCTCCTGACGGGCAGAACAACCCCGGGCGGCGGTTAGCCGCCGCGGAGGCGTGCGCCCGCCGCCCGTAGAAATGGCGAGCACCACCGTCTCCGAAGCGCGTCGGCGCGGCCTCCCCTGGACCGGCGCCGGTGCCAGCTTCGCATGGATGCCATGCGTCGCCCACGGACGACGTCGTGTCGGCGTCGAGCCGTGCCCCGTCGGGATGACGGTGGCGCGGCGAGGTGGTGGCGGTGGAGGCGCAGCCAATNGTCTTAAGATGATCTCGTGCTTCATCAATATCTTGTATGTTTCCAATGATATTTAAATCATCTACATACACTGATATGATACAAAATCCTGTAGAGGACTTTCTGATGAAGACACACGGGCAATCATCATTATTGGAGTAACCTTTCTGCAAAAGATACTCACTTAGTCAGTTGTACCACATCCATCCCGACTGCTTAAGACCATATAATGATCTTTTGAGTTTTACACAATACATGTTGCGATTCGCACCATTATTCGGTATAGAGATTCCATCGGAAACCTTCATATATATATCCGAATCTAGTGACCCATAGAGATATGCGGTCACAAGATCCATCAACTGCATAGATAGACGTTTTTGTACTGCCAGCGATATTAGATATCGGAACGTGATTCCACTCATAACTGGAGAATATGTTTCATTGAAATCAATGCCGGGCCTCTGCGTGAACCCTTGTGCTACAAGCCTCGCCTTATATCTCACCACCTCATTGTTCTCATTCCATTTCCGGACGAAAACCCATTTAAAACCTCGGAAAGGTTTTAGGAGGTGTAGGTATCACTGATGAAAATACCTCTCTCTTTTTAAGGGAAGCCAATTCAGCTTCAATTGCCTCCTTCCATTTGTTCCAGTCCGAGCGCTTCTTGCGCTCTGCCATGGACTTAGGTTCTGGATCAGCATGGAGATTCTCAGCAATTGATGCAGCGAATTGTAGTCTTGCGATCAAAAGATTCTTCAAAATCACTATAATTAGTGGAAATCTCTTGTACCCTTGTTGACGGTTCGGTATTTCCCAATACGACTCCGTCAGGGCGTTCCGGTTTTCCAGCATCAGAATTTGTGTACACAGTTGATGCGGAGGGTGGATCTGAATGATCTACCTGGTGTCTCTCAACTNAGATCCGGCGAGCGGCAAGGCGACGACGGTGAGGAACGCCGGCGTGCACCCAGCGATGCAGAGATCGATCGAGGGCATCGATGGAATCGAAAACATCGTGCATCGCTGCGCGGTGGTGGTTGCAGAGATTCATTCTTACAGTGAAGTGAAGATGATCTCCTTTCCTTCGGTGATTTCCTCTCCCGATCTCCCCTTCTCTTCCTGGGATGAGCGTGTGTGGCCTTCACTCCAGGAATTACAGCGAACTGAAGATGATAATCTTCTTCTCTCTAGATTGCTTCTCGCTCAGAGTAAAGCAAAGTGCTGATAACGTGTTTAGACTAATTCATTACAGAGAATGAACACAAGAGAATCGAAGTAGAAGTAATTCTCATTAGTGAAGTAATGTCCAGTGTAGGGGTTTAGGCCCAAATAGAAGAAGTTACAAATAGAAGTTAGAAGGGAAAAGTTAGAGTAATCAACAATTGATCACATGTTTAATATGTTTTAACACCCTCCACCTGGGCCGACTGATCGTGCCCCAACCCAACATGAGCAGGGTGGACCAAAGCCTCATGCCAAGCAGCTCTTCTAATCTAATCTATACCTATACCTAATATAAATATTCAAGCTGTTTCCGTCGTCACATCGTCCGTCGCTGACGTCATCGTTGCGTCATCCTCGCGTCAGCGCCGTAACAGCGGAGAGGTGGGGGGATCCCGTTATGTGCGATCCGTTGTGATCCGTTCGGCGAAGCGGGCGACGGATCGAGGAAACACAACCTCTCTTCTCGACGACGCGGGCGACTCCTCGGCGGACGGCGGCCACCGCGCGCTGCCCATCGATGGCCCCGACTGGCGGCGGCGAGTCCGCGCCGCCCCCACGCGCGGTCGATGACAGCGCCCCCCCATCCGCGCTCGCATCCCCGTGCTGAGCGTTGACGTTGACGGCGCCCTCGACCGGCCGACCGGCGATGGCGGAGACCACGCCGGGCGCGGCTCCCCGCTCGCCCCCGCGCGACGGGCCTCACCTCCAACCTTCTCAAGTTCTTCGTGCCCCACCCGCCGCTTGAGTTCAAGCCGCCCGTCGAGAAACGCAAGTTGCCGGCATACACCGGTATACATTAGGATAATGATTCTCTTCCTCGTCTTCTGATATCTGTTTAGTTCTAGGGGGATTAGGAATCATATCTCGGGTTTTCACTTCCTAACCTGATGGACTGTTCTTGTCATCGATGCTGCCGTTTGCTTCAAACTTAGCAACTTCCAGTTTTGCCTTGATTTCAAGTGGAATCGTTTGTATTGCAGTTCGTTTTATGTTTGATGTAGTGTACGTAGTACGCTGTAATTGCTTGTGTGTATATGACTGTTTCGCATTGATGCCGATGATATGTATTTTGTTTTGGCTTCTCGGTTCTATAAATGTACCTGGAATAGCTCTAGAGATAAGAGTGAGAATCAAGTGTCTCCACCTATGAGATGAATATTTTCTCATTATAAGTCATTTATATCTTTCTAGACATTTGAGTTTGCAAAAATTCTTCTCATTATGCTAAATATTACACTTTTCTTAGCACCACCAGCTTTACTTTTTTTTAGGGAAAATTGCAAAAAAAAAAAACCCCAAATGTCACCCTAAGTTTGACATTCCCCCCTATAAGATGATTTAGAGCAAATCCCCTCCTCCTAATTACACTCTGTTTGATTTGCCCTCCTTCATGTGCATGACCAGTAACAAGTTTGCAACAGACAAAATCATGTTGTTCTAATCCAGCTATATTATTTACTGCACCATGTTCAAATGTTGTTCTATGCTCGTTAAATCCTTTGCTCATATATATTGTTCAATATACATGATACTGGAATGACATATATAGCTTGTATATGTTGAAAAAAATGTCATCATATACAAAGACCTCGCTGGTTCAACCTGCCATTGGTGCTGCTGTTGCTCGTATCACTGGTAGAGAAATGGGTTTCAATCCCGGTTAAAAATCCCCTTTAATCACGGTTTTCCAACCGGAACTATGATTAAAAGATTGAAAGGGCTGCCTTTATTCTCGGTTGAAATAACCGGGACTAAAACCGTACTTTTAATTCCGGTTGGTACTAAAAAGTTGAAAAAAGTAGACACCCCAACCCACACCATTTATTATTATTTTTTCTATTTTTACATTATTTTTTGCAAGTCTTCACAAAAATACACAACAAAATCATCCAAAATACTCATACTTTGTATCAATCGCAAATCATCCACAAATCAATACAACATTGCACAGACCCATCTCAAATCAACAAAAATAAACAAAAAAAATACATTTCAGATCCAGATCCATCTCAAATTAATAAAAAAATTACATCCAGATCCAGATCCGCGCCCGCTCGAGCCCCCTGGCCGCCGCATCCGCTGGCCGTCGGTTGGGCCGCCGCGATGCCCAGGCC